>OV788319.1:15030283-15630283 GCA_928718305.1 Tetramorium bicarinatum
ATTATACTATCAAAATTTACCATTGTTATTAGACTGGGTCTGGATTACTCGATCAATTTTTAATCGCTCATATCTCGGAGTTAAAACAACCAATATTTAAAAAAAAATTTTTTTTTATAAAAATTCAGAATCTCAGGAAAATGAATATTTTATCTAAAATATAAAAAATTAATTCGATTCAAAAATATTTTTTTACGTTAACGTACTTTTTGAAATAAATCATCTTTGTTTCAAACACCTGTATCTTTGCTTTAAAATAAGTTAAACGAACTTTATAGGCGACAAATGGAAACTTCTAGAGTTGTACTTTAAGGATCTGAAGGTTGTTTCATAATTTGTTAAAAAAAAAGTATTTTTTTTTGCCAAATGAAATCAGTAAATTTCAGTACAGTTTTATGTACAGTTTATCACGTAAGGCACCTTATTTTTATATATAATGTATACAAACATAATAATACACAATATTAATACAAATTTAGGAAAATTTATTTGAAAAAATATTTTTACATTAAAAATTTTTTTTAATTTTTAAAAATTTGCGATTTTATGGAACTATTATCACACTTTTTTCATGTAAAATTCAGTAAAACATTATCGTTGTTATTTTGTAAGTGTAAATAATAATTTATACCAATATTTACCTTTAAGTTGAGTTCAATAGCATACACTTTTTCCGACAATGTTGTTAGACTGGATCTACGATACTCGGACAAAATCTTTTATTTTTTCCAGCTTGGCAGTTACGATCGGACTATGCCTGCTTAAGCCGTAGAATAGTAGAGAGGTGCCATAAGTTTTTTACCCCCCACTTGACCTACCCCGTACCGTATCATATTTCGGAACTACTACTTCTTGAAAAATATGCGCGGGTCTGCCAGACCCAGTCTAATAATTGAGGGTTAATAAAGTAATTCCATTTAATTAACATGTTATGTTAATTACAATATATTTTCTCGAGAGATTTTTTTAGTAACAACAACTGCATGTATTTGCAATATGAAAATATTAAATTGATTTAAGACTCCTGAATGGTCATTGCGGCATTATAAGAAATTTGATGCCAAAAGCGAGAAAATTGCACTAAACATTTGTATTTACGTACTATTTTCAAATAAGAAGATATCTGGGTGAAAGAATATTTTAGATAATTTTAGCACACTTGTAAAATATTCCTTTTTTTCCCTTGATAGTCTTGAACAACTGTAAATGAATATGACTTATAATTGTAAGTTCTATACCACATTCATTTTACCGCTGTTCACTTACTCAAGGAAAAAAAATATAGTTGTATTAACCCTTTGAGCACTGGTGTAACACCAGTGTTACATTTTTTGGTTTTTAATTATTTACAATGACGTTAGATAGTTTTGTCCTGATTTTTTGTACATGAAAGATAGGAATGGATAAACATAAAAATAATTTAAACAAATGAATTTTGTTAATTGCAAAAGTGCTATCATTAAACAAATTACGAAAAATGCTACTTCTTTTGAAAAAAATGAAATTTTTCGTTAGTTATTAGGAATAATAAAATAAAGATTTAGCCATTTGGGTTTTCAAGGTCGCTGATTATGAATATGGAGTCATAATTACTAAATTCAAAATGACGTATTCAAGATAGCGGATCAAAATCATTAAAAAAAACAAAAAATTTACAATGAACTTACTATTAAAGGATTCTTGATATTTCTGATTCCAAATTTGAACTGAAATATATTATATGTAAAATAGTAAGTAAAATATTATATAGATTATTAGTTTTATGAAAATAGTAATATAACTCGCTTTTAGCATTACTTGGAACTAACGACGAAGTAAGTTTATAGTCCCATTTCATAATTTTTTTAATTATTTGCCTTTGTTTTTTAATTTCTCTTTTATATTTTTTATTCCTTTTGCTTTTGTTCTTTTTTTATTTTTAATATTTTACAATATTGTCGTACAATTTTTGTTACTTTTGTTTTTTTAAAGTTTTTACATATCCTTGAAATCAAAATAATCAGCGATCCGAAAAACTCCTAGGTAATAATTTTCACAAAAATGAAAAGTTTTTTTGAATTTTCTCTCCGCCCTATTAGATCAGTTATTTTGAATTTTAAAAATCTGATTTCAAATTCGTAATCAGCCGAACCGAAAAACCTCTTAAGTTAGACATTTAAAAAAATCGGTCTGATAGAAAAATGTAGGACTTAAAGGGTTAATAAAGTATTTTACAAAGGGAGGGTCCCGATAGCTCACGGTGTGCTAGCACACATCCCGGTAGCACACATAAAACTTAACTCATTTCCCACACATAAAACTTAACTCATTTCCCGATAGCTCACATCCCGATAGCACACGTCCCGATATCGCACAAAGTAAAAAACACATTTTCCCGATAACGCACAAGGTAAAAACACATTATCCCTATAGCGCACAAAGAAAGAACCATGTTATTCCGATAGCACACATTTCCGAATACCCTTTATCCCGATAGCGCACGTCACGATAGCGCACATCCCAATAGCGCAAAACCCGATTGACATCCCGATAGCACACATTCCCGAAAACCCTTTATCCCGATAGCGCACATCCCGATAGCACACATTCCCGAATACGCTTTATCCCGATAGCGCACATCTTGATAGCACACATTCCCAAATACCCTTTATCCCGATAGCGCGCGTCCCGATAGCGCACGTCCCGATAACGCACGCCCCGATAGCACACATCCCGATAGCGCACTTCCCGTGAACACACATTGTTGTCTGCTATAAACAAATAACGTACATCTTTCTGTTAGCATATCAATAACTACGCTGATGTGCGTTATCGGGATGTGCGCTATCGGGATAAAGCGTATTCGGAAATGTGTGCTATCAAGATGTGCACTATCGGGATATTCGCTATCGGGATAAAGGATATTCGGGAATGTGTGGTATCGGGTTGTGCGCTATCGGGATGTGCGTTATCAGAATGTGTGCTACCGGGATGTGCGTTATCGGAATTTGCGCTATCATGACGTGCGCTCTCGGGATAAAGGGTATTCGGGAATGTGTGCTATTGGGATGTACGCTATCGGGAAGTTCGCTATCGGGATAAAAGGCGGGAACGTGTGCTATCGGGATAAAGGATATTCAGGAATGTGTGCTATCGGATTGTGCGCTATCGGGATGTACGCTATCGTGATGTGAGTTATCGGGCTGTGCGCTATCAGAATGTTCGCTATCAGGATAAAGAATATTCAGGAATGTGTGCTATCGAGATAACATGTTTCTTTCTTTGTGCGCTATAGGGATAATGTGTTTTTACCTTGTGTGTTATCGGGAAAATGTGATTCTTATTTTTTGCGATATCGGGACGTGTGCTATCGGGATGTGAGCTATCGGGAAATAAGTTAAGTTTTATGTGTGCTACCGGGATGTGTGCTATCGCACTGTCCGCTATCGGAACCCTCTCTTTTATAAGTATGTTAAAACTATTTAAAATATTTCTTCATTCAGATATATTTCTATTTAAAAATGACATGGACGAATTTTTAATGTAAATGTGGCGGCAAGCGTAGTACAAGGCGCCGCCGCTAGGCGACGAATCTTTCTTGTATGTAAAAATCATGTACGGTCCCTATAAGAAGAGGATCCCCAGCATAGTTCTTAGACTTTTTTACAGCTCAGTGCTGTTAGCCGTAAGTGCCATAACCACTAATTGTAAATTTCTATATAGCAAACAGGTTCCTAAGCCTTCCTATCTAACAGTCTGTACACTACATAAATTGCTCACACCTGACGGGAATTACAATTCCTATAATGACGAGTGAGAGTTCAGGGGCTTGAATTTTTCGCAATATTACGAAAATACTATGTAAATATTACATTAATATGATTGATATATCACCATAATATTATTGTAATTCATTTCGGCGGACATTTTAATTTTAATATTGTAGCAATATTTTTTAAATATTCCTGCAATATTCATATTATATTTCACTGTATATTGTTATGGGGAAATAATATTTCTGCGATATTATTGTTATGTTATGTGCTATGCGGATTATTACAATTTCCCACTTATGAATATAACATGTAATATTATATTGTTACATTATAGTTATACATATAAAAGTCATTCCTGTTGCATTGCTAGAAAGTAAATGATGCATATGTATGTTTTGAAAATATTGTTGTAGAATAAGATATTTTCCACATCTTATTCTCAAGTTCCAAAACTAATGTCGTTGGAACAATTACACTTTCAAAAATTAATTCACTTTATCAAGAAATACACTTTAGGGGGTTACTTATATATATTTCCAAGTGAATTTTACTTACAAGAAAGTTTATGGTCTTATGCGACGCCTAGCGGCGTCGATGAAATTTACGCGAGTATGTTATCCCTGGTAGAATTTTGTCGAGGCGTACCCCAAGTCTGTAAAGGGCCTAGACAGGCATGCCCTAAAATAGGATTGCCAATGTTGGGGCTAGATAGGCATGCCCTAAAATAGGTCTACCATCGTTGGGCCTAGAAAGAGCCTAAAAAGGCAAATTCTAGATGGAATTTTCTAAATAGGCCCAGAATAGGCACTGACGTGGATGTCACGTCAAGGCCTGCTAATGTTGGGCCTAGATTGGTTGCCCTAAAATAGGTCTACCATTGCTGGGTCTAGAAAGGGCCTAAAAAGGCAAATTTTGGATGGCATTTCCTAAACAGGCCCAGCATAGGCACAACGTGAATGCCACTCAAGGCCTGCTAATGTTGGGCCTAGATTGGTATCCCCTAAAATAGGTCTACCATTATTGGGCCTAGAAAGAGTCTAAAAAGGCAAATTCTGGATGGAATTTCCTAAATAGGCGCAGAATAGGCACTGACTCGCATAAGTTCGGCTCACGCCGCTAGAAGTCGCAGGGATTATTCGTTTTCTCGTAAGTAAAATCCGTTTTGGAAACTATATAAATAAGTTTAAAGTTTATCTTTTAACTAATCAAAGCACAACGTTTCTTCGCGTATGTGCGCGAATATAACTTCAATAAGACATCTAATTTATGTGGAAATAGATGCTCTTAATTTAAATATGTACATTTTGAAAATAATGTACATATTTATAAAATGACTGAAATATAACTTTATCTTAGGCGCACCAGGATAGGGCCTCTTTTGGCATGCCAAAATAAGACTTGCCAAGTTGGATATGTCTAGATAGGGCCTAGTTAGGCGTGCCAGAATAGAGCCTAGTTAGATTTATAAATCAGGCTCTGACTTACACAAGCGTTACATCTCTGTGCAGGTCCTAACCGGGCTCCCTTGATAGGGCCTAGATAGAAATGGGGAAAAACTGTCTAGGGCCTTTACAGACCCCCTTTTAAATTTCTACCAGGGATGTTACTGTTATATAACATATGACTATAATGTAACAAGTGTTATATTACTTGTTATTTTCATGTTATATTGCTGCAACAAATAGTGTTTACTGGGTGGGTAGTTGTAATTTCCCATTTAAACGAAATTACAATTATATAACAGAAATATAACATGTTATTAAAATGTTATACAGTTGTTATATGTCAAAAAATTACAAATTATCCATTTTGTAGTAACTGTATAAATTTTATAATTGCATGGAAATGCTATATAATTAATTTGTCAATTAATTAATTTGTAAAATTGTTTCCAAAAGTAAGATAATTATTTCATATAAAGAATACTGTTTAGTATGTGTAATAATAGAAATTTCTTACAATATTTTAGATAAATGGTAATGGATCGTATTTTATGTACAAACGCCATGTACAATTGATTTGACGAATCTCGGCATATAAAAATATTACATAACATAAATACAAGTATAATGCAAATATTATACTTGTTATATAACGTGTTATGTTTAAGTTATATTGATGTTATACTGATATAACCAATAAAGAACATAGCAATATAACTTCTATACAACATAGTTTCATCACGAATATGAAACAAAGTTATATAATCTCAATATAAATATGGTATAACATCCGTTACATCTTACTTCTACGTTATATGTATGTATAATAGTTATATTCTGTGTTTGCTGAGTAATATGTCGCATTCGTTAATATATAAAAACAATACATATCGTTTAAAAATAATATATCGTTTGGCGAAATATTATTTAAACGATATATCGTTTAAAAATAAAAACACACGAAGACGTTCAGAGAAAACGTACCGTACTCCCACTCTAGTTGAATGAAATTTAAATTAGAATAACGTTTTAGAATGTAATCAGAAGAAAAAGAAATTAAAGAAAAATTGCAAAAGTAAAAAAAAGAAATTGTTAATAGTGCAAAATCTTAACCATAGATGATGTGAATGAAATTGATATCCCTGATATTAAGGGGATCCTAAAGTGACGCTCGAACTTGATCGAGATCGATAATGTAGGCGCGAGGAAATGTCGGTATTATCGATATTTCTAATTCCGCGTTCTGTCTATGACTTATCTGAGAAGCGAGAATGTATGCGTGGAACTCACACTAAAGAGGCGGTGGGTGCACGCCATGTGCGTGTGCGCTCGCCGCCACGCTATTTTTAGAGTAGAAGAGGACAGATGCTTTGTTGTTCTGTCCTTCTCGCTCCTAATGTATGATTCTCGACGATCCGAGATGGCTCGAGCGACTGAATTTCGTTACATTACCCAGTGTAGGGCCGCCCATACGAATTGTGGGCCCCACTCAAGTGGTGTTCACTTACTTATATGTATTGGTAATGTTATTATATAAATATATATACGTATGTATGTATGTGTATAACGTATATATATATATATATATATATATAGGTGTCCCACATATCTCAATGTCAATGGTACACACTTGAAGTCTTATACCTATAATATTTTTATCGAGTTATTAATTGTTAAAAATCGGAAGAAGGGATAGACAGCGCGGTGCGGGAGACGCGAGAGCGGCAATGGCAGCAGGAGCAGCGAGCCCCCGCCCACGTCTCCCGCACCGCGCTGTCTATCCCTTCTTCCGATTTTTAACAATTAATAACTCGATTAATATTGCGCCATTCGTAAAATGGTATAAGACTTTTCTGTTCAGTGTGATGCAAACTATGTACCATTGACGGGTTGGCCATTCATTGTGGGACACCCTGTATATATATATATATATATATATATATATATATATATATATATATATATATTTGTAATAATAAAATAAATATAACAATTTCTTATTACATAGATACTTATTTTAGTAATATGATTATTTGATTCTATTTTATATAGTAAAGAATAAAAAAAGTATTCAATTTATATATGTGCAATTATTATTTTGCTACAAACTGTTATGCAATTACGGTGCCTTTTACAGATAATAAATTTTATGAAATTTTCTTATGAGTAATAATAGAAATTACATTTACTTTTGTTCTCATTGAGTTCTGAAAAATATAGGATATTTTTTATTCTCTTGAAGTTTATTTGATATGTTTATTACGTTATCATTACGTTATCATTACGTCAGTTACGATTATAGCCATTTTTGCAAAGTAAATAGAACATGTAGAATAATATCTCGGCAAATAATTAGCATTGCGCAAACTTTTTTATTTATAAGTATGCTAATTGTACTTTATATTTACTAAGGAATATGTTCCATTTAAAGTAAATGGAATATGTAGATTAAATAAATATCCATTATATTATGGATATTTATTTAATCTACATATTCCATTTACTTTTATTAGCAGAAATGTGTAACTTACATGATGATAATGAACGTATGATCAAATAATTTTCAAGAATATCAAAAATATTTTGTATCTTTCAAAACTCGATGAAATTCAACAAAACTAAACTTTTATTATTACTCATAAGAAAAATTCAGAAAAAATATTTTCTCTGAACAAAAATTGTTACATATCGGCGTAATTGCATTCAATTTTTGTTTGTAGGAAGTTCTGGTTGCAAAAATGTAAATTATTTGCAACCAGATGCTATTTCTATTTGAAATTACTTATTATAAATAAAAATTATTATTACAATAATAGATATCTGCATTCTAATAAAGATATTGTTATATATTTTGTTGTATTTTACTATTACAAATATATAAAATATTACCAATGCGTACAGAAACGCTTCTGATTTTTATTATAATCAGAACCGTTTGAATACACGCTTCTGATTTTTATTATAACCAGTATTTTTTTATTATAAAATAAATAATAAATTGCATATTGTTATTTATTATTTATTTTTATTCAAATCGGTAAAAAAATTCTTCGCGACCCGGACATCCCGATTGACGGGAATCGCCTTGCACGGTCCCTACGCGTACCCCAATGCCGCCGAACCCGTTGGTTCTCGTAGCGAATCCCTACGTTGCGATCTTCGCGACCTGGACATCCCGGTTAACAGGATCGCCTGGCACGGTCCCTACGCGTACCCCGATGCCGCCAAACCCGTTGGTTCTCGTGGCGAATCCGTACGTTGTGATCTTCGCGACCCGGACATCCCGGTTGACGGAAATCGCCTGGCACGATCTCTACACGTACCCCGATGCCGCCGAACCCGTTGGTTCTCGTGGCGCACCTCTGTGTCGTGATCTTCGCGACCTGGGCATCCCGGTTGACGGGATTCGTCTGGCACGGTCCCTACGCGTGCCGCAGGATAACATAATTGATTTAATATATTTACATATGTTTGTATGTACGTACGTACGTATGTATGTATGTATGTATGTACATTACTCGCTTTGCAACAGCTTCTTTAGCAGAATATTGTGGAACTAATGTATTGTTATTTTCCGCTCTTCTTTGCCTACAATGCACGTACATAATTGCTCGAATCGTATTTCCAACCATACATCTATATTAGACTTCAAATCTCGATTTGGAAGGTTCGATAAGATTCTTCAAGAGAATTCAGACCTAGGAAACTCATTTTCTGATTTCTATAAACTGTACAGCTTTTATATCAAGTATATATTGTAATGAGTTGACAGCTCGTCTGTATCTCGAGACGCCATATTGAGGTAGAAGTAGGTAAGGAAAACTATAATTTAGTAATTATTTCTCGTTTTCCATATGAAATTGGAGTTCCCTGGGATCATTTTTGTATACATTGTTATCGTGGAGAAGGATTTTAGGTTTTATCAATTTAACACGGAATACGGTTTGAACTACGAAAAAGGTAATTTTGATGGTAATACAGAACGATTTAGGATCCCCTTAATGTTTCGGATGTATCTGATATACCTGAGATACTTCTAGACGAAGAGCAAAAATAAAATTTTGTAGTTAAGTCATAAATATCAGTCACAATAATAAACAATAACGTTTATCAGCTAAAACATTTTTATTCCACGTGTTCATCGTTCTTGAAATTGCCTAAATTACTGAAAACTAAAAACTACAGAGTGTGATAAAGTAGAAACTTGAAAACGCATATTTAACTTCTTAAGACATTTTTCATTCATTTATTACGGTAGAGCAGATTAATTTCTTTTCAGTTTTCAGCAATTTAGATTAGATCAGCGATCAAAGTCAAAATGACCATTACTTTTTCAAACTTTAATAATTCGGTTTAAAAAATCAAAGCGGTCAATAAATATTCAAATTAAAAAAAAGAGATCCTGCTATAAGACGCAGATAACAGAAATTTTTTACGATTTTTTTCACATCAGATGTAACGTAAAAGTCGCATTAAAAATTTTTATTTTTACGGATCAAGATTTATATGCCGTTTAATAAAAGAAAGAGATAATTGGAATTCGCAAGAAAAATTTCAAGAAGCTTCAAAAACCTTTTCAAATTTTGTTTCTGCAATGATTCGTCGCCGAGTTTCAACGGTTTAGAAATAGCTCAAATTTTTAGCATATGAAAAGTGTTCCCTATTTTTTAATGGTATATATGTATACTACAATATAATATATTGTATAATCTAATGTATGGTGTATGATCTCAGGTATATTATGTAATGTTATAGGATAAACTCGGGTAAGATAGTTTTTTAAAATGCAAAAAAATCTTTATTTTTAATATTTTTTAATACCATTCAGCATACGGCTTCATTGAAGCTTAAGGTACATACATAATACTATTGAAATATAAAAAAAAATAATTCACAGAAATTTTGTATTATCATAATATTGCAACATAAGCATTGGCCATCTTATCTGACTTTTGCTGATTCATCATCTGGCATTAAAATTCAATCTAAAGAAGCTCAATATTTAAAAGAAATAGACATCTTCATTTGGGACGAAGCACCGATGGCACCACGATATGCTTTAGATATTATGAGTCAAACATTATGTTATATTATGAATAATGATTTACCATTTGGATTTACCATTTCATAATATCACATAATGTTTGACTCATTTTGGAAAAATTGTTATATTAGGTGGTAATTTCAGACAACTTCTTCCCGTTAAAGTACGAGGTACTCGAAGTGAAACTGTAAATCTTTCCAATAAGTTTAGTAACACTTGGAAATATTTCACAAATTTTTCTTTAACGCAAAACATGCGAGTTTCCTCAGATGAAACTAAATTTGCAAAATTTTTATTAGACATGAGTGATGGGAAATTAAATGATTCACATGATAATATACAAATTCCTGAATGTTGTATTGCATCATCTGATGCAGATATAGTCAAAGATATATATAGCGATTTAATACGAAAAAAAGATTTCGATAAAGTAGCTAAATGTGCAATACTCTCAGCTAGGAATATTGATGTAGATGAAATTAATAAACAAGTTATCGAATTATTAAATATATCAGAAGAAAGAATTTATACAAGTATAGATAGTGCTGTAAACTGTGGTGATAATGGAGATATTGTTGAATCTTTATTACCAGAATATTTAAATAGTTATTAAATAGTTATCTCCAACATCTCTTCCTCCTCATGAATTACGTTTAAGACCAAATTGTATCATTATGTTAATACGAAATCTTAGTATCAATGAAGGACTTTGCAATGGGACTAGATTAATGATTATAGAACTTGCAGATCATTTACTAAAATGCAAGATTTTAACAGGTGATAAAACTGGAGACATTATTTTATTAAATCGTATAACATTATATTGCAAAAATGTGTACCCTTTTATATTTAAAAGAAGACAATTTCCAATCAAAATAGCTTTTGCTATGACAATTAACAAATCACAAGGACAAACATTTGACAGAGTAGGATTAGATCTTCGCAAAGATGTTTTTAATCATGGACAACTTTATGTTGCTTTTTCACGAGTTCGTTCTTGGCAAGCAATAAAAGTTTATCTAGGAAATCAACGAGATAACAAAAATGTTAAATTTATGTATATAAAGAAATATATATAGTATAAAATATTATTTTGTACACTGTAAACTCTTATAGGGTTGCCACTGCTTCTACTCAATATTTCATTAATTTTGACTATAAGGAAGGTAAGTTTTGACTAAAATTGAAGTTAAGGGGGGAGGGTTATGTAAATAGGCGTTTTTTTACGAATTTATTTATAAAAAAAGTTTATTAAATTTTTTACGAATTTATTTATAAAAAAAGTTTATTAAATTTTGATAAAGTACATCGTAATATTGACAATAAATGCTATAAGAAAATATTTTTTTTATGTCGTGAAAATTCAAAATGGCGGCGCTGCAGCTACTCGAAATTTTTTTGCGCCGTGCAGTCTACAGGTCGCTCTAATCAGTTGAAATAAAAAAACCAATGTTTTTTCATTAAAATATGATTTTGTGCTTTGCATGAACCTAAATATAATAAAAAAAATCAAAAAATAAAAATTCAGGATACTTAAAAAGATATTGCCCTTTTTTTAAATTGGTTCTATATTACAAATTGTTATTATAATAAACAGTTTCTACCTTCAATTTTTAAATTGTATTTAGGTTCATGCAAAGCGCAAGATCATATTTTAATGAAAAAACTTTGGTTTTTTATTTCAGTTGATTAAAACGACCTGTAGACTAAACGGCGCAAAAAAATTTCGAGCAGCGCCGCCATTTTGAATTTTCACGACATAAAAAAAATATTTTCTTATAGTATTTATCGTCAATATTACGATATACTTTATCAAAATTTAATAAATTTTTCCATTTTTTATAAATAAATTCGTAAAAAAACGCCTGTTTACATGATCCTCCCCCCTTAATTTATCTAATTTAACTTCCATCTTAGTCAAAATTTTACTTTCCTTTTAGTCAAAATTAACAATTTAGTCAAAATGAAACATTGAGTAGAAGCAGTAGTGACCTATAGAATAGTTAAAAATGATTCAAATTAAGTCTAAATTGACACTACGAATTTAACAGTGTACTAAAATACAAGAAGAATTGAAGAAAGAATTTAAAAAGGTCAAAAGAATTGAAAAATTAATAGGAAAGAATATATTAGAAAAAGATACAAATAAAATGTGGTATAATATGGCTCTAGGCGAAGGTCCACTCTAAAAAAATCTAACGCGCTATTAGTGGAACCTCATGGGTAGTGCGGAAGACTACTTTTAACTTTATTTTATTTGAAATTTAAAACCGTACTTAGACATATACAATGACAAGAAATGTATATAAATATTCTTTTCCCAAGAACTATGGCAATGTTTTACTTATCTATTATGAGTTTTATATAGAATTGAAAAAATGATAAATGGCGCGCGCGTAACGCGCGCAATGTTTTATTCTAGTCTTTTGTAAAAACAACAAAAAGCTTATAATTTACATTTACATAAATTTACATTTTGAATTTTACTTTGTTTTTATAACATATTGAATATATTATTTATAAAAAACAAAACATGCATACAAAATGAGTCATAATAGTAGTTTTTCCGCACGTAGCAAAGTGTAATATCTACAAGGTGTCCCAGAATTGTGGAACAAATTTTCTTGAGCAGGTAGAGCGGACGAAACTGAGTCGAACAGTCCTCTACCATTTTGCAATTTTCCCAATAGTTAACGAGATATTAATGATTAAAAATCACCGTATTAGCCCGGCCCTCCGCCGAATATAAGCGCGCGGCGCGAGACGACCGCCCTTTGCAGGTAGTTAAAAGTAAAAACATGATATAATATTCACAATATCATTATTTTGAATAATGTACGCACATAAACTACTGTAAATATCAATCTTCTTTAAAAATAATTTAAAAAACGCTATTTAACTATTTAACTATTTAACAATTATTTAAAAAATTACAGCCCATCTTTTCTGGTATGGCCATTATACCCCAGTTTATCCTAATCAAAATTTGGAGTGATATAATCTTATTTTTATATAATATTTAACTAGACTTAATTATATATGAAAGTAAAATATGACTACGTAAAAATAAGATCATATTATATCATATTAAATTTTGAATATTATTATACATAATCATATAAAGTTATACATATATCATCAAATGTTTTTATATCTAATTATCTATATTTACATCTTATACATTTTCTTTTCGAGTTTTTATGTTTTATTTGATTTTAATTTGGAGGTTAAACGAAATTGAAATCGATAAATTAGGAAACTCACCTAGTAAAAAATCATGGACTACGATTGGTTGAGCCATTAGAGAATTTCCGAATATATCCGATCTCTAAATAAGTGCACTCGAGTATATTTAAGCACATACTTTGACAAGTCAGACTTAATTTGAACAAGTCAAACTCAATCAACCATTATTTCACGGAGTCTGACTTATTTTAGGACTATGAATACATCACATAAATAAGCAAGTCTTCGCTACTAAGTTAGACTTCGTCAAATTAGTCTTAAGTCTTCATATAAGTTTCGACTATGAATACGGGCCAAAGAGAATTATCCAACAAAATCTTTTTAAATAATATGAAAAATTTGTAGAGGAAAAAATTTTAAATTTAATTAATAAAAAATTCTTAACTTTTTGTGACTACTTTTTTCTTAGACACAAATTACATTTTAATCTAAATAAAACTATATAATTTTTTATAAATGTTTTTTTCATGCAATGCTATTAATGTATAAAACGTTAAATAAAGATGAAGTATAAAACGTTAAATAAGAAGATCTCTTTCATGCTATTGAGCTTAGCATTTTTGTCGAAATCATGCCCTCGAATAATAATATAATCGAAAAGATTTAACTATTATTCAGTATTCATTAAAAAGTTTTAAACATAAGCCGATCGTGGAAATTATTAATTATGAAATTTACATTATTTGCAGACATTTTACATATGTATAGACATTAAATAAAAACTTGAGCGATTGTAAGATGATTTTAATATGCGCGCGCGTACACACACGCACACGCACGCACGCATGTACGTACGCATACGTACACGCACACTTATTTTATGTCAATTTGAGTGAATCATCATTTTCATCCTTTTTAGTGAAAAAAAAATCGTTAAGTGATTAAAAATACATTTTAAAGAGAAAATATTAAATTTGATATAATTAAAAAAATGTTTGGTGAAAAAAATTTTTTTCCGCGCGTGAACGCCATTATAGTTGAAAGTTTATTCTTTAATTTTTCAAGATTCATCGCTTGTAGAAAAATTTTATAATTAGCAGAGAAATATTGAGCATCGAAAAGCTAAAACTACATATTTCGAAAATATCACTTTATAATCATGTTTCATAAAGATTCATGAATTTAAAGTTCATTATTTAAGCTGATTTTTTAGGATCCTTTAATTTTATTGAAAAGTGTATGTATAAAAAAAACGTTCTTAATTTTATGTTTAATGTGTACACTTACAAATAAACCACCGCAATAATTTCCATCATCATCATAATTGACAGGTGTTTTGAAGCCCTTTCTCCAAGCGCTTCCTCTATTCACAGGTTCCATAAGCATTCCATGTCCGTAAATTTCTTTGAATGAAAAAGTCGCAAGGACGAAGATGAATAAAAATTTAGTGTATGCCATAATTTTGTTTTTTTTTTGTTTGAATCAAACACCACGAGTTAAATGTATTCTACACTAAAGTTGCCTACTTTTTATAAGATTGCAACAAGAGATAAGAAAATTACTTTATGTATTGATATTTAATTTATGATAAGATAAGCAACGTTTTAAAAAAACCAACCTGTGATAAATTCATTTGCCTTGAAGCATTAATTCCCTTATACTTCATTTATCAATAATTGCTGAATGATCGGAACATGAACAATATAAAAGAGCAAAAGAAAAATTTTATAATTTAAGTATTAAAGCATTTTAATATTTTTTTAATAAGTAATACTACATAAAAAAATAATATATGAAGTATCTAGAATAATAATTGATATAACATATTATAATGTACTGTAAATATTATTTATAATATATGTACAATGCTATACAATTTTGCACAACTTGTAAATATAAAATAAATTAATATAATATAATTATACTGCGCTTTAAAAAAATAAAGCATTTGTTTATTTTTAAATTAAAAACTTATATTTTTATAAATTTGCTAATTACACAAAATTATTTA
Source organism: Tetramorium bicarinatum (assembly GCA_928718305.1). Lineage (NCBI taxonomy): Eukaryota > Metazoa > Arthropoda > Insecta > Hymenoptera > Formicidae > Tetramorium > Tetramorium bicarinatum. The sequence goes on from OV788319.1 coordinate 15,045,722, forward strand.
TTGCCTTATCTCTTTGGAAGACATTACATTTTTTGAGAATTATACCAATGTTATTAGAAAAAAATCCACTTATGTTTGTGACTTGATATTTCGGTAGGATGATAGCTTATCTGTAAAAGTATTACTTTAAATGGAATATTTTCAAATCAATAGATTGAAAATATTAATCTATGAATAAGCTAAATTATTTTATTTAGTCGTCGATTATTATTTACGTCACAAAGTGAACAATCTAGTGTAGGGATCTAATGAAATAATCTAAGGAAAATCTAATGTAACTTTCAAAGTGAAAATTTACAATCGGCATTGTGTCTATTACTGAACTTTTAATATTAATAGAATATTGCATGCCAATATTGCTTTAATATTGGCAAAATATTGAAATTATAGTTTGGCATCGATCAAATTCGGCATCGAATCGATGTCGAATTGATGCCTTCTCGATGCAAAATACATCGAATCGATATTGATTCGACATCGATTTGACCAATCATTGCTTACTAGGAAGAAATTTTAGACAAAATTAGATGAAATTTGATTGATTATAATTCTGTAAAAAATTACCATGCGAACATCTTTTTTTAATTTTGAAAGATAAATGTCTACTATAAAATGCAATTATTAAATTTTTATAGCATTTTTGCCTCGCTATTCCCTTAAAAGTGAGAGGAATGCGTGTTTATAATTTATTAAAAATTGCATAATTCGGCGAAACGGATAAAAGTAGTAACATTTTTTTTCAGAGTTTATTTACGGGATCATAAAGATTGATCTTTCCCCTTCAATTAAAAAAAAACTGATTTATCTTTAATTTTCTTTACAGAAATATGTTGTTTCAAAGATATCTGTGAATTTTCATCATTTACCGCCAATATTGGCACTGTGAACCGTGAGAAGAATATTGTCAGTCGGATTTTGCACATCATATGTGTTTGTGTATAATGTATTACATTATGTGTAAATATGCGTACATGCGTAAATTTGCGTAGGTGTTAAATACACATTTAATAAAAATCACATTTTAAATTTTAGTATCGAGTATTACTTCCTTGATGCCTGAAATTTATTTCAGCTACTCACGTATATAGATATAGGTTTTTATTTCCTCTTGAATAATTTCATCTCAGATTTGCATTAGCGCTTTTTGTAATTCTTGTAAATTGGCTGATGGCCTTGCCAGATCTCTTAATCTCCGACCCAGATCATTTCCCAGATGAAAAAAAATTGAAAAAAATCAAGACATGTTAAATCATTTTCGTATTTTCCATTATCCGAAATAATTTGAACAAACTAAACTTCATTTACTGGTTTTTTATTACATTTTTACGTTTTCGCTCTTTTCTATTACAAGAAATACTAAACAGCTGATATTTTACGGTAAGAAGTGATGATTGAAAAGACATTAAATCGACGTCGAATTGATATTTTTTCGACGCAAAAGACATCGATTTGAATCATTTCTCAGTAAAATTCTTCAAGAAGAAATAAGAGCTTGTATTAATCATGGTGAAAGAAAGAAGGTGAACCATTCCCGTGGATGTACAGTAGTCTAAAGTAATAGCTAATCAGCAGTGACCAAAAATGCAGGAATTCAATATGGCTGCGTTTAATGCATAGAAGTGTTCATAGGAGAGGTTAAACGCAACTGTGTGTTTCAGATCTTCGTAAGCAAAACCACGAGCCACGTATGTATATACATATGTATATGAGAAATGTATAAATTCTGTAGTTAATTTCTTTTTATTATGTATTTGCATATTTTCTTTTTTTAGTACCATGTGTTCCATAAAAAATTGTACAAATCGTACAGGGGGAAAAAATATAAAATTTTTTCCATTTCCAAAAGAGCCTGACCTTTTCGAGCAATGAATGAAAGCTTGTGAAAAAGATAAAGGAGTAATAAAATTTAATTCCGGTAAATTGAAATAATTTATTAGGTGGTTGCATTGAAACCCGCTGTTTTTTTTTTCGTTTTTTAAGCATTTATTTTGTATAAACTTGTTGAGTTACAGTAATCAAAGTATTTTCCCTCGGATGTTACTACTTTTTCCCACTTATCTGGCAAAAACTGAATCCCACGTTGAAAGAATGCCCTGCTTTTTGACGCTATCCACTCATCTATCCATTTTTTAACTTCCTCGTAATTACGGAAGTGTGTATCTTTTAAGGCGTGTTCCATCGACCGGAACAAATGATAATCACTTGGGGCAAGATCCGAAGAATACGCTGGGTGAGGGAGGACCTCCCATTCCAGTTCCATCAGTGTCTTTTTTACCGCCAGTGCAAACGTCGAGCGTTGTCGTGAAGCAGAATCACCTTTCGGCGATTTTATGCTATTGACGGCCTTTTTTCCATTAAATTATGGTCCAAACGCTCCAGTTGTTGTTGATAACTTTTGGCAGTGATCGTTTCTTTAGGTTTTTAGAGCTCATAAAGCACTATTCCCTCCATATCCCATCAGATACACAGCATGGTTTTGTGACCATGGATATTTCGTTTTGGCGTCGATATTGATGGTTGGCCAAGATCAACCCATGATTTTTTGCGTTTAGGATTGTCGAAATAGATCCATTTTTCATCTCCCGTTATAATACGCCACAAGAAACTTTTTTCTGTACCTCGCAAGCAAAGAAATGGCGATGTGTAGTCGATTCGCAATAGCGTTCTCGCTTAGCTCGTGTGGTAGCCATTTTCCTAATTTCTGTATCTTCCCCATGGCATGCAAACGTCGGGATACTGTTGACTTGTCAACATTGAGCTGTTCAACAGATTCTTTAAGTGTTTGAGAAGAGTTTTCATTCAGCAAATTTTGCAATTCGGAATCTTCAAATTTTTTCAATTGACCTGGTCGTTGCTTGTCATAAGGGTCACAATCGCCACTCTTGAATCGTCGAAACCAATCTCTACATACAGTTTCGGATGGTGCAGACTCACCATAAATCTGTGTAAGCAATCGGTGAGTTTCAGCTGCACTTTTTTTCAAATCGAAATAATGTAGCAGTACACATCGGAAAAACAACTTGTCACGGCCCATTTTTTTGAGGCACGTATCTCAATTAAATATGGCGCCTTTTAGCTAGAAATTACAGTGGAATAGGCACCCTTCAAAGTGACGTAAGCGACATCTGTCGGTACTAAAATGTAAAATACCTAGCGACACCTATAGTCGAACAGCGGGTTTCAACGCAACCACCTAATATATTAATATTAATAATTATATACCAGAAATAAGGAAGATCTTTTTTATCTTTACAACTTTACACTGGGTATCGATAACATCTCAAAATTATTGAAATGTTGATCCTTGTCTCTGTATAATTACTTTAATGTTTATTATATAACTATAATTTTTTGTTATTTCGGTCAACTATAATTTACTATGGAATATAATTGAAGCAACGATATTTAGTCTTCATTTTGATAAAAACTGTTTTGAAATGGTATGAACAAAGCCACGACAAAAAACATACCTTCTAAACAAGTATTTCGCTTAAAGAAAGATTCCATTCCAACAAATTTGTTGAATATAGAAAAAAAAACAGAAGGGAACATTTGAAGATAATGAAAGAAAGAAAGCATTGTAAGTATTTGTTTTATAGAAAAAATATAGGGAAAAATATGCAGGAATAAGAAACAAAAATTTGTACATTTTTCAGAATACGTACAGGTGTTCCAACATATATGCAGAACTTGTGCAATATATGCAAGAAAAGCAGCATGCGTATTTAGAGCAAACTACTTCTGGAGATGTTTGTGAAAATAACCTTCTTTCTTTGGATGTTACAATGAAAGAAATCACGTATGTAGCACAATCTATATCTGTCATTACTGTTATCACTATTAGTATTAAAATATAATTGCATTTTACAGCAATGAAGAAATTACTCACGAGGAAAATGTTACGGTACAAACTGTATTGAAGTTACTAAAAAAATCGGAAGAAGAAAAGAACAAATTATGGGTGGAAAAGACAAAGCTTGTGGAAGAAAATGAGAAATAATGATAATAATAAAAAATTAAATTCACAATTTGAATTATTACAAAAAAATATGCAAGAAGAATCTAATCTTGCATAAAAAGAAATAAAAAAAGTAAAAGAAACTCAGAAAATCGCTACAGATGCCTTACATAAATTTTTTACTCCTGGGCAAATCAAAATTTTGATGTCAACAAATAACAGCACACGCATAAAATGGTTATCCGAAGATATTATTTCTGCAATAGCATTACGATCATTAAGTCCAAAAGCATAATTAATAACTTTATTTTATTTATTATTTATTTTGTAGCATTACGCGTATCCGATTATGAGTCTAGTTCGGAGGAATTGCAATTAATGAAAAATTTTGAAGCACTTGTAGCTCGTGAAAATATTGAAGAAAATGCGCTTTTGTTTATTGCTGGATACGTTGCGCACAGATTTAGAAATATTCATCCTGAATTGGGTACTCCAACAAGAAACCTTCTTATGATACCTAATAATTGGCTATTCTTTTTATCCAGAAGAAATTGTATTTATCCGAGTAAAAGTTTTCAAGAAACTGTTGAAATTATGAATAATGAATTTGATCAATTTCACGGAAATTTTTTTAATAAGGAAATTAAAATATTTGATAAATTAACAAACATTGTTCGTAAAAAAATTAATTATAAATTTCCAAAAAAAGTAATATCATGCTTGGTTTGAACTAGAACATATATAAGATTAAGAAATATAAATAAACAAATTGTTGTTAATAATTAAAAAAAAATAGAAAAAAATATATAAATTATGTAACAAAAAATAAAAGTTATGTATATATTCTATATAACCAATCTTTTCATATTAAGTTAAAATTATGGCCCGTATTCATAGTCAGTTCTTATTTCAAGACCGTCTTAAGTAACTGACTGTGAATACGGGCCTATGATGTAATTATTTACACATTTTATAGTTTACGTTATGTGGCATTGAATTTCGAAACGTAGCTTATATTACGCAATTAATTCAGCGTTTGAATTTCACGCTTGCATTCTTGGTCATTTTTTATTGGCTCAACAATACATGACGTAACTGACGTCACGGCATCATGCGCAATGGTTCACCTTCTTTCTTTCACAATGGTATTAACTTGCCTGAGACATGGATAATGCCATTGCTGGTGATACGCAATGAAAAAAGGCACAAATATCTTTAAAATAATGTATCTCTGCCAAGAAATCTCACGCATAGTATTTTTTTGAAGAAAACAGACCCCTATGTAGCGCAAATAAACATCAACAAAAAATTTTATTTTAATATTTCTGTCCGTTAAATTATACAAGTTTTAACATTAAAAACACGTTCTGACTTGTAAGAGAATAGTAGAGCAAAGATGCTATAAAACAAAAATCTAACAATTGTATTTTATAGCAAACACTTTATCCTTTAAATTAAAAGAAAAGGATGTACGATAATTTTTCACAAAATTATAATCCATCAAACTGCATTTAATTTTGCCTATAATTTCTTGGTGACATACTTCTTTTCAGCAGAGTAGTTATTTTATATTTTACATTAGGGTTCTAATATCTAATATCGCTTCAATATTGTCTAGTTCAATAATGACACAGGCACACAAAAAAGTGGTATGTATACCAGACAAGTGTATTCCTATGTATTTTGATCCGCTGAATCCGAATTCGAAGTCAGAATTGTCAGATTGGTTTAATTTTCATCCCTACAACCTAACTAACTTAACCTCAAAAAACACCCGTAAAAAGCCAATTTTCCGCCTTTCATACTCAAATAAGTAGTCAGAAAATTTTTTTAAAATGTTAATTTCATAATCTTATAACGCCATAACTCCATATTACTGTAATCCCATAACCCACCAATTGGCCTCACGGGATTCAACACTACATTGAGACGAGGACCCCCCCGTAGCCAGCAGATTTTGCCGGTTGCCGCCAGAAAAATTACGAGTTGCAAAGACAGAATTTAATCACCTCGTCGCACAGGGCATTTGCCGTTCCTGACGCAGCCCATGTTCCTCACCGCTTCATCTAATCCCTAAAAAATAATCAGAAACCTGGAGACCGTGCGGCGATTACAAAAATTTAAACGCAGCATCCACACCAGACTACTACCCCCTGCCGCACATCCATGACTTGGCCGCAAATCTAAACGTAAAAATATTTACAGTAAACTTGACCTAATTAAAGCTTACCATCAAGTTCCAGTAGCATCTCAGGACATTCCAAAGATGGCAGTCATCATGCCATTTGGTCTCTTCGAATTTGTTACCATGCCGTTTGGCCTCAGAAACGCAGCACATACGTTTCAACACCAGATGAACAAAATCATGCAAGGTTTGGATTGCAGCTTCACTTACGTGGACGACCTCATCGACTCCCAAGACCACCAAGAACATGAACAACACTTAAGGCAAATCTTCAAACATTTACAGGAATCAGGTATAAGCATTAATCCAGCGAAATGCACTTTTGGGGTAAGCAGAATTAAATTCCTGGGACACGAAGTTACACCGGTAAATGTAAATAAAAGTTGAAAAACAGAATACAAGCAATCCTGAACTATTCTCGCCCGAAAACCATGATCCAGCTTCGAAGATTTTTGGGCATGCTAAATTATTATCGTCGACACTTTAAGCATGCAGCTACGACACAGGCACCACTGAACGAGCTCCTGAAGGATAGTCGCAAAAACGATAAACGTCCAATACCTTGGACAACAACGAGTAATGACGCATTCCAACAATGCAAAAAGGAGTTAGCTTAAGCTACACTATTGGCGTACTTCCGCGAAAACGTACCTCTAATACTACACACTGACGCATCTGATACAGTTGTGGGAGCCTCACTCCAACAGGAATGCAGACAGCAAATCCTACCTATAGCCTTTTTCTCAAAAAAGATTAGCCAGGCGCAGCAGAAATACAGCGCATACGACCGTGAACTTCTCGCCATCTATGAAAGTATAAAATATTTCAAGGAGATTCTACAAGGACAGGAAGCAATTATCAAAATGGATCATAAACCGCTAATCTATGCATTTAAACAACGGTCTGACAAAGCAGCACTGCGACAGGCAAGGCAATTGGACTTCATCGCCCAATTCTCCACCAACATCAAAGACATTTCGGGGACGGACAACATTGTGGCGGACACCCTTTCTCGCGCAGACGCCATCGAACTTCTAGTCATCGTGTCCACCGAAGAACTCACACAAGAACAAGCGAAGGATCAACAACTGTCGAATTGCGGGAATCTAACACGGCACTCCAATTACAACCACTAACACTTATTGGCTCCAATTTACCACTATACTGTGACTGTTCGCAAAGCGCCATACGTTCCCTCAGATAACGCATATTCGATGCGATACATAGACTCGCACATCCTAGCGGTAGAGCGACATGCTAACGAAAAAAACTGAAATTCATCTGGCCGAAGATAACTCAAGACATGAAACGTTGGATCCGCTCCTGCCTAAAATGTCAACGAGACAAGATACAACGCCATGCACATAACGTTACAGAAAAGATACCCACTCCTGACCAACGCTTCCACCAGGTTCAGCTAGACATCATCGGCCCGTTATCGGAGATAGGAGAATACAGATATTGCCTCGCTATGATTGACAGATTTTCCAGATGGCCCGAGGCAATTCCTTTACCCAGCATGCACGCTCAGACCATCGCAGCCGCGTTTATGGACAACTGGGTTAGCAAGCAAGATATATACCGAGAGTCATTATTTCAGATTAAGAGCGACAATATGAAGAAAGTCTATTCACATCCCTTATCCAGTTTCTTGGAGCAGCAAAAACAAGAACAACGCCATACCTACTTCCAATGATTTAATAGAGAGATGGTACTGTACATTAAAAGCCACCCACATGTGCCATAAAGATGATCGACAATGGCTGGATGCTCTTCCCGTTGTCATGCTGGGATTACGCACAGCTTACAAGACATCAAGTGTTCACCCGCAGAGCTATTGTTTGGCATGCCATTGAGGGTATCTAGAGAATTTCTGGAGAACGCAGATACCACAAATGACACTGAAACATTCGTCATGGTTTTACGTAATAAAATCCAGCAACTCCGACCGCAACCCACCGCCCACCACAGAAAACGCAAGGCATTCACTCATCCAGACATTGACAGAGCCACACATGTATTCATCAGAGACGACAACCCCAAACGATCTCTACAACTGCCTTATACAGGGCCTCAAGGCCATTGGAAGTTTCGCCCAGAAGAGTAGTGGAACTAGTAATAGTAAAGTGATTTTATGAGATTTTTGCTTATGCGTAACTTTTTTATGATCATTCTTTCAACGTTAAATAACATTTTAATGGCATATCTTTAATGATTTCTTTTTATTTAAATACTGGATTTTTCATATGATCGAGAGTGAACACTAAAGCATAATCCAAACACTCTACAGGAACTATATTTTTTTTTTCAATAATACGACAATTTTAGTACGTTTATATTTATTGTTCTTAATAAATAATTAATGATCATTGTCGCATGCATGTTTGAAAAAAAAAACAGAAGTTAAACATAGTGCTAAATACCCATGGCACAAAAATCGCGAAACATGCATTACATTATCACGTGTTCATCATATTCACCACAACAAATGTTATCACGAACACAAGAGAGTGCAGGTACACGTGCACCTCAAGGTTGCCAAATCGAATCAATCTCGTTCTTACACAGCGCCGATTGCCAATGTGTTAGTTGTTACAGCACATAGAGACACAATTTAGAATTTATTCTAGATCATTTCGGTAATTAAATCATTCAAATTCATACACGATGGAATAAGAGATTAAAAGTGGGCACTTTTATTTCCAAAACTTTCGTAACAAACACTAATGTTGCGGTTATGCATATATGTATATGATATATTGAGTATAGTACATACAGATTATGTATTCGTACACGTTGATGCTTGAAACACAGATTTCTCATAACTGAAATTTGTTTTTACTTTTGAATTGATTAAAAATTATATTTTTGTATATTTAAACTACATTATTATTATCTTTTGCAAGAAAAAGCCCGTGAAACTTGTCAGTACTTGTCTTTAATGTATTTTATCATCAATCATATTGTACTTTGTAAGAGTTTTGATTATCTTTAATATGAATTATTTTTGCATATGAATTTTTGTGTTTTTTGAATATTAATTTTGTTTACGACTTTTCAGATATTTTATAATCTATTTTCTATTCAGATATTTTATAATCTGATTTAAATTTCAAGCATTTATTTGCAATTGTACGATTTAGAAAATCGAAAGGAGTCACGGAAATACCTATTGATCTCGTACCTGAAACATGATTATTTCGTTCAAAAGTTGACGAGCCATGGTTCTCAAAATATCCCCCTAAAGAGATTTAATAAGACAGTGGGCTAAAAAATTAAAAACTCCTGAAGAATTGGAAATTATATAAGGCTAAAATTCTTGATTATGCTGGTAAAAATAAATACAAATTTTTATATGTAAAAATATAAATGTAAAAATGTAAATTAACAATAAATTAAGATATGAGTTTATTTATTTTTTATATTTATTTTTTATATTATTAGATGACTGGGAAAAAGCGGAGGACCGTCTAGAAAGAGCTTACACATTTTCAAATATTATGAATTCAAATAACACAGAGTATAAAAAAGCTCCAGTCAAACCCACTATACTCAATGCAAGTGAAACAAGTAGTATTCTCCGAATGTCATTTGTGCATCAGGGTGCTTTGAAAAAAACTTTCTAGAAATTAGAAAAAAACCGAGAGTTTTATTCGTATCATGTATGCAACATAAAAATGTGAGAATGTCTAAAAAATCTGATTGTGAGTCAGACTCGAGTACCAGTTCTTTAGCAGCACAGACAAGAAACAAACACAGAAATAAATTTACTTGCATCAGCGAGAATAACGATAGATTGCTTAAAGAAGATCGGGTTTTATATGCTTCATTTTGGAAAATAAGAATTTGCACAAGTACGTGGATCTAAATATTGAAAAAATTTTAAATCCAAAATTATGTAATGTGGAAATTTGGCTTCGTTCAAAATTTCAAAATATTCTACATCTACTTCTGATCGCGATTTCAATGTAATGTCATTTTGTAAATGTAAATTACACCACTCTAACTGGAGATTAATAGTCTGTTCAACTATCTACTATTAGAACAGTTCTAGAAGTTCCGAAAAATATGAAATTTTTTTCTAACATTTTAAAATCACGAAATTTTTATCTCTGTTAAATAATCTCACAAAAAAGTAGTCGACAGAGCATGGGGCAACACACGTCAAAGCGCCTGTACCTTTTACAGCTAATATCGCTCCTGTGCTCGAGTGTCTTTCGTCTCCGCGAGCACCCGACAAGTTACGAAATGAGAAAAGTGGGGATGGCAGTAGGAAAAATCAGCCGAAAAATGCAAACCGGTCGCAGGCCTGGTTTAATGTATTGATATTGATATGCTGTCATACTTATTTGGTTCATATGATAAATATCTTCGCGGTAAGATTGATCGATAAAAACATTTTTTGTTTCACACACAACCAAATAAATATGATTTTATTATATTTATTTCAACATATTTAAATCAACAGCAAATTGTTTATTAACTTAAGGTTTTATCAAGGTCATTTATAAAAGTCATTATTATTTTAAACATATACGTAAATTTATTCTTTAACGAAAACATGTGTTTCGCAGATCCTCATAATTTACATAAAAATAATATTATTTCGATTCAATTTTATAAATCGTGGTTAAATATTGGTAATTCTATGTTAAATATTATGCACTTGTATAAATAGTTCTGTATCTGGAATTACATTGAAATAATTCCAATGTTATTCGACAAACGTATGTCATATTTCTTAAATTGATGTCTTATCAGTAAGAATTATGTTTGTGTTAATTAATGTAAGCAACAACGAAATAACAATACAATAAATGTAGAGCGAATTTTTAATTAAAAATTATCCGTATATATTTTATATTTTAAAACAAAAAGGAGTTTAATAAACTTGGCTTTGCAATTTATTTCACGAACACGTAGTTATATTATAAAACATTACAGCAAATATTCAAAATAATCATAATTATATGTATTAATAGTGATATATATAATAGTGATTAATATGTATTAATAGTTTATGAATACTTGGTATCATAAACTGTCACGCACATTTGAACACTTAATTATTTTTATCTAATTTTAATTTTCAACTAACTACTATCTTTAAAAATTATTTTTTAATAAAGACAAAAAGTACTGGACAAAAGAAGCTTATTAAAAAGAATTTATTTTAAAAAAATAGAAATTAACGAATGATATATGTATATAGAAAAAATGACATCTTTAAGACAAAATCGCATTTGATTTTATATTTAATTAAAATCTACTTTTTCTGTTACCCTATTGAATTTAATATTCAAAATCTTTAAATAATTAATCATTTATTTAATTAGAAATTATTTTAATTATATACGTCGTATATTATTATTTTTATATGAAAAGAATGAAAAATACTACACTAATTACATTAATAACAAATAAAAATAATACAAAATATATAATTTAAATATTAGGCATTACCATATTTCCATAGCCAATAGAACATAACAAAATTATTACGTATTGTGTTTAAGTGTTTTGTATATATTTTTCAACATAATTATGACATTTACAAAATGCATTTTCAAACAAAGAATGAACAATTTATACATATAATAAAATTAATGTATGTTTGTATGAAAAGAATGATGAAATTAATTAAAAAAAGAAAAATTAATGCAACGAAGCTTGGTACTCTGCTAATAACACAGGCCCACAAAAAAGAAAAGTGGGCTGGGGTGAAGACCTAGCTATTCTTATGTATTTTGGGTCGCTGAATACGAATCTGATGTTAAAATAGGACTATCCAGAGTAAATTTCCAATCTAGAGCGAATAAATAGGTCAAAAATCTCAAAATTCCAAATTGACTTTTTTCAACATCCTCCTTTAAAATTTCTATCTCAATTTCGTAATCAGTGACCACAAAAATCCCTGAGTACATATTTTCAGTAAATTTCTATCGACATTTTACATTTTTCATCCGCCATTTTATAAGCTGAATTTTGAAATTCTGATTTCGTATTTGTAATCAGCGACTCAAATAACCCCCATACACCAACTTTTATAAAAATCCGTTCAGAAAAATAATGTATGTCTGTAAGCATTAAATTACTCATGGTAATCTAGACTCCTGTGTGATTAATAGCGTTTTCGATTTACCGACTCGACCCAACTCCGAGTCGGGTCGAGTCAGATCATAAGTTCGATTTAGAGTCGTCTGCTACGTACTGCCCCGATAACCAAATGTTTGCACGATGACTGCATAATTGAATATTAATATGTCACTTCCGATTTGCACCTTAATTCTCGAAATGCGTGCACGTTTATCATGATCAATTTTATCGACCTTATGAAATAAATCAGATTGGTAAAATAGGACTCCTGCACGACCCGAATCATTGACGGGCAGTGTACATACATGGCGGACTATCTTCTAACCGTGGACATGATCAATACTTTTTTAACCTATATCTGACAAGGTATATTAACATTTTAAACATGTTTTTACATAATTGACAATAATTTCTAATTTACTACAAATTTTTCATCTAATCCACTTATTATACCTCATCGCTATAAAAATGATATTGATTGGACTGTTTAATTGTAAGAACTATTGAACAAAATAATGTTTTACGTTTTTTTGGAAGGGGCGGGCACTGAACATCCTGCTGTCCGTAACACTTTGGCTGTATAGTATTACAAATTATTCTTGGTGCAAATTTTTCACAACGAGAAATATTAGAGGTTAAGTTAATAGAGCATTAATCATGTCCACGGTTAGAAGATAGTCCGCCATGTATGCAGTGTTTGCAGATGGGACGGAATTTTCGCGCATGCGCGGCAGAAATAGCGGGTATCCCAGTGATGTAGCAATAATGGGCGCATAGTACCATTGACGTAAAGCATGGACTGCGCAATCCGTATCTAACAATAAATAGTATATCAAATATAGTCGACAAAATGAAAAGAGAAGAGATATGCTCGCGGGCAATCTCTTTCTAACATACGTAACTACGTTAATAGAAAGTGATAGCGATTGGCCGCAAGCGTATTCTCTCTCAAGCCTCGTCTACAATGAGTCGTAGTGGTAAGGTACAGCAAATCGACCAACGACAGTCAAGAATATATAAGAAAACTTGATTGTGGTTGGTCGATTTCCTTACGATCTTACGACTACGACTCATTGTAGACGACGCTTCAAGGATCGTCTACAATGACCGTAGCAGTAAGGTTGTAAGCAAATTGACTAATGACAGTCAAGAATTTGTAAGAAAACTTGATTGTGATTGGTCGATTTGCTTACGAACTTTCTACTACGCTCATTGTAGACAACGCTTCACTCATTTTGTTGACCATTTTTAAACATGGATGGCTCAGTTCATGCTCTACATCGATGCATAGCACGTCGCGCAAGGATAGAAAGTTAGGTTAGGTTAGGTTTAGGTAAGTAATAACATTTATTTATATTAACGCATGATGGACTCTAATAATAAAGGAGCTGTTAAGAAACGTAGAGTTAGAGATTTTCAAGCTTCATGGCTAGATGAAAGTAGTTTTAAAGAATGGGCTCCTCGTCCTTCAGAAAATAGAGCGCTTTGCATGGCATGTAATAAAAGTATTAATTGTCGGAAATCTGATTTAATTAATCATTCACACACGGTCAAACATATTGAAAAAGTAAACTCATCCAATTATAAAACCATCGATAACAATAATATTGATACATTATTACATAAAGATAAGGTCAAACATGCTGAAATTAAATTAGCAGCTTTTTACGCATAAGAACATAACATTGCCTTTAATACTATAGATCATTTGATTCTGTTATTAAAAGATATTTGTATTGATTCTAACATTGTACAAAACCTTTCACTTGCTCAAAGAAAATGTTCATATTTTGTAAAAAATTGTCTTGCTAAACGTGAAACAGAAAAAATTGTTCAAAATTTAAAAACTTGTAAATTTTCCATTTTAGTTGACGAGAATACAGATATTTCGATACAATAAATTAATGTGCATCCTTGTTAGATATATTTCTTCTTTAAATAAAAGAATTACTACACAATTATTAGATTTATTATCATTAGACGCAACAGATTGTTCGGTCAGTAAAATTTTCAAAGCATTTAAAAATTTATTAACAGAAAAAGAAATTTCTATTAAAAATATCGTTGAATTAGCATATGATAATGCATCCGTTATGATAGGATGCAATAATTCTTTTGTGAGTCATTTAAAATCAGAAGTACCAGGATTAATTACATTAAACTATATTTGTCTTTCGTCTGTACTTGTGGCCAGTAAAGCTTGCGAAAAATTACCTTCATCTTGTGAAAACTTAATTAAAGGAGTTGCGACTCCTATATTTTGGGCAGTGCAAAGAGATGTTCAATTTTAATAGAATTTCAGGACTTTTTTAACGTAGAGCATCATAAAATATTAAAATTATCAAATACTAGATGGCTTTGTTTTCAAAAATGTGTTGTCAGGCTTCTTGAAAATTGGGAAACTTTAAAAAATTATTTTATTTTAGCAGTTGTTGAAGACAAATTAAAATCCGCAGAGATTATTTTAGACCATTTAAATGATAATTCAGTTAAAGCATACTTATTATTTTTAGAATATTCCTTAAATTTTTTAAATAATTTCAATGCTCTATATCAGTCACGTAAAATTTTAATACATACATTATACGAAAATAGTCATCAATTAATATTTCAGTTAGCTCAAAATTTTGTAATTTTTAATGTCTTAAATAATATTTTTACGTTAGATTTAAATGATAAAACAAATATACAACCTATAGATGATATATGTGGGATCGAAGTGTGAAAGCTTTTTAGAAACATTATCTGTAGAGTGTGCGCAACAGATTAAATTTAAGTGTTTAGATTTTTATGTTACTGCAGTTCAAGAAATGTTGAAACGTTTACCATGTAAAGATATTTTTTTTTAACAATTGTCATTTTTAAACTTTAAAATTGCCTTATATAAGGTAGCCTTATGAAGGTAGAACTAAAGTTAGAGATTTAACATATATTGCTAAACGAGTAGAACATACTAATATAACACAATTAGCTTTTGAATGGAGAATATTACCATCAATTTTTGATGAAGAAAAGAAAAAAGAGTTAGCTTTATTAGAAATAGATGAGATGTGGAAAAATATGTTAGAATCTAAAAATTTTGATGGAACAAAAGTATTTCCAAATTTACAATCTTTAGTTGAAATAGTCTTTTCTCTTCCACACTCAAACGCTGAGGCCGAAAAAATTTTTTCTATTGTAACAGATGTTAAAAATAAAAAACGTAATCGTTTATCTAATGATACACTTTCCTCAATTTGTATAGGTCGGTTCAGCTTTCAAGACGCAAATATTATGTACATATATAAATTGTACAAACTTTGAAATAGACGTTAGACATTTAGAACTGCATAACGACAAATTTATATGGAGAACAAAGCACATCTCATAATACTTAATTTTATTGCTTTCTTTTTTTTTGTTTTCTTTTTTACATTATTTTGCACGACATATTTCGCATTGCATGTTTTATCTAGCCATTACTATTTTCTTTTATTTTTATTTAGTGCGTTTATAGTTAGTGTTTTTACTGTGATAATTGATACAATAATCTTATTATTTATTTATTTATTTTATTTTATTTTTTATTTACTACTATTTGTTAGAATATTTTATTTTTTGTTTTGTCATTGCAATTTTTGTGCAATATGAGTGTACAATATGTTTATTTCTTATTAGTTTATTTTGTTTTAAAAATAATAAATATTAAGATTATAGTCACATCTATATGTAATTACACAATATAATTATATCGTTAGTTATTTTAAAACTATTATATTAAAAATGTAATTTTATTATTAAGGTAAATTTTAAGTTTTGTACATAAGTAACACATTTTTAAAATATTGTAATTAAAAATATTGTTTTCAAAATATTTTTTTGTTTCATAAATATGTAAAAGAGATGTTTGTTTATAGTTTTATAAATGTATTTTTGTTTTGTAAAGAATTCTGGTAAGGTTTTAGGCAGTTTTCCTTATTCTAGCAATAAATGTTGATATTCTGTAATATTTCTGACAAATAAAACATTTTATTTTAATATTAACACATGTGTTGTGTAACTATTCTTTGTATTCTTTCGCTTTTTCAGCAATTTAATTTTTTTTTATAAGTATACACACAAATATATATACATATAATTATAAAATATATAATTTTAAAAAATTTAGGTGTGTATGTATATTATATATTTTCTTTTACAATTTTCTTTCATGCAATTTTTTACGGGCGACCAACGATACATCTTTTTGTCTGTATTAGCTACATCACTGAACCTGCGATTTGTTGCGCATGCGCAAAAATTCCATCTTGTCTGCGAATACTGATCAGCGTGCGGGACAGAGGATGCGTTATTCGAATAGCCAATCAGCGCTTTTCCGCATTTTTCTATCTCGCATGATTGGATTTGAATCATCCTCTGCCCCGCACGCTGATTCCCGTATCATGTGATTTCATTCTGCGGCTGGCTTCACATGGAGCGTAACTCGCCTAAGCATAACTTGCGCCGACCAATCATAACATCTCATTTGAATATCAGCGGACGCTATAGAAAATATGATAGGTTGGCGCAAATTACGCTTACGCAAGTTACGCTCCATGTGAAGCCAGCCTGAGCTGGCCTGAGCTGGCGTCCCATGGCATGTATTTCCCGCGTAACGCGTAACTGCGTAACCAATCAGAAGCGTTACTCAAGAAATTAATAACATAAAACGTTACGTGATTAGTTACGCGGTTACGCGTTACGCGGGAAATTCATGCCATGGGACGTCAGCCTGAGGGCGCGGTCCCGTGGTCTAACATTTTCCGCGTATCACGTATCGCGTACCCAATTATCGCGTAACCAGAGACGTTCCGCGTTTTCTATTACGCCTACTTCCAAAAGTTGCGTAGTTACGCGAGTTTACGCATCTTCTGTTACGCGGAATTGTATATTCTTAAGGGAGTTGTCGTGCTGAAATATCAACAAAAAGTATAGGCGCGGCTCTTTGCGTGTTTCTCTTCTCCACTATAAAGATTTTCTAGAGCGACTGTACACGCACACATAGCCGTGGCCTGTCCATGTACTCTCTCCGCGCATGTGTGTAAAAAATTACAAACTTCGCAACGCTGCGAATAGAAGCCACGTGCGTGTAAAACAGCTTACATTGGTACTTCTACTTACAATATCTCAACAACGAATATGGATTGCTCTATGCAGTTTTCTGCTATTCGATATTATTGAATATCATTAACAACATATTAGTTTCTCAAAACAATGACAATTTTGGTGGAGATCCTATAAGTGAAAATGGTCTGGCGGCGACCTCTCCCATAAGAGCCCATGTTAAAGAGCGCAACTTCCACAATGAATATCTCGAAAACGAATATGGATTGCTTATCTCAAATTTGGAGACGTAAAGTATGTAAAGCATCGTCTACAATGAACGTAGTAGTAAGTTCGTAAGCAAATCGACCAATTACAATCAAGTATTTTTACAAATTCTTGATTGTCATTGGTCAATTTGCTTACGACCTTACGACTACGACTCATTGTAGACGATGCTTAAGGTTTATTAATGCATGTGCAAAGTCTAGAGAAATCGACAATATTTTTATATTTCACGACAACCCCCTTAATACACCTGGAGCATAAAACGGCAACAGCATATCGCGTTTAACCAATGACATTTCTATTCTCTTAGAGCAGTTCCAATAAAAATGCTAAATGCTTTCAGTTTATTGGATACGCGAGTATTTACTACGCAAATTTTTCATCCATGTGAATGATGAGATTTGGATATCGCGTAAATATACATATATATATATACGCGGAAAAGGTTAGGCCATGGGACCGCGCCCTGAGAGTGCCTTCACATGAGGTGTAACTTGCGTAAGCGTAACTTGCGCCGACCAATCACAACATCTTATTTGAATTCGTCGAGATTCGAACCCGCAACCAACTTAGGGTGAAATCACACGATACGGGAATCAGCGTGCGGGACAGAGGATGAGTGATTCGAACAGCCAATCAGCGCTTTTCTGCATTTTTCATCTCGCATGATTGGCTGTTTGGCCGTACCGGACACTAGAACATCAGTGTTGCCTCGCTCATCAACGATCAGCTCGTATCTCTGAGCGGACTTGTATGCGCCCAGGCGGATACCGTTGAGCACTACCTGGAAGGCGAGCGCGGGCACGAGTCCCGCCTGCAGGGCCAGCACGCCCTCATGCTTGCCTATGAGATACGCGGCGTGCAAGGTGTTCTTGTATATCTTTGTGTACGAACCTCGCGTCTCCAGCTCATCCTGCAACTGCAGCCGTACCTTCACCACGTCTACGGGATCATGCATCCTCTGTCCCGCACGCTGATTCTCGTATCGTGTGATTTCACCCTTAATCTCAAAATTACTGGCGCGCTACTACGAACGCTTCGATAAAATGATCTATTGCACTAGCTTATACATGAGTTGAGATTTTTCAATCTCGATTTTCTCGCGAATTCTTGAGAAGTATGTCCTTTGATTATATATACAGGGACTGCCAGTTGCTCTTTGCACGGCGTATCAACATGAAAAGCGCCTCAATTAGTTAAGTGGTGAAGTCTGGTACTTCGATGACATATTGGGTACGTTCCACTTATCGCCCGCGGCGACCATAGAGTCATCTCATCCTTGTTTAATATATACTAAACAACAAGGATGAGGCAATTCCGCGGGCGATAAGTGGAATGTACCCATTGTGAGCGTATGGTAATGATAAAATTGTTCTATGAGGGTAAATGCATCACAATCTAAACAAAACAAAAAATCTAAACAAAAAGATTTTTTTAGACATACGTTAATAAAAATTATAACTTTTAGCGGATAATAACATTATAATATATAACTTTTATAAACAAAAATCAATAAATATTAATATATAATAAATATTGTGTAATTATTAAATTCAATAACATATTTGATTATATATACCCGGGTAGAACTTTAAAAGAGGGTCTGTAAAGGCCCTAGGCAGTTTTTCCCCATTTCTGTTTCGGCCCTATCAAGGGAGCCCGGTTAGGAGCTGTACAGAGATGTAACGCTTGTGTAAGTTAGAGCCTGATTTGTAAATCTGACTAGGCTCTATTCTGGCACGCCTAACTAGGCTCTATCTAGACATGTCCAACTTGGCAAGTCCTATTTTGCCAAAAGAGGCCCTATCCTGGTACGCCTAAGATAAAGTTATATTTCAATCATTTCATAAATATGTACATACATTTATTTCAAAATGTACATACATATTTAAATTAAGAGCATCTGTTTCCACATAAATTAGATGCCTTATTGAGATTACATTCAACGCACATACGTAAAGAAACGTTATGATTTGATTAGTTAAAAGATGAACTTTAAGCTTATTTATATAGTTTCTGAAACGGACTTTACTTACGAGAAAACGAATAATCCCTGCGACTCCTAACGGCGTGAACTGAACTTATGCAAGCCAGTACCTATTCTGGGCTTATTTAGGAAATTCCATCCAGAATTTGCCTTTTTAGGCCCTTTCTAGGCCCAACGATGATATGCCTATTTTAAGGCATGTCTTTCTAGGCCCAACATTGGCAATCCTATTTTAGGGCATGCCTGTCTAAGCCCTTTACAGACTTGGGGTACGCCTCGACAAAATTCAAAATTCCGGGTATATATTTGTAAATATGTTTATATACTTAGTATTATCTTTATATTTCACTATTATGTTAAAAATTTATATATGCACATTTTATTAGTACTACAAATGATTCTGCATTTTTTAAAATATGATAAAACAGCGCGGTGTATATCATATTCCATCTCTTTCTATCTTCCTGTTTTATCATCACAATTGGCTATGTGTTTCGATTTTCTGCCATTTAGCTAATCGAGGCACGCGCGATGTTGGCTACGCGAAGAAGCATTGTAAGAATAGGAAAAATGGGGGTAACTGGCAGTCCAGGTCAAGGTCCGTCGATGAAGGGAGACGGTAGATAAGGTCTTCACATGGTCGCCATTTTTGACTCGGTAAGAATGTATTAGTGCGCGTCGTACTATAGTTGTCATTATGTGTTAGTATCAGTGCGTGTTACCGACTTCGAGGTTATGTGAGGTATGAATTATTACGAGGTATAACTCATCAATTTAAAATGTTGTAACAATTTAAAGATTTATGTTTAGTAATTTAATCTAACTTTTATACAACTTAAACATTAACATTAACCTAAAAATCTAACATTAATCTTTGGCTGATCAGCTAAGTGATTGTCGCCGCCATTTTTGATCCAAATAGCTTGAAGTGTATGCGAAGACCTTATCTACCGTCTCCCTCCATCGACGGACCTTGGTCCAGAGCTGCGTTCGAAAACACTACTCGGGGGCACACCGGCATCATTTTGTCTTTGTTCAATTCTATGTAAGTAACAAAGATAAAACGATGCTCGTATGCACCCGAGTGAAGTTTTCGAACGCAGCTCAGGTCAGTGATGGTAGATGAGACGGAATTTTCGCGCATGCGCAGTGAACGCGGGCTCAGTGATGTAGCTAAAGGTGCCCTTACATGCTAAGCGTCGAGCGTCGAGCGTCGAGTGCGCAGATGTCTAAATGTACTACAGATTCTAGCATCGAGCCTCCAGCTTCATCAGCTGTAGTTAATAAGTTCTGATATATTAAAAATTTATATTTTATTGTATATAGACTTCAAGATGTTAGTTAATTATTATTATTATCAATGGTTATTAAAGTGTACAATTATACTTCACAATTATACTTCAAGAATTACAAAAACAAAGGAAAAATAATTTAATGCAGCTATAGCGATAATTGCTTACAAAAATGTCACAAAATTAATAACTAAAAAGAAGAAGAAATTTTGGATGTCTCAGATATTCAAAAATAGACAAAGATTTCGGTTTTATCATGCAATACTTCCCAGTATTAGATTAGAAGATATTCGATTCAAAAATTACACAAGAATAACAACACAATTCGAAGAATTATCAATAATTATCAATAGTAGGACCGGATTTAAAAAAACAAGTTGTTAAATTAGGTTAGGTTAAATTCTAATATATTACTGATCGAAAATTCTGTAATTTGGAAAATTATACATATTTATATAAAATTTTCAGTGTTGCTGTGTATTAAAACATAATCTTTTACAATCGAGCTTATATTACTAACCATTTTATATTTATTAGCGGCAGCTAGAAACTCAACGCTAAAAGCTAGACGCTAGAATCTGTACATTTAGACATCTGCGCAGAAGTTTCCTGCGCATTCGATGCTCGACGCTCGATGCTTAGCATGTAATGGCACCTTAATACAAACGAAAAAGATGTGTCGTTGGTCGCCTGTAGGAAATTGCATAAAAGAAAATTGCAACAGAAAATATATAATGGGTCTGTTCCGAATCGCGCATGAAGTGCATAGACTGCATGAGTAATGCGGAGCACATTGAAATCGTTCCGTTTTGTTGATGCGCACGATGCGAGCCTCCGCACGCATTAAATTCTTAATGCGCCTGACGCACGTCTCACTAACGTATGAACGCCGCAGATGCCATTCATTGCAGCGAAACAATGGAAGTAATGCCGATATTAATTTCTTCTTTAATAATGAAGAAAAATAATAATATTGATAGTGACAGCAGTGAATTCAGTGATAGTGACGATGACAATGAAGATATTTCTTTGAAAGACTGTCAAATATTATATAGCTTACTTAAGTTAAGCACAACACGCGGAAAAGTTATTGCTACTGTCAAAATTACGGACTATGTTGAACGCGTAATTCCTAATTACTCTAGATTGATATTTAAAGAACACTTTCGGTGAATACAGCATATGCGCACTATGCGTGATTTAGTTTTTTATGCATTAAATATTACTACTCAGTTTTTGCATTTAAATGTCATATAAGTTATTTATAATCATATTTTAGAATGTTCCCCGAAACTTTTGAGATGGTGTTATCTTTAATTGGTGAAGGATTACAAGCAACGAGTGGTCGAAAACAAATTTCTGCAGAGAAACAACTACTTATTGCGATATGGTTCATGGCAACTCCTGATTTCTACAGGTATACTGTATACTCGATTAGAGTAAAGTCGCCAGTATTGGTGACTTTCCTCTATATGCTTCTTATAATTAGATTCATGCATAACTGCTACTATAATTGATTAAGTTTTTAGTTATAGTTGTATATACATTATGTGATGTACATACATTATTTCAGATCCGTATGTGTTAAATTTGGGATTGGTAAGGCCACTGCTTTTCGAGCCTTGAGACGAGTTACGTATGCCCTTCATTGCATCGCACCTCGTTTCATCAATTGGCCGCAAGGAGATACTCCCACACAAATAATGGAACAATTTGAAGCATCTGTGGCTTTCCAAATGTGATTGGTGCTATCAATGGGACTCACATCAAAATCCGAGCTCCAGTAGAAGACGCTGCTTCGTACATCAATCGGAAAGGCTTTCCATCCATAAATTTACAAGTTGTATGTGATTCTCGTGGCTTTTTCACACATTGCTATGCAGGGCAAGTAGGCTCTGTACACGATGCTAAAGTTTTTAGGAATTCTCCAGTGGCACGTTTTGTGGACATGCCGGATGTTTATTTTCCAAATAATTCCCACATTATTGGCGATGCTGCTTATGGTATTCATCCTCATGTGATGGTACCATTTAGAAACAACGGGCATCTTTCACTCAGGCAACAAAATTTCAATTATTGTCTTTCGTCCACCAGAATGGCAATAGAACGAGCTATTGGGTCACTGAAAATACGATTTAGAATTTTATTGGATTGTCTGCCTTTAACAGATGTAAAGAAAATTCCGGAATTTATCGTTGCATGCTGTGTTCTACATAATATTTGCATTTTGAAAGATGACACAATGCCAATTGCAGTATGCGTTGCAAATGAGGAAATTGGACCAATTAATCGTGGTAATATGGCTATAATGGGAAATGAAAAAAGAATAGCAATTATGAACACTTTATCGATAAAAATTGTAAATTGAATTAAATATTGAAAATAAATTCTATATATACACAACCTTGCATTTTGTTTAGAATATTTATTTTTGCATTACAGAATATCACAAATTTGTATTGCTATATTTCAGTCTCTTATTTTTTGTTATATATTATTATTATGATTATTGCTTAATAATATGTATTTTAATACTGTTTAGTAATATAATAATATATTTCCCAAATAGCACAGAGTTCAAAAAGAATTCGAAAAGAATTTAGTCGTATATCAGCTCCAAATTCATTTTCAGATGCAAAAAGAATTCTTTTTCTGAACTTCTTAGAAAAGAATATTTTTTGCATCTGAAAATGGATTCGGAGTTGATATACGACTGAATTCTTTTCGAATTCTTTGTGCTATCTGGATTTATACTCTTCGCTTCAATTCAAGTGAGTAAAACTAAAATAACTTTGTAACAACAGTATCACAGATTTCTTATCATATCTTTTCTGATTATTTCTTATCGACCAATTTTTGCAATATTGCAAGTAAAGATTTCTGTACTTCCATGCTTTGGTCATGTCTTCTGTTGCTTTCTTCTTTTCTCTCATTGTATCTTCTTTCTCGGTTCATCTCTCGCTCCCTGTTTTCTTTCTCTCGTTCTTCTTTTTCTTCTTTCGTGTCTTTTATGAAACTTTCTATTATCTCTTCGACTCGCCTCTTCTTTACAGGTTCTACAACAAACATTATAAATTGTAATATCAATAGTTGTGGTAGTCGAATATTAAACGGCCATCTACTTTAAATTGCTTACTTTTCGTATCAAACTCAATAGAAGATGCCCGCTTCGATGACGATGGAGTCGAAGACGACAAGCCTTCTGTAGGCGGCACTGGATCATCACTGGTCGCAATAGCTGGTGCTTTTATGGAAGTCTTGTCTCCAAGTAGAGAATCCATCGTCTTTATAAATAAAAACTAAATTGTAATACAATATAAGAAAATTACAACTAATAAAAAAAACTCACCGAATAAAATGCCCACGAGCTCTTCGAGTTACTACTCTTATTATTTTGGTCTTTAATATTTTTGTATGTCCTTTTCAGTCCGGACATTTTGACTGAGCACTGCTGTCCTGTTACATTATACATAGATTTTGTTTCCTTCATTAACGCAGCAATTTCTTCCCATATTTTATGGCTCCTTTTTGATCCTGAATAAAATTCTTCTTCCTTTTCTCTATACAGTTCAATTAGCAGAAAAACTGCTGCGTCGGGCCAAATGAATTTATTTGACATATCTAGACATAATGCATACCGATTATTAACATAAACTTCATATCAGTACATAAACATGTATACTTCTTCTATTCTGCTATTTATCATTTTTGTACAAGTTCATAAATGTTGCTAGTTAAAGTCATAGAGAGAATAAATCTTTCATGTTCGTTTATTAAACGTTTTTTACCTACCAGAAAGAGGACTTTCAATTTCGACGTCTTTGTTTTTTAAGTCGGTAGAGCTCATGTCAGATTGTTTCTTAAGCAGGCTTAATAAAAATTGTTGATCTGTAAAAAAGATTATATTTTGTGTCAAAATAATCTATAAATTTTTGCTCAAGAAAATATAAATACATGTTTATTTTTACCATTTCTTGCTTTTTCAGCATCTTCGGCGTTTAGAAACAGCGTGACGAGCACATTTGATTCCTCCATGAGGATTGGAAACTCAAACAGAAGTTCTTGTGCTTTGGACGACTCTTCGGACATTTTCGAATTTTTTATTTTACCGCACAATTTGAATGAATCGCATCAACTGCATTAACTGCTTCTACTCGCGACTAGAAGCAGTCGATGCGTTGGAATAGTGGGGGTTCGATGTAAATCTGGGGAATTCCATGCGCATCAAATGTGAGCCCATGCGCGCATTGGTCAAATCGGAACGATTTTCTATGCAGTCTATGCACTTCATGCGCGAATCGGAACGCAGCCAATATATACCCACCTAAATTTTTTTATATCTTTCGAGACTCAATACGGCTAAATAGCAAAATTCTTGGGACGAAATAAGTCCAAACGGTTAGGCGACAGTTTCCCGAAAAATGGAGGGGATAATGTTGGTAACAACGAAAATCTCTATACGTTTAATTTTAATTTCTTTGAGTTAGTACCTCTGTTTAAGTAGTAAGGCTGTTAGTTTGGGTAACCTTTTTGACACATGTGCGCGCGTGTGTATTTAAAGTAGAAATATCGTATTACTGTTATACATCGAAATGTAAATATAAAATACATTGTAGTATTTCATTAAAATAAAATTAAATAAAAATGATAAATAACAGAAAATATAAATAATAAGACAATAAGTGAGAATATAAAGCGAATAAGGTGAAAAACGATCTCAGTTCTCAACACAAAGCATCAGTGACATTGCATGTATATTATAATTTCGCATTCAACAATGTAAATGTAATATAACATATGTTGTTATATTACATTTATATTATTGAGTACGAAATTATAACATAGATGTAGTGTCACTGATGCTCTGTGTCGACTGGGATGATATTTAAATAGCATAAGTACGATGTTGTACGTGTGTGTGTGTGTGTGTGTGTGTGTGTGTGTGTGTGTGTGTGTGTGTGTGTGTGTGTATACATATATAAGTGGATTAACAATAATTATATGTAAATAATAATTTTAATTTTTCAGTGTTTTGATCTGTCGCAGTAAATAGCACTTATAGTTGTGGCATAGTTGTTTGCACTGGAATCAATTTGCCATCATTGTCATCAACAAATATATATCAGATAAGTAACTAATATTTACATAAAACAAAATGTTAACTATCTATGTGCTTTCTGTAATTCTGTAGATGCTGAACCGATTCTTTTCTTTGATTTTTTTTTCAGTTTTCCAGCCATCCATATGCTCGCAGAATATCAATCGTTGGAGAACAATTTTATACGAAGTAAGATTGGCAAGTTCTGAGGCTACTGTGTTCTCGAGTGCGTCCTAGCAAAAGTCACGTTCTAACGGCAAATATCTGTCACTAGCAATGCGACGACAGATTGACGAGAGAGAGCAGGTTCGTAAAATCAATGTTTACTATTATTTTTTCATCGACTCTTTTGACAGATACAATCGATATTTATCACTACCTTATGATGTGTATCATGACTCATACATCTTCTATTGGCAATTACATGATTTTTATTTTCCATCTTGCTATAATTGTCTCTTTTCAGAACCGATCCTCAATTTTTGGAGAAACTTCTTA
Source organism: Tetramorium bicarinatum (assembly GCA_928718305.1). Classification (NCBI taxonomy): domain Eukaryota; kingdom Metazoa; phylum Arthropoda; class Insecta; order Hymenoptera; family Formicidae; genus Tetramorium; species Tetramorium bicarinatum. Next base: position 15,072,185 of record OV788319.1, read on the forward strand.
TTTCCACATCAAATCCTAGATTCGTTGAGTCAAATATTGGCAATAAGTCCTGTTTGTTGAAGGATAAGAAACATACATCAGTCAGTAGCCTACATCATAATGTAGTGATAAATATCGATTGTATCTGTCAAAAGGGTCGATGAAAAAATAATAGTAAACATTGATTTTACGAACCTGCTCTCTCTCGTCAATCTGTCGTCGCATTGCTAGTGACAGATATTTGCCGTTAGAACGTGACTTTTGCTAGGACGCACTCGAGAACACAGTAGCTTCAGAACTTGCCAACCTTACTTCGTATAGAATTGTTCTCCAACGATTGATATTCTGCGAGCATATGGATGGCTGGAAAACTGAAAAAAAAAATCAAAGAAAAGAATCGGTTCAGCATCTACAGAATTACAGAAAGCACATAGATAGTTAACATTTTGTTTTATGTAAATATTAGTTACTTATCTGATATATATTTGTTGATGACAATGATGGCAAATTGATTCCAGTGCAAACAACTATGCCACAACTATAAGTGCTATTTACTGCGACAGATCAAAACACTGAAAAATTAAAATTATTATTTACATATAATTATTGTTAATCCACTTATACAGGGTGTAACCAAACAAACATATACGGTGTACATCATCAGATAAAGAACGAGAATCCAGATCGAAAAGTCCTGAGTCATTTTTTTATTTGAGCTTTCTGTTAGTTATTATAAAGTGTTAAAGTTAGCCACTCAGCACTCGTGTACAGAGGGAAGTCAGGGACGGCAAAGTAGCAAGGCGGAATGGAGCGAACTATGCGACGGAAGAACAACGCGCGACGGTGAGAATCGAAGCAATAGCAACAATCTATGCCTTGCTATTTTGCCGTCCCTGACTTCCCTCTGTACACGGGTGCTGAGTAGCTAACTTTAACACTTTATAATAACTAACAGAAAGCTCAAATAAAAAAATGACTCAGGACTTTTCGATCTGGATTCTCGTTCTTTACCTGATGATGTACACCGTATATGTTTGTTTGGTTACACCCTGTATATGTATACACACACACACACACACACACACACACACACACACACACACACACACACACACACACGTACAACATACGTACTTATGCTATTTAAATATCATCCCAGTATACACAGAGCATCAGTGACATTACATCTATGTTATAATTTCGTACTTAATAATATAAATATAACAACATATGTTATATTACATTTACATTGTTGAATGCGAAATTATAATATACATGCAATGTCACTGATGCTTTGTGTCGAGAACTGAGATCGTTTTTCACCTTATTCGCTTTATATTCTCACTTATTGTCTTATTATTTATATTTTCTGTTATTTATCATTTTTATTTAATTTTATTTTAATGAAATACTACAATGTATTTTATATTTACATTTCGATGTATAACAGTAATACGATATTTCTACTTTAAATACACACGCGCGCACATGTGTCAAAAAGGTTACCCAAACTAACAGCCTTACTACTTAAACAGAGGTACTAACTCAAAGAAATTAAAATTAAACGTATAGAGATTTTCGTTGTTACCAACATTATCCCCTCCATTTTTCGGGAAACTGTCGCCTAACCTCTTTTCAGTTTATTTATTGAATACAAGCATTTTAATCAATAAATACCGTTAAACATTCTTATTTTATAATTCCCTATTCCGCTTTTCCGTGCAAATTGTGCTCCATGTAAGGGTGCAGTCTCATTAAGCACGGATCGGAATGACGGATCGGATTTCTCACTAGAATTGAGCGATCCGTTCCTGTTCCGTTCCGTAAAAATTTCCGCTACGAGTCCCATGTAGCAAAAACGGAACGGAAATCCTGGTAATCTTGATTACAAAATATATTTCACTCTTACAATTCAGTACTTCAGAGTACTTATAACTATGTTATTAGCAAAATAATTGCACAAATTATGTATATTATTACTTTAGTCGCATCAAAATAACAAAATATCAACAAATTAAGCACATTAACTTGTGACCGATGCGACATTCCGTTCCATTTTTGCTACATGGGACTCGTAGAGGAAGTTTTTACGGAACGGAACCGGAACGGATCGCTCAATTCTAGTGAGAAATCCGATCCGTCATTCCGATCTTTGAAATCTGAAAGCAGGTGCTGTTTCGTAATCGTTTGTACCCGTTTGTCCCGCCTTCTTTTTCGTTTTTGAACATTTTTGAAATCGGTAATTACGCGAATGAGCCTAATTTCATCGATTTCTGAGATGAGGGAGCTAAACTGAATAATTACCGATTTCAAAAATGTTCAAAAATGACGAAGTCACCCCAATACAAATTTTAATTTTGCCCTAGATCCACCCCTGTTGAGGTACAAACAAAAAAAGGCGGTACAAACAGGTACAAACGATTACGAAACAGCACCCGCTTTCAGATTTCAAAAATGTTCAAAATGGCGAAGTCACCCCCGATACAAATTTTAATTTTGCCCTAGATCCACCCCTGTTGAGGTACAAACGAAAAGGAAGGCGGAACAAACAGGTACAAACGATTACGAAACAGCACCCGCTTTCAGATTTCAAAAATGTTAAAAAATGGCGAAGTCACCCCAATTCAAATTTTAATTTTGCCCTAGATCCATCCCTGTTGAGGTACAAACGAAAAAGAAAGCGGTACAAACGGGTACAAACGATTCTCTATCGAATGGCGTTAATGAAATTAAAATATCTTAAAGTTGAGCGCTGGTCATTTTTTAATTATTTTTTAATTACGTACCCTTTAAGGTACAAACGAAATGAAAAGAGGTACAAACGGGTACAAACGAGGTACAAACGAATGGTATTATCAATTTTTGTTTTTAATAAAGTCGGGCGCCAGGTTCACATCGGTCTCGAGCTGTAAGAAATTTGCTCGCGCATCAAAGTGTCCGCTCGCGTTTCAAGATTTGCACTAAACGAAGTTAATGTAACTTAAACATTTGTAACAACAATAACGGTTCGAATGTCCGTTATTACAAAAGCTCCTGGATAACAAGCTCGTGCAGCGTACGCGCCTCGTCAGGCCTTCATGTCCGACCAAGGACATCTCAAGTAAATACGCATTCCAACGTGAGCGCCGTGCGCGGCCATTCTGCAATAATCAAGTACACACGCATGACGTGCGTGAGCGCCGTATTCGGCCATCTATTCTACAACAAACATCTACATTGTTCGCGTGCGACGGAAGCTTGTTCGCGAATTGATTGTATACGTGCGAAACAAGCAAACTGTGATCTGTGTGGTGTTCAAAATAAAACTTGTTGAGTCTGTCACGTGTTGGCCTCCTCGAGTGATTTGATCCGGAACTGTCTTTAATCCCGACTACTTCAGCGCACCATTCGGAGCGCGGACCTCCCTCATCCTTTCGCCATCCAAACTCGCGATCGCGCACAAGGCACACACCGGTCTTACAAACCGGTTTGCGCCGCGCGAACAGAATGTTAATAACACTGTTGCGCGTTAAGAGTATAGCAGTACACAAGAAGTGCAGCTTGGTACTCGTATCACGCTGTATGTACCTCCTGTGTACTGCTGTACTCTTAACGCGCAACAGTGTTATTAACTTTCAGAAATACATTTATAGATCTAGGGATTTTCGAGAAATGTCAACATTTATCCACCATTTTTTATTGGTTTTTTGGTGATCAGTGAGGTAAGCTGTAAGAAATATTAGATTTTGAAAAGTATTCATATATACTCCACTAAAAAATATTTGCAATAGGGTATACCTAAAAATTCAACAATCGTTGAATGTTTTTTTAACTTCTTTCAATTCTCGATTGTATCTTTCAGAGATGTTATTAGTTCTGTGCATTTCCTGAAAGACACAGAAAGAATCGGGTTTGAACCCATGTAGCCAAGTATCTTTGTAGTACTTCATAAATTTTTGTAAGTGCTTGCAGTCCTCAAAAATAATTATTTCGTTGAGATTAAAACCTTCTACTATTAAATTTTCAGGAAGGAGTGCTAAACTTATAAGCAACTTTGTTGCACCCCAACCGAATTCTGTCTTAAGAAGGCTGTGCTTTTCTGCATTGTCTACCAATGCCTATAATAAGAAATTAACATAATTAGGAAAATTGGCACTACATTTTATGCTTATTATCTTATTATCTTATATCTATATTATTACTTTGCATTACCTGACTGTAATGGAAAAAACAGCCAATAATTTTAACTCCGGGAAAAACTATTTTTATTGCTTTTCGCTCAGCCTTTTCAAAGTCACACATTACTGTCCGAGGTTGCAATTTAATAATATTTACAACTTTGTTTAGCACAGCAACATAATTTTCTTGCGTCCTTCCATTATTGCGTAGACAATTGGAAATGTCTGAAAGAGTAAAGTTTAAAATAGCCTGAAAATACTTTATTAAATACTGTAATTAAATAAATATGCATTAATTATATAATGAAATAATGCAGTAATTTTTTCTTACTCTATTATTACGTCTTATTATAATTGTCCATAATTGGCAATTATTATTTCTTAATTGGGGTACAGTGGCAAAAGTACCATCCATAAAAATTGTTACTTTTTCATTATTTATAACTTTTTCTGCTAATGATTTATCAATAAAAATAACCGCTTCGGTATTGTCATTTTTAATGACAAAATCAACAACAAAAGAGTGCGTTGCATCTAACATTAATATTTTTTTCCATTCTTCGTTTTTTAAGACATAATGTAGATTGTTTAAGTCCTTCGGAACCAATCCAAGATTTTTTTTCTTAAAACGTTCAATGGACTTTTCCACATTCATTATGGTAGTTAAATCCAACAAGTCATCGTATCTAAATATACAAATTACAAATTATTAATAGTAGTTGTCTTAATAACAGCATTTACTACTTTATACTTTATTGTTTCTTACACACTTTGAAATTATTCTTTTCTTTATACTTTTTGTTGGCTCGAATGTTTGTGATGCTTCAATTTCTTTTTTTATTGCACTAAGGTCGAGTACAGGTTTATCATGACCTTTATGATTCCCGTTAAAAATATACTTTCCATTTTTTTGCAACAATTTTGCTTTGCATTGTATATCTTTCTTTTTCCGGAAACTACATTCATAATATCTGCAAGAGAATTCCTCATCATTAAATACATTTAATGTAATGCGCTAATAGAAATACGATCACATATGTATATAAGCTAAAACAATTATTAATTTATAAGCTGCGTGCGTGCGTGCGTGCGTGCGTGCGTGCGTGCGTGCGTGCGTGCGTGCGTGCGTGCGTGCGTGCGTGCGTGCGTGCGTGCGTGCGTGCGTGCGTGCGTGCGCGTGCGTGCGTGCGTGCGTGCGTGCGTGCGTGCGTGCGTGCGTGCGTGCGTGCGTGCGTGCGTGCGTGCGTGCGTGCGTGCGTGCGTGCGTGCGTGCGTCGTGCGTGCGTGCGTGCGTGCATGCGTGCGTGCGTACTGCGTGCGTGCGTGCGTGCGTGCGTGCGTGCGTGCGTGCGTGCGTGCGTGCGTGCGTATATGCGTGCGTGCGTGCGTGCGTGCGTACGTGCGTGCGTGCGTGCGTGCGTTTTGTGCGTGCGTGCGTGCGTGCGTGCGTGCGTGCGTGCGTGCGTGCGTGCGTGCGTGCGTGCGTGCGTGCGTGCGTGCGTGCGTACGTGCGTGCGTGCGATGCGTGCGTGCGTGCGTGCGTGCGTGCGTGCGTGCGTGCGTGCGTGCGTGCGTGCGTGCGTGCGTGCGTGCGTGCGTGCGTGCGTGTGCGTGCGTGCGTGCGTGCGTGCGTGCGTGCGTGCGTGCGTGCGTGCGTGCGTGCGTGCGTGCGTGCGTGCGTGCGTGCGTGCGTGCGTGCGTGCGTGCGTGCGTACGTGCGTGCGTGCGTGCGGCCGTGCGTGCGTGCGTGCGTGCGTGCGTGCGTGCGTGCGTGCGTGCGTGCGTGCGTGCGTGCGTGCGTGCGTGCGTGCGTGCGTGCGTGCGTGCGTGCATGCGTGCGTGCGTGCGTGCGTGCGTGCGTGCGTATGCGTGCGTGCGTGCGTGCGTGCGTGCGTGCGTGCGTGCGTGCGTGCGTGCGTGCGTGCGTGCGTGCGTGCGTGCGTGCGTGTGCGTGCGTGCGTGCGTGCGTGCGTGCGTGCGTGCGTGCGTGCGTGCGTGCGTGCGTGCGTGCGTGCGTGCGTGCGTGCGTGCGTGCGTGCGTGCGTGCGTGCGTGCGTGCGTGCGTGCGTGCGTGCGTGCGTGCGTGCGTGCGTGCGTGCGTGCGTGCGTGCGTGCGGGCGCGCGCGCGTGCGTGCGTGCGTGCGTGCGTGCGTGCGTGCGTGCGTGCGTGCGTGCGTGCGTGCGTGCGTGCGTGCGTGCGTGCGTGCGTGCGTGCGTGCGTGCGTGCGTGCGTGCGTGCGTGCGTGCGTGCGTGCGTGCGTGCGGGCGGGCGGGCGGGCGGGCGGGCGGGCGGGCGTGCGTGTGTGTGTAATTTCAGTCTTTTTAATGTGTAATATAATAATATGTAATATCAGTTTATCTATGTCTTTTATATTTATGTAGAATTAATTATTTTCTTTCTATTTCTTACATTTCTGCTGTTGAAGTCTTGCTTTAGATTTTCCATTTTCTGCCGTGTCGAAAATGTGATTATTTCTTTTCTCCCGCCATATATATAGCATTGTAATTCTTTTGTTTTTCCCGATTGTTACTTTGCAATATTTCGTAATGCTTTTGTTTTTCTGGGCTAGCCTATTTGCACGTGTACCAGTGGCATTTAGTAGACAATTATTACATATTGTTAGTTACTACAATTTTGACATGGCAGAAAATAGGAAATGTAAAGCAAGAATTCAACAGCCGAAAGTTTTATTCAATGGATACAGTTTCCATTACAATAAATCATATGGAGATACAATGTAAGAAATAGAAAGAAAATAATTAACTCTACATAAATATGAAAGACATAGATAAACTGATATTACATATTATTATATATTACACATTAAGAAGACTGAAATAACACGCACGCACGCACGCACGCACGCACGCACGCACGCACGCACGCACGCACGCACGCACGCACGCACGCACGCACGCACGCACGCACGCACGCACGCACGCACGCACGCAGCTTATAAATTAATAATTGTTTTAGCTTATATGTTCTCGTATTTCTATTAGCGCATTACATTAAATGTATTTAATGATGAGGAATTCTTTTGCAGATATTATGAATGTAGTTTCCGGAAAAAGAAAGATGTACAATGTAAAGCAAAATTATTACAAAAAAATGGGAAATATATTTTAAACGGGAATCATGAAGGTCATGATAAACCTATACTCGACCTTATTGCAATTAAAAAAGGAATTAAAACGTCACAACATTCGAGCCAACAAGAAGTATAAAAAAAATAATAATTTCAAAGTGAGTAAGAAACGATAAAGTATAAAGTAGTAAATACGGTTATTAAGACAACTACTATTAATAATTTGTAATTTGTATATTTAGATACGATGACTTGTTGGATTTAACCACCATAACAAACGTGGAAAAGTTCATGGAACATTAAAAAAAAATCTTGGACTGGGTTTCAAAAGACTTTCAAAAAACTTAAACAGTCTACGTTGCGTTTTACAAAACAAAGAATGGAAGAAATTATTAATGCTGGATACAACGTACTCTTTCATTGTTGATTTTGTCGTTAAAGATGACAATACTGAAATCGTTATCTTCATCGATAAATCTTTAACAGAGAAAGTTATAAATAATGGTAAAGTAACAATTTTCGTAAATGGTACTTTTGCAACTGTACCCCAATTATAAAATAATAATTGTCAATTATAATATTGTGGACAATTATAAGACATAATAATAGAGTAAAAAAAAATTACTTCATTATTTCATTATATACAATTAATGCATATTTAATTACAGAAACTATTTTCAGGCTATTTTAAACTTTACTCTTTCAGACATTTCCAATTGTCGCAATGACGTAAGGACGCAAAACGGAAAATTAGGTTGCTGTGTTAAATGAAATTGAAAATATTATTAAACTGACAATTTGATTCAGTAATATGCGACTTCGAAAAAGCTGAACAAAAAGCGTTAAATATAGTTTTTCCCTGTGTTAAAGTTATTGCCTACTTTTTCATTACAGTCAGGTAATGCAAAGTAATAATAAAGATAATAATAAGCATAAAATGTAATGTCAATTGTTCTAATTATGTTACTTTTTTATTAGGCATTGGTAGACAATGCCAAAAAGCACAATCTTCTAAAGACAGAATTCGGTTGGAGTGTAACAAAGTTGCTCATAAGTCCTCCCTGAAAATTTAATAATAGAAGGTTTTTATCTGATCGAAAAGATTACACAGCCCCACAAAAAAAAATAAATTTTATGTCCGGCGGACCGGACTAGTCAATTCTTACGTATTTTGGATCGCTGAATCCAAATCCGAGGTCAGAATTCAAAAGTTGGGTCGTGTTTTTTTTTAACTTCAAAAAACATACTTTTTTGGTACATTTTGTGCCAGAATGAAAAAGCGCGAGTTAGTTTCGAAATTCTGACCGTGGATTCGGAATCAGAAGCTTGAATTACATAACAATTGACTAGATTTTTTAAATTCAAAATGGCGGATCCAATGTGGCAAACTCAATATGGCGGATGTTTCTTAAAACTGATCCGATTCGCTTGAAACTTGGTACTCGGGGATTTTTGGGGTCGCTGAATACGAATTTGACATCAAATCATAACATTATATGGCCAATTAAGGCAATTTCTTGTAAGATAGGGCAGTCAGTGAAGGAAATATTACAACATAATCTATCCAATTTAGTCAAGATCGTGAAAGATTCGTCCAGTGAATCTTTTGACATATTGAATCATTGTTACTTTTTAAACTCTGAATTGAAAAACAGAATTACTACATTGGCACGCGTTTTTTTCCTAACCTCAAAAAATTTATTGGAAAAGCAGTTCTTCCAGGGCAACAATCGAATAACTTAGGGTTTCCAACCTAATACTTGCGACTGGTCTGAGGTTGTGTTCAAGTGAGTTCGTTATGGAGAGTTCTGCTATAAAAAGATACGACTGTAACAGAAGAATTACTCCTTTTTTTTATGATATCTTACTCTTTTATGTTCAAAAGATCTGCGCAATGGCTGTCTTTTAAGTGTCCTCTTTTCCACAGGAATATCTCGTTTGAGGTTCCAACAGAAATCAGCCATCATGTTTATATCCCACCTGCCTTGATATCGATGCTCTATTGATTTAATGTCCTGATGGAATCTTTCTCCTTGTTCCTCGCTAAAATCACCTAAATTTTCTGGGAAGTAGTTTAAATGAGAATAAAAAAAATGCAGTTTTAGATTCATTAAGCAACCTTGTTTCCTATAGTCTTCTACCATTTTTGCAACTCTTTGTTTATAATTTTGACTTTTGTGATTCCCAAGAAAATTTTCTACTACATCCTTGAAACTTAGCCATGCTGCTTTTTCATCATTTTTCATTTTGGTGACAAAAGTCTCGTCTTTTAACATCTTGCGTATCTGAGGTCCATCAAAAATTCCTTCCTTTAATTTCGCTTCAGTGACATTAATAAATTTTTCTTCTAGATACATGTAACACTTACCTTTTTTATCTACAGATTTCACCCATTGTTTCATGAGACCTAATTTAAGATGAAGGGGTGGAAGTAAGACTTTCGAAGACTCAACTAGTGATTGATTTATAACGTTTTTAGACCCAGGTTGCAAAGATGTCCTTTTCGGCCATTCTTTCTTTTTGTAATGGTTATTTCGGTCTCTACTATCCCATTCACATAGGAAGCACGGGTATTTCGTGTAACCGGATTGTTGACCTAATAATATGGTGATGATTTTCAGATCACCGCAAATTTGCCACTCATGTTCTGTGTACCTAATTCTTTCTAGAACTATTTTGAGAGTTGCGTAAGTTTCTTTCATCTTCACTGAGTGCGCTATAGGAATGGAGCCATATACATTAGTATTATGCAACAACACTGCTTTTAAGCTTGCCTTAGAAGAGTCAATAAAGAGTCTCCACTCATCATCCTTGTAACATCCAGGTTTAAGTTTATTCATTAATCCATTAACGTCATGACAATAGACTAATGATTGCTCTTCATCTTGAGAAAAATATTCTCGATATTCTATTTCCCGTTCTCGATAGTAGGAGGCTTTGACTGCATTTGCTTCTGCAGTATTGCGTTTCAACCATGACGCCAAATATTCTGCCCCGTCCTTGGGTAAACCCAAATCTCGAACGAGATCATTTACTTTTTCTTGTGTTATGTTTCCTAACTTTTTTGGACAATATTCATCATCATCATCTGAGTTAGTTTCATTAGACTTACTTCCAATTTCACTTTCACATTGTTCATCCGAACTTTCATCAACTTCCATTAGATTTCCATCGGGTGATCCTTGCATCCATGTCTTGATCGTTAACCACATCGGATATAGACATGTAAATCGGTTTCGTTAAACTCGAAACGTTAGCGTAGCAGACCGTCGACTTTTTTTTGTTGGTTATTCCATGCAAATTTGTCATACAAAAATAGCAGTCTTCTCGGGTCAGAGGTTTCTTCCATATTGAAGGTACTGTCATCTTTAGTTTTGTTCGAAACCTTCGCAACATTAAATGACAAGAGCTACATATTTTCTGAGGGACCCAATCACATCCTTCGTTCGCAATTTCAAAACCGAAGTATTGTAAATAAAGTTCTCTTACATTCTGATTTATGTTTCTCCGATTATTTGTTATTTCATATTGGCTACACACATAGCAAAAGACATCTTTGTTCTTATTACAGTTATGATTTAATTCTTTGGCTACCTGAACCCAACTTTCGCGAACAAAGTTTCCTTGTAACATTAGATTCTGTAGTAGCCAAGTTTCCCACTACTACAGAACTGCGGTTGCATGATGACGACGGCTGCGGACCCGCTTTCCCATCCTGACCAGTCGCCGATACTGGGTTTCCGAGACCCTGCATCGTAAAAAGGTTGTTACCCTCTGCCATGACGGCGTCAAGTATCTAACCCAGGAATTTCGCCGGAATAAATACGTTGCCCACCGTCACCACGTGGAGGTACCCTGGTTGCAGAAGGATTAAGTCATAGATATACTTTGACTTTGTGGTTTTGGATGTCAAATATATAAGATTTGTACTGTCTCAGAGTCATGTGGAAAAAAATGCATTTTCAGTGTGATTATGTTATGATCAGATATCAGATTCGTATTCAGCGACCCCAAAAACCCCCGAGTACCAAGTTTTAAGCGAATCGGATCAATTTTAAAAAACATCCGTCATATTGGGTCCGCCACATTGGATCCGCCATTTTGAATTTAAAAAATCTAGTCAATTGTTATGTAATTCAAGCTTCTGATTCGGAATCCACGGTCAGAATTTCGAAACTAACTCGCGCTTTTTCATTACGGCACAAAATGTACCAAAAAAGTATGTTTTTTGAAGTTAAAAAAAACACGACCCAACTTTTGAATTCTGACCTCGGATTTGGATTCAGCGATCCAAAATACGTAAGAATTGACTAGTCCGGTCCGCCGGATATAAAATTTATTTTTTTTTGTGGGGCTGTGTTATTTGTGAAGACTGCAAGCAATTGCAAAAATTTATGAACTACTACAAAGATACTTGGCTACATGGGTTCAAGCCCGATTCTTTCTGTGTCTTTCAGGAAATGCACAGAACTAATAACATCTCTGAAAGACACAATCAAGAATTGAAAGAAGATTTAAAAAAACATTCAACGATTGTTGAATTTTTAGGTATACCCTATTGCAAATATTTTTTAGTGGAGTATATATGAATACTTTTCAAAATCTAATATTTCTTACAGCTTACCTCACTGATCACCAAAAAACTATTCGAAGTTTTGAGAGCCACTCGAAATTCTGGGCAAGATTGGAGCGTAAATCTTCGAAAGCCAAAGAGGCTGAAATAATAAAAATTTGGAAAGAAATCCAAACAAATATAGAGAATTTAGATTTATTAATCATTTTAAACAAATTAAGAGAACTTGTTGGAGATAAAGAAAGAAATATATAAATATTATAATACTCTTTTTTTAATCTACGTTATTGTTTAAAAGATTCCTTCCAAGATTCCTTGATTTTTCTTCACGTCTTCCTGCAACAGCGCTCCTCCTCTCTACGCGTCTGCCTACAACATGTTATGTAGATCAATTTTACTGGAATCACATGATAATTATGGTACAATATCGCGGTTTCGATAACGGAGGAGCATTCCAATCCTAAATCTGGAACAAAAAAATAATCGGAGGAAAGAATTGGTCCAACATAAAAATATGCAAATGAGTCAAAATAGGTATAGAATTTTTCATTTAATGAGCATATTAGCTACTTATCTGTGTATTTCTCTAGTTTATATTAATGTCTTCTATTCTTCTTTTTATCATTCCATCATCTCGCACAGGTTTCACTTTCTTGACAATTGATGACAAATTCTAGTGTGTAGAACGATGCTGCAACAGTGAATTATATTTATTATATCACAAAATAAAATTTAATATTGCACTAGACAGTGTCAACTTATAATATTTATAAGTATGCATGTGCGTGCACAAGCCCTTGACACTAGAGAATAATGGATTATTAAAATAAGAATAAAGTGTATTATAACATATTTATGGATTTTATTTCTCCCGACAAATTGACATAGCTTATTTTAAATTAATAATAAATAAATAAATACACATTTTTTATATTTCTTTCTATTTCGTGCCAAATATTTTTCACTGCAATCTCTTCATAATTTTAATTAAGATAGATTCTCCCTCGGTTGAGAGTCGATTTGTCGGGAAAAAAATAAATCTATAAATGTATTGTAATAAATTTTATTCTTACTTTAATATTCTATTATTCTACAGTATCAAGTCTGAATACCTTTATGTCAAAACACGCATATGTCAAAACATGTCAAAAAGGTTTCGGCTAACCAAATGTATTACTACTTATTCAGTGTGACTAACCCACAAAAATTTAATTTGAATTACCTAGGAATTTTCGTTGGTACCAACACTATCTCCGCCATTTTTCGGGAAATTGTCGTGTAACCGGAAAAGCGGAATAGGGAATTATAAAATAAGAATGTTTAACGGTATTTATTGATTAAAATGCTTGTATTCAATAAATAAACTGAAAAGATAAGCATACTAATACAAATTGCAATGAATTAAGTCCACACACGTTTAATAAAGGAATATAAATGTCTAGTTATCACTATACTGTCCCGCTTTTCCGCGCAAATTGTGCTCCATGTAATATAAGGAGAAATAAATTTGCGGAACGAGCGCGTCAAATGTTCGTTCTTTTTCTCTGTACTGTTGCACTCAGATACCTCAGATAGATTATGTATGCGCAAATTGTGCTCCATTTTTATAATATATTCTTATATAATATATTCTATATTTAGATTCTATCGGATTCAAATTATAGAATATATATAGAGCATATTATTGCACATACCTGTCGAGACATCTGGTGCAACTGTGAAAAAGAACGACGTTCCACAAATTTATTTCTCCGCCCCATGGAGCTGTGGCGCAGGACAGTCTGTGATAACTCGTTGACTATATTCCTTTTAATAACGTGTGTGAACTAGTATTACATTATATTGTATGCTTATCTTTCCGCGCAAATTGTGCTCCATGTAATATAAGGAGAAATAAATTTGCGGAACGAGCGCGTCAAATGTTCGTTCTTTTTCTCTGTACTGTTGCACTCAGATACCTCAGATAGATTATGTATGCGCAAATTGTGCTCCATTTTTATAATATATTCTTATATAATATATTCTATATAATTTGGAATTCTATCGATTCCAAATCTCGGTGCCAATTGAAAAAAGTTATTTGTACTTCGTGTATTTTATTATTTTAGAAGTATATCATCATCATGGATCCAAATATTATGTTAATGATTATTATGAAGTTTCTCGTGCAAGCAAGAGATCAACCGATGAGGCACGCAGAAATAACGATGAAAAAGGTTACTTCAATGTATTATTTGTACTTGCGTTACAAAAAAATGGCAAGACAAAAAGAATCAGAGAATATGGGTACGACCTATTTTTTACGGAAGAAAGGAGACTTATACAAGGTGACAGCGACAATTTACTTGTGGAGATGCGATTGACAGATCCTGAAAAATACTTCAACTATCTCAGAATGTCATCAACGATCTTCAACGAGTTACTTAAGATTGTTGGACCATTGATCGAAAAACAAACAGTAGTTCGAAAACCAATACCGGCTAGGACAAGATTGGAGGTGACTATACGTTGGTTGGCATCTGGTGACAGCATGACATCGCTATCGTATGCTTATCGCATTGCCCAATGTACACTATCACATATTATTCCGGAAACGTGTGAAGCAATTTGGCTCTCTCTACAGAAGAAGGTTATGCTAGATCCAACTGAAGAAAATTGGAGTAGGATTGCAGAAGATTTCGAAATAATATGCCAATTTCCACATTGCATAGGCGCTATCGATGGGAAGCATGTCGAAATTCAGGTATATATATTATGAATTTATTTACAATAATTCAGGTTCAATATATTACACATTAATAATGCGACGACATATGAAATGAGAAATGTATATATTACAATAATGGTTTTCAATTTGTAGGCACCACCTCGCAGTGGCTCATGCTACTACAACTATAAAGGAAGGCACAGCATAAATTTGCTCGCAGTAAGTAATGCCAAGAACCGTTTCGTTATTGTTGATATTGGAGGGAAGGCAAAGCGACGGAGGTGTTTTTGAAAGCAGCGGATTACCGCATCTCTCAGCGGAAACGAATGCTCTCCATTTCCCTCTACCTACACGTCTGAATAATATGGATTTGGATTTTCCGTACGTTTTAGTAGGAGATGAGGCCTTTCCTTTGAGCACATATATGATGCTACCCTCGGAGTAGACGGCTGAATATCAACAGAAAAATTTTTAACTATTGCCTGAGTCGAGCAAGGAGAACAGTAGAATGTGCTTTCGGGCTTTTGGCTGCAAGATGGAGAATATATCGTCAACCTCTTGTTGTATGCACACGTACTGCTGTAAAAGCTGTACAAGCAACAGTAGTCTTACATAATTTTATTATTAATAATGAATTAGACTTACCACTTGCAGCAAGAAAGTATCAAGAGGCACGGTAGTGTCTCGCGTCAAGTATAGCGAGACCTACCAGGCCTCATTGACGCGCGATGCCGTTTAAAGAGGATATTGTATTATCATATCTCAATAACGGCTGATCCAATTGAATTTTAAGTACTCTTAATGGATAGCTCGGGGTCAATTTGTATAAGAAAAGTGTTTCTATTTTTCTTGTACATACCCTACGAGCAGAGATATTATAACTTAAAGTCTAAATGTGGAAAATATTAAGATATAAATTCTCCGTCGTCATCGTCAAATGGTGGTAAGGGAGCGCGCGGGAGAGGCGAAGAAATGTTACTAAAGTCGGGGCAAGAGGCGGGTTCGGAAAGGGTGAGGAAATGTAACACGGAGTAAGTTTCCACCGAGGGTTCGAACCGGGTCAGAGTTAGGTTAGAGTTGAATTGGGGGAAGCACTCTTGCGGTGGAAACACCAAACTCGAACCTGAACCCTATCCAACAAAATTTTAAGGTAGGGTCTAAATGAGGTTCGGTGGAAACGACAAGAGTTGAGTTAGCGTTACTGTAGTGTTGCCAACTTGATAAATGAGTTTATATATAAGTCTTCCAGAAGATGTTTTATTGTTGAGTTTACTTATTACTATTATTATTATTATTATTTATGCACGTTTCTTTGGTACTGTACAACTAAAATTATGGCCCTCGGATCCATAATATTTTTTAATGTTCTGATAGATACATAACCTTCAAGATGTCAAGCTACTGTTGATATTTTGCACAGTTGGTTACGTTCAACTTTACCGCAACCCTGGTGTAACTCTGGTGTAACACTGGTTCGGTGGAAACAGGCAAGCCAACCCAACTCTGACCCGACTCTAACCCAACTCTGACCCGGTTCGAACCCTCGGTGGAAACTTACTCACGGTTAAGTTGTCTGCGTTTGCATCGCATTTCGCATCGCATTGCTATACACGCAGTCCAAAAAAAAAGTGTTGCAATCTATACACGAAATGAAATGTTATATTTTATCGTACTGCGCTCCCTTACCACCATTTGATGACGCGCATAGGGATCGTGCCAGGCGACCGTCAACCGGGACGTCCGGGTCGCGAAGATCGCAACACAGAGATGTGCCACGAGAACCAATGAGTTCGGCGGCACTGGGGTACGCGTAGGAATCGTGCCAGGCAACTCCCGTCAACCTTGACGTCCGGCTCGCGAAGATCGCAACACAGAGATGCGCCACGAGAACCAATGAGTTCGGCGGCACTGGGGTACGCGTAGGGATCGTGCCAGGCGACTCCCGTCAACCGGGATGTCCGGGTCGCGAAGATCGCAACACAGAGATGCCAATGAGTTCGGCGGCACTGGGGTACTCGTAGGGATCGTGCCAGGCGACTCCCGTCAACCGGGATGTCCGGGTCGCGAAGATCGGAACACAGAGATGCGCCACGAGAACCAATGAGTTCGGCGGCACTGGGGTATGCGTAGGGATCGTGCCAGGCGACTCCCGTTAACCGGGATGTCAGGGTCGCGAAGATCGCAACACAGAGATGCGCCACGAGAACCAATGGGTTCGGCGGCACCGGGGCACGCGTAGGGACCATGTCAGGTGATTCCCGTCAACCGGGATGTCCGGAGCTCTTGAAGCTGCTGATACATTGCTAGGTATTCCTTTATATTTCGACTGATCAAAATACAAGTATTAAATGGTTAGATGTTAATCCTATACGACATAGAAAATTAAAAAAATCGTAAGGAAATTAAAGCACTTGAGGATAACTACAGATATATTTTGTCCATCTTTAATAGATAATTATTATCCAAATAGACCGGAAAAATTAGAATCTATATCTCTTTATGAATTTGCATAAACCTAAAAAGTAAGCATTACCTTATATTGTTCTTTAAAGTTTTAAAAAATTATTGAAATGTACATATTTGAAATATCTTAATATTTTTTAAAATCCTTTAAATACTTGCTTATTCAATCTTTAGTACTGAACGCAAATCAAATCAAAACGGATGATACATGCAATGGAAGAAATTGCTCGATTGAGAAAAAAGATCAAGGCGCCTGTTCTTATCCACTCCTAAATACAATTCCCAAAATAGTTCGTGTATAATATATACATTAATTGTTTAAATTTATATGAAAAAATTAAAGTCATAAGTGGCGTAAGTTAATCTTTTGAAATATTAATTTGTGTACATAAATACAATCATTTGCAATATTATAGTCTATGTACATATTTGTAAATTAATATTTTAAAAAATAGACTTGCAACATCATGACTTTCATCCCTTCATATATTATAAAAAAATAAGATATTTAATACTACAAAAGGTGTGATATCATAACAAAATTACCTTTTTAAAAAAAGGTAAAAAAAGCGTCAAGTATACGCCCGCAATAAAAAGTAATGATATATCATCAAATTGCGCCAACTATTTTATTCAAAATACTTGGCGCTGCTAAACCGAATGTTAATTGCTTTAGTTACAAATCTTTATAATAAATTATATCCTAAAATGTTTATAAAAACTACAATGATGTCTTTGCAATCTAAATTATATTACATAATTAAACTCGTTGGAACACGCACACACACACACACGTATTAGAAAAAAGAGATTAAAGCAATTAACGTATTTATTTATTTATTTTAACATATTTTTTCGGATTAGCAGCGCCAAGTATTTTGAATAAAATATTTGTATGTATATGTATATATACATATATATATGTTTGTGTCTGTGTTAAAAATATTTGTTTGTAATAAAATATTCAATAAAATCTTTTATTCAATTAAAATACTGATTGATTTCAATCTTCAAGAATTTTATAAACATATCTTACAACATCTAATCACTTTTAATTAAATATAGAATGTTCAATATTTTTTTTAAATTAATATTTAACATATTTTTTTATTAATCTATAAATGTTGATATATTAAACAATAAGCTCCAAACTTTTACTGTATAGAAACATATTAATCATTGCATAGTATTTTACTATTAAAGATACTATTAAAGATACTAATAATGAAATAATAGCCTTTCTAGTTGTTAAATATACAAACATTTCTATAGTTGGCGCAATTTGATGATATATCATTACTTTTTATTGCGGGCGTATACTTGACGCTTTTTTTACCTTTTTTTAAAAAGGTAATTTTGTTATGATTCTAATATACAAGAAGAAGAACAGAACCTCCTGGCTACAAGTACTGGACTTAGAGCTGTAAATCATAGAAATGTTTCGCAAAAGTCCGCAGCACTAACAATTCGAGACAACTTTGCTCATTATTTCGAACACGTAAATTTTCTATCATGGCAGTTGGACAAAGTTTTAACTAACAACTTTTAAAACAGTTTCCATTTAATTGTATTTTTAAATAAAATATTTTGTTAATATATATAATTCGAAAGTTTTTTACCACACAATATTCGTACGTAGCCTGTTTTGACGATCTATATTTCTATAGTTTAATAATTCGTACAATGTAATGAATCGAATAGAAAAATATATTTTATTTTATATATACATAAAGTAAAAAAATATATCAAGAAAATAACATTTCTGTTAGAGATTCTCTCGCTCCGTAAGTTCCGCATCCTTCTCTTGGATAGCAATATCCATAAGTCTTCTTTGCAGATTTCTGCGTCGTATGTAGGGTAGTCGGCGTAAAATGTCACCAAGCTGATCTAAATAACTGTCCACTACATCACGTTTCTTCTCCGATGCTTCATCAATTATACTCAGAAATTTAGTTTCTATTTCAGCTTGCCTTTGTGTAAACCTTGCTTCTGTAAGTAATAATATATGCCTAATTAATAATCTGTACTTAATAATACATGATGAGTGTCTAAAATACATAAAACCAAGAGACAATTGCAGCATACTTTTCTTTCTCGCCTCTGATGGTGAACATGATCTTCGTGATGATGATGCTGTTGATGTACTTGCAACGTCCATTATGGAATCATCACAAGACAAGTGGTCTGCAGCCATGTCCTTTGCATATCATTCTCATCAACATGGGATGAATTCGCTTCCAAAAGGTGCTGGATGGAGCTGACAGTCCTGGAAATAAAACAATTTTACAAATTATGAAATTTAATTGCACGCAATTTGAATGTTTGTAAAATCTCAGTTGAAAGACAATATAAATACTTACGGTGCCATCTTTACAGTCATCGAGAAACTTCATTTCCTCGTAATGCGCAAAAGAACTTCGTAATGGATGGCTAGATTCCGCTCCAGAACCACTTCGCACGTATCCTCGCATTTTCTTTCTAGCCTTTATATACGAATCTCGAAGGTGTTTCCATCTCTGCTTTACTGCTTCCATAGATAGAGATCCTATGATATTGTACAGAGAATCGTAGATTATTTACTTTAATACAAATAATATAATGAATATATATATATATATATATATATATATATATATATATACACTTTAATACAAATAATATAATTCATATAAATAATTAAAAAATGATCTCACCATCAAATATGTTTACAATTTCTTGCCAAAGATTATCTTTTTTTAATTTTGTTCTCTGATTCAATAGAAGAGAATGGTTCCATAAAGCCCTTCGGCTATGAACAAACTCAATCAGCAACTCATCTTGTGTGAATGCCGACTGTACATCTCTTTCTTTCGTATGCTGTATATTTTCAGTTTCATGTCTTTTTCCTTTAAAATAAGTAAAAATAATAATGACTTAAATTATCATGAAATGACTCAAATAAATATGATCATGAAATGACTCAAATAAATGACTTAATAAATAATAGCTTTCATGCAACTATCACTATAATTATTTATAAGAGAACCATTGTTTAACATACTCATAGTGGCCACAGCATTGTCGTCAACATTTATGACGTCGGTATTTTCGTATGTACTAAAACAATGATAGTCTAAAATTGTTCCACACGATCCACATAAAATAAAACCGCAGTATCCACACTTTGTAACCTGTAAACATATACAAGTATTTAATTATCTTTCACATAAAGTGAGGTTATGACTTCATTCAGTAGGTATTAGTAGTAATTTTTTTTAATTTGATAATGTTATGTCAATTTATTATTAATTTACAAACACTATAATATACTTAATACTCAATACTTAATACTCAATACTCAAATACTTACTGAACCGTCCATTATAAATGTACGTTTTGCACTTCTCTTATAACACTTTGGCACACACACAGCAAACACGCACAAAGTCCGCTGTTCCGCTCAAATGGGACGGAAAGAAATGACGGAAAGGCGGAATCTAGTTACTTCTTTCCGCGTTTCCGCGTTTCCGCGCTCCATGTAATGGCACCCTGATTCCTGGGCAGCGATCACGTAACTTTTCCCCTAGGATGGAAAGTGAAAAATGAAAAGTTCCACGTGAACTCATGATCAAGTAACTCGGCGAAATGGGGAAACGTGAAACTTTTCACGTGAACTTTTTCGCCATCAAATTCGTTGGCGGAAAGGTGAAAATCTAGTGACAAGCCTAATTTGAGTGTTACCATATACGCTTTGCTGCTTACATCAGGTTATTATTTGGATTATTTGCTTAAAGTTATATGCATACTTAATTAATAAATACATCATGGCTGCAGCGTGGTGGGTAATTCAACTTGCTCAAGAACAAGAAAATAAAAATTATTTAAAATTACAAAGGAGACAATTGCGTGATACAATGAATCCATTTGATATATTGGAATCACAATTTCTCTTTTTATATCGGTAAGTAGAAATTATTATAACATAATATTAAATTTAAATAAAAGAAAATTATTATATTTAAATAAATAAAAAAAAATATATATATAAAGACAGAGAGAAAGAGAGTACTTGTAGTTACAATTTACAAAAATTTGTAATATAATTTTAACTTTAAGTCAAAATTTGTATACAATTATACAATTATAGTTTGCATCCCAGATAGGAATGCATGTAGAAAAATTTTAGCCTTAGTTTAATTTTAGAATATAATATATAATATACTGTATAATAATTCTAAATTTAATTATCATAACATATAGCAATCTTTAAGAAATTGATGTTTTGAAATAAATGCTTATATAATTGTAATATTAATGTGAACCATCTTAGCACAATTATTGCTAAATACATTTCAGAAATTAATTTTTTATTGTCAAAATCTTTGCAACATAAAATTGTACAATTATTAATTAATTATCTATGTGTTTGTATGTGATTTTTTTTTAGATTGTCAAAAGATGCTACGCGTGATTTTTATTTTGTCACACACTCATCCACTACTCACAATCACTATTTCCTTTGATTTCAAATATTGAGAAATATCGCGGTTCATAAGCGTACAAAATTTCCCTAGTAATTTCCTATATTCTGTTTATGCTACTAATTTCATTGTTCACATTTTCAGTTACGTGATCACTCTGTTTATGAAAAAGTTCACGTGGAATCAAACTAAGCGGAAAGTGAAAAGTGAAAAGTTTCACATGAACTTACCTGATCGATGCCCTGTATCGTGTGATTTCACCCGCGTTCCGTAGTTTTGGAACGCAGCCCAGTGTTGCGGATCTAACCTCTCAGTATTCTATATCAAGCATCACAATGATAATGTATATTAAAGAAAAAAAGTAATATTTATAAAAATTTGGTTTCTCTTTCATTGAATACAATAGTTGATTGGAGTACGCAATCTATATTTTTTATGTCTATGGTATCTATTTGCATATCGACCACGAAGCAACTTTTATATATATATGCGTAATAATTTATTGTTTCGGTTGTGACTTTATGGAGTTCCAGAAGTAAGTTATTAAAAGTGATTTTGTTTACTTTTTAAATTTTGACTGTGATTATAAATTGAAACAGATATTCACAAATTATACATTTCAGATAGTTATTAGTTTTAATTGATTACTTATGCAAGGTGTGAACAAGCAAAATGTCGACATCCGAGCCATTAATGATAGTACAATCAAAATTTGTGTCGGGCGAGACCGTTGTAACTGTATCCTTTTCTGAACTTAATAATAGATATATATTTTCACTGAGATCGATAGCATTTACTATTGATTAAAGAACTAAATACCGTAATACTGAAGGAAACGGGCACCATCACCGATTTTGCTGTAACTCCACAATATTGTAGATTTTGGTACGTAAAACACGAATCCGTAAGTTAAAATCATCGCTCTTTAATATTCGAAGAGTTATTAATTACCAAATATTCAAGTTCTGAGGGTTAGGAAATCTGTCATATCAACGATACGTAGTGATGTGCGCATGCTCGGTAAATGCGTTGTGACAGAAATCGCGCAACATTTAAGTTGCAAACCTATGTGGAAGTAGTGAGATTGAATAATAACAAACCTATGGAAATAGTGATATTGAATAATAACGCGTGGGCGGGGTGCAGGGGGAGGGCTTCGCCCTCCCCCTGCATCCCCGCGTAAAATTTATAACATAACTAGAGAGCTCCGCATCTAACGACGTGGAAACGAACAGCTTGGATGTAGGTTTTTCTTTAAAAAGAAAACCTATGTCCAAGCTGTTCGTTTCCACAACGTTAAGTTCTGTAGTTATGCTATAAATTTTACGCGGGGATGCAGGGAGAGGGCGAAGCCCTCCCCCTGCATTCCGCCCACGCGTTATTATTCAATATCACTATTTCTATATAGGTTTGTTATTATTTAATCTCACTACTTCTACATAGGTTTGCAACTTAAATTGCGCATAATAAAAAGCAATACAACATTTTAGCATAATTTAATAAGTAGTGAAAGCACCACGGAGCATGCGCACATCACTACGTATCGTCGATACGACAGATTTCCTAACCTCAGAACTTGGATCTTTGGCAATTAATAACTCTTCGAATATCAAAGAGCGACGATTTTAACTTACAGATTCGTGTTTTACGTACCGAAATCTACAATATTGTTGAGTTACAGCAAAATCGGTGATGGTGCCCGTTTCCTTCAGTATTATCCTAAATACTATCAAATTATAAATTATTTAATACTATTGTTACAATTTGATATCATGAATAACATATTTTTGCAATACCTTAACTCTATTAATCTTAGGCTACAGAAGCATCATTAATACAAGGTTGGATACAATCTTCAAGATATATTGCTCTCATTTACAAAGGTACAACTCATGCTTTAGCGATCTTTCTAACTTCGAAAACCCCGCCACAGGTGTATAGTGATCTTACTCTGGAAGGAATATTGCCTATTGATCAAGATTTCAAATGTGGTATAGGTATCTTTCAAAATTTTTCTAATATATATTAATTCTATACGTGGTATATTAATACTTATAATCTTGTAAATTAAAAACTATATTTGATTATATAGAGACATAGAGTGTCTCCGAATGTTTCAGCCAACTTTGGCTAAATTTTGTAAAGTGCATACGCACATATCTATAATATATACAATGTTTATTATAGAAAAATACATACATATGCACATTACATAATCTATCCTTTGAGATGTGATAGGAAAAGATCCCGCACTAATCTTATGACCATTTTTCCAACTTTTAATCATACAAACTCAAATACAATATCAAAAACTATCCATTTTTGGATTTAGTGCCCATTATGGCTTTTAATTAGCATGGTAAGAACTAACTTTTCTGAAAGTTTCAGACGATTCGACCGAAATTGAATTTCCATAAGATTTGTGTGAGGTCCTTTATGAATAAAAATTTTTTAATCATTATGGCTTAAAAAACATCTTGAAAAATTAGTACTCAAAAATCTTTGAAATCATGTTTTTTTCATATATTTTTTATAAATTTTATAAATATCCGAAAAGTATGTGTTTTTAACAACAAAAGTATTGAAACAAAAGTGTGAGCCATGCAATAATATACACAAGCACTTTGCTGCTAAATTCGCAAAGCACATTATTAAACACATGGCTCATTGACATATGTCTATCTCTTTAATCGAGTTATTAAATATTAAAGACAAGAACTCGGAAATGGTATGAGAGAACCACTTGAGTCGCTCAAGCTATATAGTACAGCACAGGGTATCAAGTATTAGTTACTTAGATATAAAAGAAAGAGAAGAATTGTATTTTGATACTTTTATGCATAGAAGTAATGAGATGAATCAATTGATGTAGAAAATACATGACTGTTTTTCAAAAAAGGTATGTAGTTGCGTATTGCAAATTGCATCATTTTTTTGAAAAGTATGTTTTTTTTACATTAATTGATCTATATCATTATTCTGTGCATATAAGTATTAAGGTACAGTTGCCAAAGAATCAATAGTTTATGAGATATTTTATGTCAAAATGTGCCAGAGTAAAGTATAAAATATCTCGAAAATTATTGATTTTTCGACAATTCTACTTTAATATCTTTACATACATAATAATTCGAGGAATCATGTATAATATAATATATATATATATATATATATATATATATATATATGTATATATATATACATATACATATTTATATATTACATATTATATTATACTTTAAATAATTTATATATATGTATATAAATTATATAATTCCACTTAAAAAATAGTAATAATTTTTATATAATCTTGAAAAATCGAAACTTTTTAAAAATTAATAACATTATTTGCCCCTTTCAAATCATACAACTTTTGTCTGAAAATAATATTTTTTTCTAAAATACCGTAACTTTCAAATATTTAACTATTAAGATTAAAATGAATCATTAATTAAAACTAATCACCTTATACACACATGCTCTATATACATATACTATATACAGGATGTCCCATTTTAAATGACAACCTCAAATAACTCTTAAAGACTACATTTTAGAGAAAAATGTTTCAGACAGAAGTATTTTGGTTCGAACGGGGAGTGATGCTATTGGTTTGAGCTTGGATAGTCGCTTGGAAATCACTTTTAATTTCTTAAGTGAAATTCCCTATTTTTCATTGCATATTCTTATAGCTTATCTAGAGAGCTTTTCAAAACATTATATTTAAGTACATTTTTATTAACTACTTTTCGAGATATTTTAATTTTGTCATGACACTTTTTAATATAAAATATGAAATATTTCATAAAGTATTCACTTTTCGATGATTTTACTTTAATACTTTTAGACAAAGAATAATGAAAGAAATCGATTAATGTAAAAAAAATTTGAAGAATTAGGTTTAAAAATTTTATTATATTTTGTAAATGCATTGGTGGATTTTGCAAAATACTATATCTAAAAATTAATACTATTAATCGATTCCTTTTTTATTTTACATCTAAAAGTGTTAAGGTAAAATCCTCAAAAAGTGAATACTTTATGAAATATTTCATATTTTATATTAAAAAGCGTCATAACAAAATTAAAATATTTCGAAAAATATTTAATAAAAATATACTTAAATATAGAGTTTTTGAAACGCTCTCGAGATAAGCTATAAAAATATGTAATGAAAAATAGGGGGTTACATTTAAGAAATTAAAGATGACCTCGACCTGACTTTGAAAAGATCACTCAAGGTTAAGTTCATGTTTTCATCATATGACCCCCTCGAAACCATGTAACTTTTTTGTCTGAAACATTTTTGTCTGTTGGGTTTAGTTTTTGATACATTCGGCTGGATGCTTTAAAATAGGACACACTGTATATATCTGTATGTATACAGGGTGTCCCAGAATTGTGGAACAAATTTTCGTGAGCAGGTAGAGCGGACGAAACTGAATCGAAAAGTCCTTTACCATTTTGCAATTTTCGCAATAGTTAACAAGATATTAATGATTAAAAATCACCGTATTAGCCCGACCCTCCGCCGAATATAAGCGCGCGGCGCGAGACGACCGCCCAGCGTTGCTAGGCACTCAAGGAATTGTTTACTATACGC
This sequence comes from Tetramorium bicarinatum, assembly GCA_928718305.1. NCBI lineage: Eukaryota > Metazoa > Arthropoda > Insecta > Hymenoptera > Formicidae > Tetramorium > Tetramorium bicarinatum. Next base: position 15,098,216 of record OV788319.1, read on the forward strand.
GGCAGTGCCTACGAGCGGCGGTTTTGAGCTGCGATTGTCCTCCTGTTTTTGTAGAAAACAACTCCTCCTTGGAAACAATGACACTGGGCGGTCGTATCTCGCCGCGAGCTTATATTCGGCGGAAGGCCGGGCTAATACGGTGATTTTTAATCATAAATATCTCGTTAACTATTGAGAAAATTGCAAAATGGTAGAGGACTTTTCGACTCAGTCTCGTCCGCTCTATCTGCTCAAGAAAATTTGTTCCACATTTCTGGGACACCCTGTATATATATATATATATATATATATTCATTTATTTACTTGTTTATATCTACATGTGGTATTACTTATATGTGACAGAAAGAATTAATCTAATTATTAGAGCAGTTTTGCAATAATTAGATTTAGGATTTTGTATTGAAATTTTATAAATACTTATATTATGTAGTTTTTCACACAAATTACGGTGAATATTTAATTTTGAATTTGCAATTTAATTCAAGTAACAAATATTTTTTTATAAAAAAATGTTTTTCTATTATATGTATATATTTTATAATATTTAATAAATATTTGAGACTATTAGTAAAGTTATTGTAATTTGTGTTTCTTTTATATAGTTTTTTGTCATAAGAATGTAATTAAAATAATTATTGCGTGACAAAAAATTTTATCTACGTTTTAATTTGACATTTCTTTATTATTTAAATAAATATTTTTAATTTTTAATTAATTAAACACATTTTCTAATAAAAACTTCTTTCTTCCTTTGTTTTGTAAAGATACTAATGGAGAAGCACAGGATGGCCTTGATATATACATGAATATTACATCAAGAAAACTTCGCTTAATATTTGAAATGAAACTTGGAGAAGCAACCAGTTCTTTAGTATCGGAGATATTTCGAGCGATAGAAGGTACATGCACGTATGCATTTAATATAATAAATATAATTTTGATAATTATAATTTTCAGGTAGAAAATATTTATAGAAGACATTTAATAAAATAATCGTGATTTTAGTGTATCAGACAGTTAAAAGCTCAGCAGCAGATTTTTCGTGGATCGAAAAACTAACAAGAAGTACAAGAAATTTAACTGCCGGTAATAAAGATATGCAGGATGCCGTCGATTCTGTAAGTTAATGTATAATAATAAATGTTATGGAAATATAAAATAGAAATAATAGAATCAGTATTTTAGTAAAAGTTTATCTTTTATAGTTACTTAATCTTGAGAATCATGATTTGGCAATACCAAGACAAAGCATCGCCTCGGGTAGATCCCCAGTAGCTGCAAGAGAATCTGTGGTACGATATCAGATGGCCTGTAAAGAAGATGATTATACTTACAGTAAAACATTTCGGTTCGTGGTCCCATATTGTTACAATTATGCATCCAAAATCCTATTTTTAAATTGAATAAAAAAGTTTCGATTGTTTATGTGATATGATTATTATTAATAATTGTAGTATACTTACTTGCACATGGAATGTAAATGGACAACCCCCAAATGGCATTAAATTAGATCAGTGGTTAAGCACACATGAAGTGCCACCGGATATATACGCTATTGGATTCCAAGAATTAGATTTGAGCAAAGAGGCATTTCTATTTCACGAAACTCCCAGAGAAGAGGAATGGAGGTACATCATTTATGTCGAACCTCAAAAAGTAATATGTTAACATACAGTTACAATTATATAACGTAAAAATTTTGTTAATAGGCAAATTATAGTCAATTCACTTCATCCCGGAGGGATTTATACGCAAGTTGCTCTTGTCAGATTAGTGGGCATAATGCTATTGGTATATGCGTTAGAGGCTCATATACCATTCATCGAGAATGTGTGTACTGACACAGTAGGGACAGGGATTATGGGGAAATTGGTAAGTTTCTAATTCTTAAAATTTTATCTATTTTACAATTGTATATCAAGATATTCATCTCTTCATAATAAATTATGTATAATAAAATTAACGATAGAATCAAGACTCTTACAAAGTAGGTTAAAAATTGTTGGTGTAGTTTTGTGCTCTTTATGATTATTTCGACAAATAAAAGCAGTATTTTCAAGTAGCGATTCAAGTGCATCGGTAACATTAACGGACTTAAAACGTAGTCAAAAGCCAAAGTTAAAATACTACGTCACATAATTAAATTGATAATCAATTGATTATCAATTGATTGATCAATTTAATAATACCAATACTTATCTTTAAAATTTCTTCACTTCCCAAAACTGTAATAATAAAGGATGTTGTGAAAAATATTACCTCAGGATTTAAACCTGAATCCTAAAAATCCTCTTACAATACATGCGAGTATTGTTTCAGTTCGACTATCGAGACACGCGGTAATATTTAATACAATCTATAAAAATTTAAGGAAAACTGTCCTTACAAAGCGATGTGTCTTCATATCAAATTATTATTACAGTTTGGGTAGTAGGGAAATTTTAAATATACTTATAAGCATTGGTATTTTTAAATTGATTATCAATTTAATTATGTAATGATACTATTCTTTACTTTTCAACTGCGTTTTAAATCCGTTAATATTAATAACACATTACTCCGCTAACAATAAGACAATAAAAATATACATATAAATTCGCACGAAAACATTAGGCACAAAGATTTAGCTCAACGATTTCGATTTTTTGCTTATTTATTTATTAGTTGTATATTTTAGTCTTGACTCATTTGATTTTATTCAAAATCTTTATACGTCTATACAGGCTTCAAACTAACAATTTTATTCTCAGATTCTTTTCGATCACTATTTGAATACTTGATAACATAACATAACTTCCTACTTATAATAAATTCTATTCTTTACGTTAGAAATTACTAAGAATAATAGATTATTATATTATACTTATAAGTAGGGGAGACTGGGACTAGTTGTTGACACTTTTTTCTAATGATTTTTTACACATAACTAATAAATGGAATACAAACCGCAAGAACATTTTTTAATAGCCATATGTCTATATTAAACAAAAGTAACTTTTTTAACTAAATAGTATTATTAACTTTGTTGCATTAATAAAAAATATAAGACTACATTGTAACAACTAACCCTATATGTGGCGTATATGTCGTTACAGTAATTGAAATTTGTTGTTACAGATCAAGTTTTCGTAGTATAATACATTTCTTAAATAAAAATTGAAGAAAAATGTGTATCACATAAGTTTTATTAATAAAGTTTGTTAAATGTACATTAAAACAATATACATTATCAAAATGAACATAAACTTAAATTACATATTTCTTTGATTTGTTTTTTCTTTCACAAATTACAGTAATAGATAAATAAAAGTATTATATTGCATTAAGGAAAAATTGAACGTAATATAATGTCATTTGTGATAAGCAAACAATTGTAACAATCTACCCTATCACAACCAGCCCTGATCTGCCATATTTAGATATTTTAATTATTAATAATTAAATAAAAACATGTTTCAAGACGTCAGTAGTAACTGATAGTTATTACTTTTAAAGCAAAGATTTTAAAGAAATAATTTAAGTTACAATATAATTAGATTTCTAAATATAACATTTAATAAATAACTGATTTATTTTACTTTTGATTATACAAAACTAAAAATTTTTTTTATTTATGATAATATGCTATTCTGCCTAAAATAACTAATTGAAACATTATTGCAATGTTCTTGAGGAAATATTATATTTTTTACAGATTTTTATTCTTTGTCTTTTTGCAACAATGTTACGTGTAACAACTAGCCTCGGTCTCTCCTACATTTCGAATCCTGTGTTCATTCTGAAATTTGAAATTAATTGAAATCGATTATTTCGCAAGTACATACAATACATGAAAATATTGTTCCTTACGAATATTGTTCGAAACCTAGAAAATGAAATTTGATTATTGAATTTGACTCGAATTTTGAAATATATATTGAACTTAATTCTATTCTTAAATGTAATACTTATGATGTTATATTACATTCAATCTAATACATTTAGCGTAATTATAATAGACGATTGATTTGACAACTGATTAATTTTATATTTTAATATCCGTAAATTTTTGTAGGGCAATAAAGGTGGTGTTGCAGTAAGTTGTTGCATTCACAATACATCTATTTGCTTTGTTAATGCTCATTTAGCTGCCCATTGTGAGGAATTTGAGCGACGTAACCAGGATTATGCTGATATTTGTGCGAGATTATCTTTTACAAAATATGTCCCACCTAAAAGTTTTAAGGATCACGAGTAAGTTTTTATGATATATATTAAATATTATATATCTATTATTATTAGTACTTATATCTGTGTAACCAACTTTATTGTTTATTTTATTTTAACTTATTTTGAAGTATATTGAATTACATTACGCACGTGCGCACGCGCGCACACCACCATCATTATCATCATTATATTCGTGCGTGCATGTTAATTTGTATTTTATCTACGTATAATAATTTAATTCAACTCCTTCATCATTATCGACTTACAATTAGCAGTTTGTATTCTATTTTAATGATTGAATCAGTATAGGAAGAATTGAACTAAATCTGTACAAACATGTAAATATGCAAAATGCAGAAATAGACAAACTTTAAGAGCCTATTCTCATTATAACAATAACAAAAAGTTGTATGAATTGATAGATCCGGAAATGGTTTTCTTCCGAGGCTGCATATATTCATAGCCATTATTGAAAATCTATAGTGACGTAAATTATAGATTTTCATTTTCAGTACTGGCATTGAATATACGAACATAGCTAGAGTTTTAAATATATTTTATTGACAACAAAATTTCTTAATAATAATTATATCAATCAATAGATTGGCAGGAAAGTATCAGTTATATGCATTTCTAATAAAATGTTCTTTTCAAGTTCTATCACAGACAAAAATTTTTTTTAATCTAAAACTGAATTTCTGAATTTATTCATTTATATATGAGTTTTTTTATCAGCGAATAGAAAATCCTACTAAAAATTAATCATTTATTTTTTAAATATTCTATATGTGTGTATTGTATATGTATACATATATGTGTGCGTGTGCGTGTGCGTGTGTTGTATATATGTATATACAGGGTGTCAAAAAAGTCCCGGGACAGCTAAATATTTTCTCAGGTAAGATATTTTCGAAAAAGCTCAAAGTCATTCCTAAGGTAACTTTCAACGAGGAATTCAATGGTGACCTTTAATTTGCCCTTGAACTTGACCTTCAAGGTCATTTGAAGGTCACGTCGAATTTTTTAAATAGAAACACCTATTTTTGACCTTGGATTCAGAAAGAATGGAAAATTTTACGTTTGGATGGGTACTTGTCGTTTTTAAAAAATGACTTTTAGAGGTCATTTCAAGGTCAAAATACAAAAAAATATCGAAAATCACCAAAAAACCATTAAAAAAGGAATTTTTGAGAGAACGATTTAATTAGAACTTATTAGCATCTTATTAAAAAGTAAGGTGGGTAATTGCGGTTTTTTTTTAATGACCTTCAAAGGTCATTTGAAGTCAAATTACAATCGACACACCTGAATACATCTGTTGATAAGCCAGATACAAAAATAATGGTGTGGAAAAAAGTCTCAGCTGTTAGAGTTTACGAGTTTGCGTCGAAAACCTTAATTCTATGTCATTTATTTATCACTGCTACTGAGGACTAAGGAACCGGAACGACTCCAGTAACAATTGCATTTGGACGAGTTAACTCGTGATTGAGCGCAGGAGGTTTAACATACGTTTACTCATTTTTTTATGCATTAGGAATTTTTACGACCTAAATTAAAAGTTATTTGATTTAATTATTATTTTTCTTTATGAATTTTTCTTTATTTCTTTTATCTTAAATGATACAATAATAGGCTCTTTTTTTATCGGTGATAATGTCAATGCCGATACGTATGAACAGTTGCTCAGAAATCAAATTATACCACGAATAAGAGAGATAATAGGTGATAATTATGGTGAGACATGGTTTCAACAAGACGGAGCAGCTGCTCATTACGGTGGGAACGTTCGAGCGTATTTAGACAATCAGTTTCCTCATAGGTGGATCCTAAGAAGAGGTGAAATAGAGTGGCCTGCTAGATCCCCTGATTTGACGCCGCTCGATTATTTTCTTTGGGGTTATTTAAAGAGTAAAGTATACGCTACTCAACCAGAAAACTTAGATGAACTACGGAATCGGATTATGCAAGAGGCCGCTTCGATTGATAGAGAGATGATTCGTAATACTGTGTTTCATTTTTACAACCGCGTAGCTTTATGTCAAGAAGTTCAAGGTTTACAATTTGTACATCTGCGCTGAACTTTGAATCTTCAAAGAAAACGTGAGAGGCGAGGGGATTCACGCTAATTAAGCATCCCGAACGTGAGAGGCGAGGGGACTCACGCTAATCAAGCACCCCGAACGTGAGAGGCGAGGGGACTCACGGTAAACAAGCACCCCGAAAAGTGAGAGGCAAGTTATTACTACAGTCAGATGAGTTTCATTGCCCTGAACAACTTTTTTTCCACACCATTATTTTTGTATCTGGCTTACCAACAGATATATTCAGGTGTGTCGATTGTAATTTGACTTCAAATGACCTTTGAAGGTCATTAAAAAAAACTGCAATTACCCACCTTACTTTTTAATGAGATGCTAGTAAGTTCTAATTAAATCGTTCTCCCAAAAATTCCTTTTTTAATGGTTTTTTGGTGATTTTCGATATTTTTTTGTATTTTGACCTTGAAATGACCTCTAAAAGTCATTTTTTAAAAACGACAAGTACCCATTCAAACGTAAAATTTTCCGCTCTTTCTGAATCCAAGGTCAAAAATAGATGTTTCTATTTAAAAAATTCGACGTGACCTTTAAATGACCTTGAAGGTCAAGTTCAAGGGCAAATTAAAGGTTACCATTGAATTCCTCGTTGAAAGTTACCTTAGGAATGACTTTGAGCTTTTTCGAAAATATCTTACCTGAGAAAATATTTAGCTGTCCCGGGACTTTTTTGACACCCTGTATATATATATAATGTACATCTATGTATATAGTCAGATTTATTGGCTGGGAGATTTAAATTATCGGATAACGGATATGGATGCCGCATCAGCTAAGCAGCATATTTCAGAAGGCAATTACGGTCCTGTCCTAGTATTGGATCAACTTGGACAGCAACGCAAGGCGGGACGTGTGTTTCAAGGATTTCAGGAGGCTGAAATCGACTTCAAACCCACATATAAATATGATCCAGGTACCGACAACTGGGATTCAAGGTATCCTAAAAATTGTATTAAATTTCTAAAACATAACTTACATTATCATGTGAAACTCAATTGAATGTTTTTACATGATTTTTTTTATGTCCACATCTGACGATATATAGTGAAAAATGCAGAGCTCCAGCTTGGTGTGATCGAGTATTATGGAAGGGTGATATGATAAAATCAGTTGATTACAAAAGTTATCCGGAGTTAAAAATATCTGATCATAAGCCGGTCAGTGCAAGTTTTGATTCTCAGGTAAATATGTGAATGTACAAATACAAATCTTATGAAAATGGGATCTTGGTCAAATCGTTTGAAACTTTCAGACGATTCGACCGAAATTCAATTTTCAAATTCAATAAAGATTCTTATTCTCTTTTATTAATTACGTATTTAGCATTTAAAAAAAGATGCTATATTATTGATACTAAAAGATATACTATTGTACTTCATGTCATATATTTTCCAAAACAGATACGAATTATAGATACGGCTAAATATCGTAAAATTCACGAGGAAGTAATGAAAAAACTGGATAAATTGGAGAATGAATTTTTACCTCAAGTAATGGTTGATACCACGGATATCATCTTTGACATTTTAAAATTTCTCGAGCCTAGCAGTAAAGAACTTATTATTGCTAATACAGGCCAGGTAGAGTGAATAAATAATAATAATAATCTTTATTTGCTTTAGAGTTACACAGCCAAGAAACGGGACTTGGTTTACAATTAAAACTTAGCTCACTCATTCCTCGTCCATACTTACTCTTACAATTCTTAACCTAATTACATACATACAGAGTACAGAGAGAGGGGGGAGGGAGAGAAAGTATAATCTTTACTTTTATTCTTTATATTTTTTAAACTAGGTACCAGTACAATTTGAATTTATAAAAAAGTTAGATGATACAAACTACTGCAAGGATTGGTTACACATAGAACCGTATACAGGCTTCATAAAGCCAGGTATTTATATATATTTATATTTTCTCATTCATTTAGTACATGTTTGTCTGCATGTTAATATATTTTTAATCACGTACTTTCTTATGTTTAGGTGAAAAATGTGATATTAAACTGGAGGTATATGTAGACAAAAAGACTGCATGTAAATTGAATTCTGGAGAGGACAAGTTATATGATATTTTAGTATTGCATCTTGAAGGTGGCAAAGATATTTTCATTACTGTAACAGGTATATTACATGTACATAATGACAATGTGTAATAAAACTATGGTTATTTGTTAAGTTTACATTTATAAACATTGTGAGTTTGGAAATAGCAGTTATGCAAATTAATGATACTTTTGCAGGTACTTATGAGAGAAGTTGTTTTGGTTCTTCTATGGAAGCACTAGTTCATATTTCAGTTCCAATTAGAGAAATCCCTATTGGAAGATTAGTCGAATTGGTAAATATCTAAAAAGTGACAAGTATAATTTTATTATTCCAAAAATTTTTTATAAATGTAATCTACATCTTAAATTTGATTTAAAAACTGCAGGAAAATAATAAAAATCTCACACAAGAACCATATCCAGTACCAAAAGAGATATGGCACTTAGTGGATAGGTTATATCGACATGGCCTTAAGATTCCGGGACTTTTTGAAACGCCAGGTCTTCATAGTGAAATAATTGCTATTCGAGATTGGCTAGATGAATGGAGTCAAGATCCAATGCGTATCCTTTCAATATTTTTAAAAGTACAATAAGTATATAGAACGTCTTATTTTGTTCATGATGAATAACTTTGTCTTATTTAGTGTCATATTAAACAACTGTTTAAACAAAAATATTTTGCTTGAAAGGAGTTTCTTAATTTTACAATACTCTTGTATCTGAATTCATATATTATTAAAGATAACACAGCCCCACAAAAAAAAGTGCTCTGTCCGACGGACCAGACCAGTATATTCTTATGTATTTTATCCCGCTGAATCCGAATCCGAAGTCAGAATTGTCGGAGAGGCTTTTTTTCAACCTAACCAACCTAACGTTAAAAAAGGTTAAGTTGTAGGGATGAAAAAAAGCCTCTCTGACAATTCTGACTTTGGATTCGAATTCAGCGAGTCAAAATACATAATGATATACTGGTCCATCGGACAGACCACTTTTTTTGCGGGGCTGTATAATTCTAGAATTTTTCAATTGCTGAAAATTAGCTCATTAATGGATAATTGTTACTACATTATTAACGCCCAGTAAATTTCAAAGAACAATTGAAAACTTTCAAGAATTCAAAAAATAATTTTTTTGTTGACTTTGTATCTCTAAAACTAACGAGGAAAGGTCCTCCAAGTGATTCACCGTTTTTTATTCAAAACCTATACAGAAATGTAGGTGACTTCAATAGCATATTCTGTAAGTTACAGTCCCTATCTTTGCGTTAAAACAAAATGGCGGCATAATAAATATTGATATAAAATTACGAAATAAACTGTAAAAAATTATTTTTAATGAACTAAATGTGTCTTGAGCATTTTTTTAATTGCACATGAAAATTGAATTTCCATAAGGTTGTGTGCCCCTGCACACAGGGTTCTTTCTTGTTTTTTATTTTTTTTGCACGTTTTAAATTTATTTCTAATTAATGACAACATGTGCGATTTAGTTCATTAAAAATAATTTTTTACAGTTTATTTCATAATTTTATATCAATATTTATTATGCCGCCATTTTGTTCTAACGCAAAGGGACTGTAATTTACAGACTATGCTATTGGAATCACCTACAACATTTCTGCATAGGTTTTGAATCAAAAACGGTGATTCCCTTGGAGACCTTTCCTCGTAAGCCTTTTATGAAAAATGTATATAAACTTTCTTAATAAAGACACCTAAACAATTAAGCTTTTATTTTCTGAATTTAGGAATCACCGTATATATTATGTAATGATATAAAATATATTTTATACATGTATATGTATATACTATAATATACAATTTCTAATAATAATAATAATAATAATATAATATAGCGTGCTCGTACATTATATACATACCATTGTTCCTTGACAGTAATTTTTCTCGTAATATACAGCTGGTGGTGTACATTCGGTAGCGGAGGCATTATTATTGCTTTTAGAATCTACCGCTGAACCCTTGATACCATATAATCTGCATAATGTCTGCCTCTCTGCGGCAACCAATTACTTACAATGCAAACAAGTAAATCGAATTGCTATTTTACTGTATATAAATATATATATATTTTTTTTACATAATCAAATTCACATATATTTTTCTCATTTACAGATTGTAATGCAGCTACCTGAGACTAGAAGAACAGTCTTTCTCTATATCAGCTCGTTTTTACAAGAGTTGTTAAGTCATACGCAGGATAATGAACTCGATGCTAAAACGCTTGGTAAAATAGTTTTTATTCTCTATTCGTATTATGCTCATTTCTGTCTTGCTCTTAAATCTTTTAAGGACAAGCAATCACTATATTTGTTATCCTTTATTCGTTCGCTTTTTATATGGTTTATTCGGGAATGTTTTATTCGAATCAGTCAGATAAAAAGACTGATTATCGTAAAATTTGGTCTTAGGAAATTCTTAATAATATTAGTAACATAAAATTTTCAGTTTTGCTTTATTTGAAATTCAATAATCCCTTCAGTAAGAACTCTTCTAAAATTAAGTTTCACGATAATTTATTATTTTTGTAGTTGAATCAGCCGTATTGAATCTACTATTTTAAATTTTATAATTTTATGATAGAAATCAAATTCAATGAGATCCTGAAAACCCTTAGAAAAGGTCTCTTAAGTTAATTTTTTAGAAAATTCTCGATCTCAAAAGATTAATTTATTATTCTTCTGCCATATATATGACACTGACCGAGGTAATTTTAAAAACATTTATATTATTTGTACATGCAGCGACGCTGTTTGGATCAATATTTCTGAGAGATCCGCCGAGAAGCCGGGACGATCGTCATCAGAGAAGTCGCACGACTCAAATTACCTTTGATAAAAAGAAAGCTGCATTTGTTTATCATTTCTTGGTCAACGATCAAAGCGATTTTATATTAGGTCGATAACGAGCGATTTAAATATTCCGAGAAATATTAATTAGCAACACTACAAATCTCATTTATAGCTTTAAAGTAAAGAAAAAATAGTTAACTTCACAAAAAATTCACTTCTTGCAATTATTATATCTCTTTTTATAATAATAAAAATAGGACGTATGCTTTTTTTTATTCATTATTAAAATATTTTTAATTATAATATTAAAATATTTTTTAATAGTTGCACAAGTATAATTCAATGAATATGTACCATACGATAAACAATGAAATTTTGTATAAATTAATTATTAAAAATATTTATATTTTTTTTAATAGGCGAGCTTTATTATAAATTACTTAATTGATAAAACTTATGTTAATTTGATTAGTATGCTAGAACATGTATATGTGCTTTAATAGATAAATAAGTTTATATAGTATTAAGTGAATGTAGCCTTGAAAAAGTATCGTATAGCTTTAAAAAAATTATTGGATCGTGCACTTGACTTGTCTTCATCTATTTCTTTTCAATAAAAACTTTTTGTAGACGAATATTGTGATTATAATAAAATGACAGTATCTATATACATATCTACATATAAATATTTGTTTTATTTGAAAAGATATACGAATTAAAACATGTATTAAAATTGTATCTTTTAAAATTGTATCTTTTTCCTTAATATAAAAAATATACTCAATAATGTAATTAAGCACAAATTGATCATGTCAATCAATTTTTCATTATTTGATACAATTTTAAAAAATAATTGTTCATAAATCAGTTTGCAGGAAAAAATTATTACAAATAATAAAAAATACAAAATCTAAAAAAATAACATTGTCTCTATTATTTATTACGTAGGTAAAAGATGGCCAATAAAGTCGATTTTTAAGCTATAAATATCGCACTTTTTTAAATAAATATATTTGTATAGTTGAGGTTGGGAGCTTTCCGAAACAACCTATAAAAACTTTTTTACATTGGGGAAAACTAGAGCTACGTGCCTTCAAAATTTGGGTAATGAGGGCCATAGAATGGGTGATAGTAATATTTGCTTCTTTATAAGAACTAAACAAACTATTTTTATTGCATTAAATATATAGGAAAAAAATTCTGCTATAAAACTATATATAAAATATAATATATTCTGCATATAAAAAATTTATTCTGCTTTTTGGGCTTTTGCAAGGAAACTCTAGAATTTCGAGTTGAGAGAATCTATGCTGAATATATTACTAAATAGAATGAAGCAAATATTACTATCGCCCGATCTGTGGCCCTCATTACCCAACTTTAAAGGTTCGTAACTCTAGTTTTCCCCATCGTAAAAAAGTTTTTATAGGGCGTTTCGGAAAGCTCTCCTACCTTAACAATACAAATACTTCAAGAAAGTGCGATATTTATGGCTCAAAAATCGGCCTTATTGCCCTTATTGGCCCTCCTCCTTTATGTCAAAATTTTGCATAATTTCAAACAAACATAGTACTGCGAAAAATCATTACATTTTAATTTTTCAAAAAGCATTTTAAAGTTTTAAACTTCTTTCAAATAGGTTTTGGTGGTTTCTATTATCTTTTTTTCTCACGAAATGGCAAAATGATAAAGCTTGATCCATCAAAATAAAAATTTTTAGTACAATTTTGCTGCACTTATACCTGATGTGGAAAAAATCGAGAAAACTTTATTACTTGCATCTTATAGCGGGATCTTTTTCCTTTAAGATGATATGAGGTTGTGGAGCATTATGTAACTTTTTTGACCGAGTTTTCGAGATTTGAATAAAAAGTAGTCACTTTGATTTTATCAACAATTCTCCTCTTTCTTCCCAACACACATACACAACACACACACATATGTTCCACGCGGTCATTAATGCCTTGAAGTTGGCGCGTTCAGAATTTATCTTTTTCCTTCTACTGCCTTCCACATTGGAAAGAAAGAGATAAACCTGACCGCGGCCAACTTTATGTGTAAAGGCATCAGGAAAATGCAATTCTAATCATGGAATTTTTTGAAGACGTAACACGTTTTTTACATGTTTAAACTTAATTTCCTTATATAAAGAGTAAGGTTAAAAAAACCAATAATAACGTTCGAAAGGACTAACTTTCAGGTTTCCAATGCTTTTTTGTGGAATGTTGTATGTTGATTTTTTCACAAATAAGTAATCAAAGTCGAAGTAACTTTTTATTCAATTTTGAAAACACGGACAAGGAATCGCACAATGCTCCGCAATCTCTTAAATTATAGGAAAAAGATTCCGCTAAAAGATGCAAGTAGTAAAGTCTTCTCAATTTTTTCCACATCAGGTGTGAGTATAGCAAAGTTGTATTAAAAATTTTAATTTTGATGAATCATGCTTTATCATTCTTGAAATTAGATATCACCATTCGTGAAAAAAAGATATATATTAAAATCCAGATATTAATTGAAATCGCCAGAGAGCATTTGAAAGAAGTTTCAAGCTTTAAAACACATTTTGAAAAATTAAAATGCGATGATTCTTCAGTTATGATTATTTGAAATTATGCAAAATTTTGACATAAATTTACCTATGCGATAATTTTGTTGAGCAGTGTATTTTATTGAATATAATAATGTTAATATCAAAATATGGTAATATGAAAAAAATCATTTTATATTTTACATAAATTTGGCATTTTATATTTTACATAATATTGGCAACTTATATTATCACTTTTTTTAGAAAAATTAAAGGATCACTTTTTTTTAGAAAAATTAAAGGAAAGTGTGGGCAATAACAGTTTAATTTCAGCGAAATCTAACTGAAAGCCATTTTCCATATAAAATGTGCGGAGTCTTTTGAACAATATCATAATAATATTGCAATATTTTTCTCGTAACTTAATAACTTACATTTATTATACATTTTTTAAAATCTATTTTTATGTAAAAATATTACACTTTGTCTAGCTATTTCTTTTAACTAATATATACATGTTTTTTTATTTCTTTTAAAAAGGTGATTTTTTTTTATTAGATGAGATTTAACAAGTAATCTATAAATATATAAAGTTGAAGAATGTTTTCAATAATTATTTAAAACTTAAACTTAAAAGAAATTTGTATCGATTTTTTTAATGGAGATTTGTTAAGAGGCTTTATGAAAATACAATAAAACAATAAAATTTGTAAGAATATTTATCAATGTTTTATTTTAAAAAAACTACAAACGAATAAATAATACTGATTCTTTTTTAAAGAAAATTTATAATAATATACTGAGTAATAGATCAATTATTAACAGTGATCATCGATTCTATGAATTATTGAAACCAATTTTTTAAATTAACAGTTTTAAATAGCAATCTGCAAAGAAATGATTGAATAATATTAAAAGTTTAAAAAAAATTTGAAACTTAATAATTTGATCAGTTCCCATAAAAAGGAAGTACAAAATATGATCAAGTCACATTATTTTCTTTTATCACAAAAGTAGTACGAAGAAAGTTAGACTCGATTATTCCTATCATAAAATACACTTATTACATGATTTAACAAGTAAATTTATAAATATGTAAATTTGAAAAATGTTTGATTCTAGAAATTACATCAATGATTAATATCAAAAATTTTTTTGCTTGAAATTAATGTAACAATATTTTATAAAAACATTATATTTAGAAGTATCTAAGATGCGAGATTCAATTATCAAAATAAAAATGTTGTGTTTAACATTTCATAATTTTATTTTTATAATATATGTAAAATTATGAGACTTTCTTACTTTCACATCATTGGTTGCGTTCAGCAGAAAAAGCTGCTTCGCATCTGTCGTAAAAATCGTGAATGAAAAATCTGATTGGCGTATGCTCTTGATTTTGGTAAAATCTAAGAATATATACCAATTCGCAAATTTGATCAGTTCCTACAACAGTTGCAAAGCAGCTTTTTCTGCTGAACGCAGCCATTGTTCACAGTTGAATAATAGATTCGTTTTTTTTTTCTATAATATTTTTATCACGCAAATATTGCTGACATTCGATTAATTTATTTAAGCATTTTAATTTTTATTGTAGGCAGCTATCATTATAAATTATAATAAATTTGATATTTTGATAATCAAATCTCGTACTGATAAATGCTTTAATTTGTAGAATTTTAAATTCAAAGTATTCATTCAAAAATTAAATTTATTCGGTGGATCGTCTGTCATATTAAATTCAATCTGTCCATTCTCATCAACTTTAGAAGTAAGAACTCCCTCTTCTTCATCCTAAAAAAAATAACATTTATTAAAAAAGGAATACAAGTATCATTATTAAATTAAAAATACGATTATAGTTCAATTTAATGTAAATAAAATTATAATTTTATTTATAGATTTGCCTATTTAAATAAAATATAAAATTATCTGCGAAAAAACAGAGCTCTAGATTATCCTTATCCTAATTCTAGATTATCCTTAATTTTATAAAAATAAAACAAATGTACAAACTTTTTGAGAAAAAAACGCATCGAGTATAGCCATAGATTTCTGATAAACTTGCTCATTCTGATGATGTTGAAGAGCTTCTATTTTATCTAATCCTCCGGCTTCTTCGATCATAATGGCAACTCTATCCATTTGTCCTATTTTTTCTGCAGCATGCAAAATATTAGTTAAACCATCTAAGACAACAATGATAACACTCCAGTCCTTAGCCTCCAACAAATTACAAAAAGGTGGCAATGCACCAGCTCCCACTAATGTAATTAAATGTTCAATTGTTCCTCCTGTTGTCAAGTTAGTTATAGCCCATGCAACCTCCTTTTGTGCCTTATAATCTCCCTAAAACATACAGACATATTTATCTCCAAATTTTATCGAAACATTTAAAATAAACTTTTGATTGATTCTTGCGCGTATATACATAATACTTACATTCCGAAGCACTTCTATCAACAGTGGTAACAGATCAGCACTTATCACACTTTGGATTTGATCCGAGTTACCAGCCAGAATGTTACTAACTGTCCAAGCTGCTTCTTTCACAATGTTAGCACGATGATGTCGCAACAAGGCACCAAGATGTATCAATCCTCCTGCATTAATTACAGCGTCCGTTTGAATATCGTCGCCCGTTACTATGTTTCCAACTGTACGCAATGCTGGAGTAAGAATAGTTCCTTCCTGTGACGTTAACAACTGTACGAGTTTCGGTATAATGCCAGTTTCCAATATCGCTTGTATTTTTTCATTGGCTCCATCAGTTAGATAAGAGAGTGCCCAGCAGGTATCGGCTGGAACAAATAGTAACATAAATATTTCAGATTCAAAATAAATTATGTATGTATAAAATAGTGACAATTGTCAATAGAACGTGAATGTCTTACCGAGCACATCTTGATCCGTATAACTAAGCAGACGATTAAATATTGGTAGAACAGGTTTTATTAATTCGAAGGGTGGAGGTGGATTCTTATTTCGACATAAATTAGATAAGGTCCATACGATGTTGCGCATGAATGGTATCTGTGGATTTCATTATTATCATTAAAAAATATCGGAATATTGTCTACTTATTAGACAAAAACATAGTTTTATAAAGCGCTTTCGTAAAAAGCTAATATTATAATTTTTTAGTAAACACATCATTATTACTCGCTTTAGTTTCTTAAAAGACATGATGCAATATAAAAACATGAGCGTTTTTAATTAATAAGGAAAGACTTCCAGGTATTTTTCTGATTTTAATAAAACTTGATAGATTTGTAGAAAGAGTAAAAATATTCGATAAGTATTTCTTTTTATCTGCAATCAAACATTAAGGGATGAAATCAACCTATAAAAATCAGCTAAATTTCGTTTTTCAGCAATAACTTCTGAATGAAATATGATAGTGTAATTTTGTAAATCTACAAAATTCCAAAACTCTATAGATATAAAAAATAATAATTATTTTACCGATTTTCAGGGATTGATTTTATCCTTTAATTCATATATGATTGCAGATAAAAAAATACTTATCGAATATTTTTTCTCAATATCTCAATATCTCAAATACCTTCTCTATAAACTTACCAAGTTTTATTGAAATTAGAGAGAAACACCTGAAAGAAAGTCTTTTCTTGTAAAAATAAATGAAAATACTAATTTTGATATTAAATGAAGAACAAAAAGGAAATTCAAGAAATTTTTATTTCAATATGAACTTCATACACTGTTGAATATGAATTTTATTCATATTCAACATGTATTTCATATTTCAATTTTATTATTTCATATCTCAAATAATTCAGTCAATGAATGAGAAAAGCTATGATCTCAAATAAAACAAATCGTGAAGAAATAATTTATTGCAAATATTTTTAAACTTTAATCACAATTAACTTCTCTCAAACGGTTAAAGTATTTAAGGTTTTTCTTATCAAAATACTTACAATAAATTACTTTTTAATATATAATATGAGTTACTCTATTTTACTCTGAGTTTTCTATAATTTTATTTGTGATTTAATTCTTTTTATGAGTAATTATTATTTTAATACTTTTCAGGTACATTGATGAGAAATCTAGTTTGTTAATGTTAATTATACAATCTTTAATACACACAATACTCAATAATTCTCTCATTTTTACTCTATTCCTTTAAATTATTTATTTAAGTTAATTAAGAAAATAGTATTAAAGATATTATTTCAATGTTTTAAACTGATTTCAACATAGTTTGATATCATCTTTACCTTCTTGCAATGAAAATAAAAACTTTATATATAAAAATTTATATATAAAAATTTACACTATAAAATTCTCACTTGGCTTGCAAATAGTAAAATTTAGATGAACAAAAATATTTAAGTGCCAATATTGACAATGTGAAAGCAAACAAGACTAACCAAAAGATCGATTTAGTCATGTGAATTTACAATGACTGTTTCAAAACTGACAAACCGCGCAATTTACTGAATGAAAAAATGTACATAAATTCACACAAGAAATATTATTAGGCTACAAAAAGATCCAGCTCGATTGAAAATCGCATTTTTCTATTGTAACATTCATAAATTATAGTATTTTGATCAAGTTTCATTTATTTATTGTAAAAAAATGTTAAATATAATACTTACTAGAGTATCAGGTTTAATTAAATCGAGTAGAAGAAATAGAGCGTCATGTGCGAGAACAAGATCGCGCGCATACGGTCCGTCTCCGGCTATGTTTCCCAAAGCCCACACTGCTTGTTCAGCAACAATAGGTGACTCAGATTTTAGCAGATTCACTAATTTTGGTATTGCTCCATGTTTCACAACATTTTGCGTTTGTTCAGATGTACCCGAAGCTATATTAGTCAATACCCATGCTACTTCAAATTGCAAAGGAATACTAGATAGAAATAATGAAATTATTTTACTCATGAATGAAAAAAAATATATAAATTACTCATTTTTTCGATTTTCATAAATATACATACTTATGATCGCTATCCAAGAGCTTGATACAGAGCGGTACTATACCAGCTTCGATCATATCATTTATAGGAGGATTTTTTTCTCGACTTAATAATTTTCTGCAGGTTTGAATCGCCAGCAATTGTGATGTTTCATCTGATGAATTTATAAAATTTACAATCTCATCCATAGAAAGTACAGAAGCAGGCGAGAGAGCTTTATCTGATAAATCAGCCAATTCTTGTTCTGTTGTATTGAGGTTACGTCGTTTTGATAGTTGATCATCTTTCTTGGCCTTTCTCAGTTCTATTGATAATGCATTCCTTCTTGTTCGTGCTTCCTAAGAGATATATATATATATATATGTATGTATCAAATATGTAAAATGTCTAGTATATATATATGTAGCAATATATCTCAAATAAGTAAAATATTCTACAATAATATATATTACAAGATCAATGTACAAAACATGCAAGATATATACATATAAAGTTGTATTTTAAATAATATGAAATAAGATAAAAAATGTTGGTTGCCATAAATCTTTTTAAGTTATATAAATTATAAAATAATTCAATTTACACTTACTTCATGTTTATTATTAAATTTAAAATTTGCTATGCGTCCATGGCTATGATCGTCTCGTAAAGGCATTGTTTCAACGTTTCACTTAAGTAAAACAGCTTTATGTATTGTAATATATCTCGACTTATTACAAGTTTTTTCTGCAGAAACGTTAAAAAAAAAATTAAATAAGAAATGTCGATAAAAATCAAATAAAATATACAAAGAACAAACTATAGAAACAAAACAGACAATTCTAATAAAATGTCTGTAGTTAACCTTATCAAAATTCACATTTGCTTATATAAAGAAAATTCGAATATTATTATAATATGATTAAAATATAAAAACGTAATGGATAAATGTCGTTATTTTCAAACTTATCTTCCATAACAGTTATACGCAAATAAATAGATATTTATCATGAACAAATAAACATAAATGAAATTATATTTGTATAATGTTCATATAAATTGTCTTCAAGTGTATAGCCATTTACCTGATATATATATATACATATATATATATATATATATATATATATATATATATATAATAATTATAATAATTACCTTAAATCGCAAATTCTTCCGCGTACGACCGAATATATCCGTTATCCTTTATTGAAAGATTCAAGTAACCTGTTGCTACTTTTAAACATGGAAGAATATATCATAAACTACGAAGTAGAGAGAAGACCGATAGCGAATTTGGTTGGTCGCATTAGGCCGGATCTACAATAGATGTAGTAAGCTTTAAGCCTTAAAATATTGACCAATCACAGACAAAGATGAGAAGAATAATTGGCTGCATTCAGCAGAAAAAGCTGCTTTGCAATTGTTGTAAAAATCGTGAATCTGATTGGCGTATGCTCTTGATCTTGGTAAAATCTAAGAGTATATACCAATGAAATTCGCGAATTTTACAACAGTTACAAAACAGTTTTTTCTGCTGAATGCAGCCAATGATTGTCATTGGGCAATTTCTTAAAGCTTAAAGCTTACTATTACCTATTGTAGATCCGGGCTTAGTGCGCACCATGGACATAGAAATATCTGGACGAAACCTATTTCCGCGGGGTTGAAGCTTGAGAGGAAAAAGGCTGTGACACAGACTTTTACATAACGCATAAGGAAATTAACCAATCATAGTTCCTTATTTCTTGGAGAGAGAAATGGAGAACTTTGATTGGTTGATCTCCTTATGCGTTATGCAAAAGTCTGTGCTCCCCGCTAAAAAGGGTATGGATCAGCCAAAATGGCGATGACGACTAATGTCACGGAGTGGTCTACTTACACAGTGTATTATTGGTTAGAGTCACAGTAAATCTGATCAGCCAAAATGGCCACAATAGGGAGTTGGAAAAGCGCTGATTGGCTGTTCGAATCACGCATCTTCTGTCCCGCACACTGATTCGTATGATTTCATCCTAAGCATATCGCGTACGCGTGCCGCGTAACCAATCAGAAACGTTCCGCATTTTCTATTACGCAGGATTAAATTTCTTGTGTCACATGAAGCGTAAAAAGTCGGCGACGTACCAAGTATAACCAATTGTAGTTTTATATTCTTTTAAGTTGTTCCAATAGAAATGCTAAACGTCGTTGTTCATTGGTTAGGCCAATTTATAATACGCATCATGGGACATTAGGGCCCGTATTCATAGTCAGTTCTTATATTTTAGATCATCTTAAGTAAAGTCTTATATGGTTTTAAACCAATCACAGAGCCGTATTAACATCTTAAGACGTTATGTAAAACGGTCTTAAAAGAAGAACTGACTATGAATACCGGCCTAGGAAATTGAATTTACGTACACAGCGCACACATACAGATAAAGATACACATATAATAAAAAGTACAGATTTTTAGTATTTGATAGTATTTAGTATTTAGTATATTGTGAATATCATATACTATAACTTGTTATGTCCAAAATGAATTCTGATCATTTACTATTATGTAGGTTAAAAATTTATAAAAATGCTACTTTTAAAAAAGTTAATCGAGCAGCATTAATCATAAAATAAAAAAAAAATGGTTGCTCTATTTTTATTACAAAAGAAGAAAGAGGAAGAACAATTAACTTTTGGAAAATACAGATTAGTGATAGAAACCGAGCAAACTTTGCTTCAATGTAATTTGGTGACAGATTGACGCCAGAAATCGAGCAGGTCTGCTGACATAACCAGTGGACAGATTAGCGGCAGAAATCGAGCAGGATTTATTGACATAACCAGTTAACAGATTGATGGCAGAAATCGAGCAGGGTCTGCTGACATAACCTGTCGACCAATTGGCAACAGAAATAGAGCAAATTTTGTAGTTAAGTTAAATATTCGTAAATTCACATATTAGTTGCGCTCACATCGATAGGAGTCGCAAGGATTATACGTTTTCGCATAAGTAAAATTCGTTTGGTGGATTATATAAAGAAGCTTATAATGTATACTTTTCAATTGATTAAAACTTCTTTGAGTGTAACCTGAATATAGCATCTATTTCATGTGGAAATAGATACTCTTATTATATAATTCAGGCTGTGTTCTAAAATTTACTACCAGCGCTGAAAATCTATAGTATATGTTATGTGCACTATAGTCTTTAGTACTAGCAATGAATTTTATGTCAGCAGATCCTGCTCGATTTCTGTCACCGATCTGTCGGCAGGTTATGTCAGCAGACCCTGCTCGATTTCTGCTACCAATCTGCTAGCTGATTATGTTAGCAGATTCTGCCGGCAGAACATAAGCTTAATGACGACGCAGTTAATGTCAGTCTGCTGTAATAGTTTGGTTAAATCTGTTGCCTATCTGCTGACACATTGTTATCATTTTGCTATTGGGGTATATAACAAAGCAGGATTGTATTCGAGAAGTAATACTGTGAATACACGTTTACAAATTTGCCTTCGTTATTTAGCTTTGAGAGATAGCATGAAATCTCTTTCATATGCATATAGAGTGGCACACAATACAATTTCAAAAATTGTATTAGAAACGTGCAAAGCAATTTGGATTGCATTAAAAGATCAATTTTTTCCACAACCCACAAAAAATGAATTTGAAGAAAAGTGGAATTTTTCTAACTGTATAGAAGCTATAGACGGAAAATATGTCGAAATTTAGGTATATTAAAACTATAATAGTTTATATTGTAATAATTTTTTAAATTATACTTTTAAAACAATATATTTTTTTAAATTTGATATAGGCTTCTCCAAACAGTGGTTCTGATTATTATAATTACAAAGGACGACATAGTACCAATTTATTTGCTTTTTGTGATGCGCGATATCGCTTGACTTTCTTAGATATTGGTGGCAAAAAGATGGCAAAGTGATGGTGGAGTATTTCGTAATAGTAAATTATATGCGTTACTGGAAGAAAATTCTTTAGAAGTACCGTTACCTGAAGCAATTGGAGATAAAGGTCCCGTTTTATCATACGTATTACCAATTGTAACAGATGAAGCTTTTGCTCTCAAAAAGTATATGATGCGACCATATTCTAGAAATCAAAATCTTGATAAGAGAAAAAAATCTTTAACTATAGATTAAGTAGAGCAAGGCGTGTTACAGAAAGTGCGTTTGGAATATTAGTGACAAGACGGAGAATTTATAGAAAACCAATTATAGCGTCTCTTACGTTAGAACATTGTAAAACATTGTAAAAGCTTGTTTACATAATCTTATAATTAGTTGTGAAGGAGAACATAAATATTATTCTACTTTAAAACCAACTGATATTCATGTTACATCTGATGGCCTTTGTATTTTTACTGATAAAAGATATTATCCATGTAGAAATTGTCACGAATAAGAAATACGTTTACTGCATATTTTGAAGGAGATGGTGCAAACCCATGGCAATGGGAAAAAGCACTTTAAAATGAATTTTAAGCTTTTCATTTATAAAATAAGTTTTAATATGTTTCTGTTTAGTTTGTTTTGTTGATGTAATTATTAATATAATTATTGAGTTAAAAAAATATTAAATGAATGTATAAATATTTAATTTATACATTAAATTTTATTTGTATCAGATATAAATTTACATTTTTTTCTAAGCCAGAACAAAATTGTTTTACAAAAGAGCGCCCTTCTATCTCACTAGTTAAGGTGCTCACTAGCACTCCGAGTTCTCTCTAGAGTTACTAGGACTAGGTAACGTTGTTTTCGCTTCGTTGCTAAGGGCCGAGCAAGGCCTACGGCTATTTTCACACCCTTGTTCTTCAAGATTTCGTGGAGAGCGGACGCTGCTCAGACGCTTCTGCCTTTTTCGAGAACCTTCCACTACGTGGCTGCTTCCTACAGAGGGAACTGTGAAATCACCGTCTCATCGTAGACATTACTCTGTGAGCCACCTCGAGAGATTAATACGGCGATCAGAGACTGCATTGGGCCAGCCTTGGCATTGTTACGAGAATCTACGACAAGAATTCGGGTAGGTTACGTTGCGTCCTCAGATCGTAGAAAGTTGCGTCCTCCAGGCACCTTTGAGCTAATATTGCGCCTGATGGACTGATCTGACGGACATTCTGAGAGCCTTAATTTTCGATAATTACTATTAATTTCTTGTTAATACTCATTCGTTCCCACATCTCGTTTCACATTAACCAGTGTTTTGTACGATTTGTTTCAACCATGTGGTCTTTATTCATTGTAGTTTTATTTCATGAGTCGCTCTGTATATAAACACGTGTTCATTTTATTAAGTTAAGTTTCTATTTCATGAGTCGCTTTGTATATAACCACGTATAGTTAGTAATCTAAGTTTTGAGTCAGCGAACTGCTTATATACGACCACTTATTTCCTTTATTCATTTA
This sequence comes from Tetramorium bicarinatum, assembly GCA_928718305.1. Lineage (NCBI taxonomy): Eukaryota > Metazoa > Arthropoda > Insecta > Hymenoptera > Formicidae > Tetramorium > Tetramorium bicarinatum. Next base: position 15,122,260 of record OV788319.1, read on the forward strand.
GGTTAAGTTCATAAGCGTCTTATAATATATATATATATTCATGTTGCAATTCAATCATTTAATATATATATATTCATGTTGCAATTCAATCATTTACATGTTGATCTTTTACATATGTCTAATTTTCTACGGGTTCTGAATTGAAGCATTGTATTCGACTGCGATTATGTGAATTTTATTTTTTGTTAACCAAGCGTTATTTCACGGCTGCATGACCGATCTTTCAATTTATTAAGAAATTGTTTGTAGACAATAAATTTTGTTTTTTCCTCATCGGCTGACTGTTTCTCATTTTGCCACGCATTCTCGCCAAAAAAGATTTTAATATTTCCATACAGTCCATTCTACTTTTAACAACCTGGGTTTAACACCCCCCCTTTTTAGCCATCGCGCCAATGGCATGACGTGAGGTGGCCGTCGCGGCTGAACCTTAGCACCCACTTGTAGCCGGAGCTTCGGGCTCGGTATTTCCTGTTCCGGAACACCGCCGAATGTGGCACTGCGACCTGCTCCCCCGTCGGAAGAGTTATCGGGATGGTTCCTGCGGCTGAAGTTGTGAGGGCGGGGGTCAATCTTGGTGTCCTGTTGGTCGGGGCCGTGATAGTGGCGCACGCCGGGGTTGCCACGGTGGCCGGGATTCCTGGGGTACATTGCGTCGGGGTGGTCTTTCGTTCCTCTGTGCCAGGGCCGCGTATTGCTGGGCGTGTCTTTGCTCTGGCTTCCTGGGGTTGTGAGGTTAGGGTCGGTGGTAGTGACCGGATGACTGCGGCTGTAGTCCCTGATGTCGGTTTGGCGTAGTCAGGGTGGCGGGACACCATTATTGCCTCCGGAGCCGAGCGCCTTTTGACTGGTCGAGGTGGCGGTGGTTCGGCTAGGAAGGCGGCACGCCGGCGATTTTCGGCGTCACCCCTTTGTATCCTGGTTCCCGCCTTGGGTAGTGGTCGGCGGGGATTACTGGCAGGAGGCGTCGGGGCCGGTGGTGACGGCGGCGGTGGCACTTCCCGTAGCGGCGGTTCACTCTCTGCGGGCGCGGCCGGCGGTAGCGGAATATCGGAGATATCCTTGAATAACCTCGTTAGTTCGTCCATGGCTGGGACTAGGTTCGGAAGGTTTCGGAACTTGAACAAAGCTCGCGCCGAATAACGAGATCGACTTGTCGTTGTCCGGCGCGAGCCTCTTTTATACATGTCGGGTGGTTACCCCCACTTTGGGGTGGTTGCGCGTGCCGAAGGTCTGACGTCGGCCTTTTTTGCTGATTTCTCGGCGTTTGTTTACGTTTCCTCGTGCGTAGAAGGTGGCGCGTTTTTCAGGTCTTGAATGTGTATATGGCGTTGCCATCGTCCGCGCGCGTCACGTAGGTCTACGATAACGGGTGATCTTACCTTCCTTACTTCGTACGGGCCGGAATATCGCGGTGCCAGTTTGGCATTGAAACTGGTGGACTTCTTCGATAACGGATGCTCCCGTTTCCATACCATATCGCCTACTCTGGGGCGCCAATCTCGTCGCCGGAGGTTGTAGTTCGCCTCCTGGCATTGGAATGCTCGGGCCATGTTTACTCGGACCACCTCAAACGCTTCTTCCAGGCGTCGCTGTGTCTGCAGCGGGGTTCCATTTACCGGGTGTCTCCGGTCATCTGGATGTGGGAGCGCGAGTTCTCGACCATGATTGAGGAATGCCGGTGTATATCCCGTGGCCTCGTGACGTGCCGTGTTGTACGATAGCTGGAGGGGGGCCAGTTGTTCATCCCACCGTCGGTGATGTTTGCCGACATATTGCGCTATTATTGTTTTCAGCGTCCGGTTGGTCTGCTCTTCCGGGTTGCAATGTGGTGTTCTTATCGGCGTGGTACGGTGCTTGATTTGGAACGCCCGGAGCACTTCCCCCATACGGTTGGATTTTAATTGCGTACCATTGTCGGAGATAATCTGGCTCGGACAGCCGTGTCGATATATGATTTAGTCGAGTATGGCCTTTGTGACGCTGGAGCGGTGGTCCTTCTGAGTGGTTTTAGCTCAACCCACTTCGAGAATCAATCCTGCATAACAAATAACCATGCGTGCCCGTTTGCTGATTTGGGCAGGGGTCCGACCAGGTCAAGCGTTACCTGTTGCCATGGTGCGGTAACAGGTGCCGTGTGTAGTTTTCCGGCAGGCTTCATCGTGGGTGTCTTGTGTGCTAGGCAGGTTACGCACTGGTGGACGTATCGTGTAATATCTTGAAACATTCCCGGCCAGTAGAACAGGCATGCCATCCGGGCAATGGTTTTTGCCACCCCAAAGTGTCCTGCCGTTGGGTCAGCGTGGTGACGTTGCATGACCTGCGTACGCTCCTCCCAGAAATCAACATCGTGTAAGATGTGGCGAAATAGGACGCCCTTCTGTAGGTGATAGTCGGGGAAGTCGTGAGGTGCATTCTTGATGCCCTTCATAATGCGTCGGTACCATCCGCACTGGGGCATAGTTTCGGTGTTACATACTTCCGGTTGGCGAGAGAGAGCGTCGGCCACCTTATTGGCACTACCCCGCCGATACCGTATCTCAAAATCGAACTGTTGTAGTTCAAAGATCCATCGACCAAGCCGCCCCGTCGACTCTTCTAGGTTCTGCAACCATCGTAGAGACTGGTGATCGGTAACAACAGTGAAGGCGAATCCTACCAGGTAGCCCTTCATCTTATGGATGCCCCATACGACGGCCAGACATTCTAATTCAGTGGCGCTGTAATTTTTTTCCGCGCTGTTTAGAGTCCGAGTCGCATATGCAATTACTCGTTCCCCGTCTTCTAAGTGCTGGGTTAGCACTGCGCCCAACCCGCAGGAGCTGGCGTCTGTCTGGAGCACAAACCGTCGTGTGAAATCAGGGCAGGCCAGTACGGGAGCGGTGGTCAGTGCTACTTTTAATCTTTCAAAAGACGTCTCTTCTTCTGGGCCCCATGTCCACTTGACTCCTTTCCGGGTTAGCCGCGTCAGTGGTGCGGCCACGGTCGAGAAACCGGGTACGAACCGTCCATGCCATGATGCCATGCCGAGAAACTGTCTTACCCGTCGTATGGTGGTGGGTGCCGGCCAGTTTTTAACGGCGCTTACTTTCTCTGAATCGGTGCGTATGCCATGGCGATCTACCACATGGCCGAGGTATCGAAGGTGGTCTTGGCAGAACTGGCATTTCTCTGGGTTTAAGCGAAGTTTGGCCTCTCGTAGGCGGCGAAAGACCTCCGTCAGGTGTCGTAGGTGCTCCTGGAAGGATCGATTACGATAATGATATCGTCCAGGTAGACAAGGACATGTGGTTCCAGCTCCGGCCCCAAAACGGAATCGAGTAATCGCTGGAAAGTTGCTGGTGCCGAATGGAGACCGAACGGCATAACTCGAAACTGCATTAACCCCTTGCCGGGAACGGTGAAGGCCGGCTTTCCGGGGCTAAAGGCACCTGCCAATAGCCATTTTTAAGGTCTAGGGTGGATAGATAGCGAGCTCCACGCAGTTTGTCCAAAGTTGCTGCTACGTGCGGCAAGCGGATAGGCGTCTTTCTCGGTGACGTTGTTCACTCGGCGGAAATCAATGCAGAATCGATGGGTCCCATTCTTTTTTCGGACCACTACGATGGGCGAGTTCCATGCCCCATGGGATGGTTCGATCACCCCTTCCTCTAACATTTTGTCAACCTCCCGGTTGATAATAGCCTGCATGGCCGGGTTTCGCGGTCGGTATCTCTGTTTAATCGGTTAGTTTTTAGCCGGATGTGGTGGACGACACGGTCTGTCGGCCCCTGCACCCCTTCGAATTTAGCCAGTTCGCTTGCCAGGAATTCTTGGAGGTGCTCCTCCTTTGATGTTCGCGCTGTCAAACCGGGGGCGGTCGCTTCGCATACCGGGGTTGGTACCGCGCTTCTCCCTGGTGGTGCTTGTAGGGTAATTCCCATTTTTGCCCAGAGGTCTACCCCGATCAGGACCGGATTCTTTAATGATGGCATGACAAGTCGTGTCGGTAGTCAAGTCTTTTCCCGAACTTTATGCTAACTTGTACGGACCCCTGGATTTCGGTCGCCTCTCCGTCCGCCAAATGTACGCTCCTTATGCCTGGATGCTGGGTGAACCCCATCTGTTCGGCCATTTGGGCCGTCTCAACGTTCAGGAACGAGACCTCTGATCCAGAGTCGATCAGGACTTCTACTTCGCGATGGCGTAGCTGGATGCGTATATGTGGCCGCGGCTGGTATATTATTCGGACTTCGGGGGGGACCGGACAGCGGCGGCTTCGCTTCCGGCCTGTTTTGCGTTTCCCGGTGACGGGTGGCAATCGCGAGTAAAAACCCCGTCCTTACCGCAGCGGGAGCAGAAGCGTTTCGGCGGCCGTTTGCAATCCAGCCGGGTGTGCCCCCGCTGTTTGCATCTCCAACAGCATTCCTCTCGGTTGTACGTGGCAGTAGCGACCGTTGGTTTGGTGGCCGAGTTTTTTTTGCCTGGTGTTCGTTCCTGGTCTTGTTTCATTATGGCCTCATAGTCGGTGGCGCGTGCGCTTAGATCCGTCAGACTGGTTAGTTCGTCTATTTAATATATAGTTTGTACCCGGCGCGCATGTTGTCGTAGAGCCGCTCTAACTGTTCGTCTGGGGTGAATCCTCCGGCTCGCCGCATGCTCGTGAGCATAGCCGTCGCGTACTTGGCCTAGGGCTCGTCGGGTTTGTGGTATCGGCTCAGTATTTCGCGCTTGAGGTCTGCGCGACATCGACGCGGCACGAATTGTAGGTGAAAATCGTGTTCAAATTCCTCCCATGAAAACCACGCCGCTCAGTTATTGCGATACCACAATAACGGGTCGCCTTTGAGAAGCTCGGGCAACCTAATAAGAGCTGGTGTCCGGAGAACCCGTATCCCTGGCGTAGTTCCTCGACCCGCTCTAGGAAAACGAGTGGGTCGCGGTGGTCAAAATGACAACCCCATTTCCTGATTTGGTTCATTGTCTTGGCCGGATCGACAGATGGTGTCTCGTGCGTCGGCCGGCCGTACTGCATCTCCATTGCCCCTGGTCTGTATTCGTCTCTCGTTTGCTCTGCCTCCTCCTGCCCCTTCATGGATCCAGTTTCATCCTCCCGGGACATTGAGTAGGTATAGTCGGGGTTGCTCTCCACGAACTGTTGGAGCCTCCGCCGCAGAGAATCCAGGGGGCCGGTATTGTCTATATTTACTCTATCTAATTCCGCCGATCTCGTCTTTTGATAGTTTATAAATCCAGCTCTTCATGAGTTATGCTATCCTTAACCAGTGTCTCACGAATCAGGTCCCTGTTCGGGCGCCATGTAACGGTATGCCTTCTCGCGTTGGTGTGCTTGTCCGGATTTCGCTCGCTGGGGCAGGGTGAGAAAGCTTTAAGACACTGAGTAAGGTTTGACATGTATTTATTAGAACTTGTTTATGTGAGTGGTAGAAATAAAATGCGTGCGTGCGTGCGTGCGTGCGTGCGTGCGTGCGTGCGTGCGTGCGTGCGTGCGTGCGTGCGTGCGTGCGTGCGTGCGTGCGTGCGTGCGTGCGTGCGTGCGTGCGTGCGTGCGTGCGTGCGTGCGTGCGTGCGTGCGTGCGTGCGTACGTGCGTGCGTGCGTGCGTGCGTGCGTGCGTGCGTGCGTGCGTGCGTGTGCGTGCGTGCGTGCGTGCGTGCGTGCGTGCGTGCGTGCGTGCGTGCGTGCGTGCGTGCGTGCGTGCGTGCGTGCGTGCGTGCGTGCGTTTGCGTGGGAGCGGTGCAATTGGACATCGTTCAAATAGACAAGTGCTGAAGGACACAGAGATATTAAACACGATATTTTGCGCACGGTTTAATTAGACACGGTGCTTTTGGACACAGGAATTATTGGTGAAATGTCTTTTGCCCACAAAAAGTATTTTATTTAACAATTCGCACTGTTCACTTGCGCACGGAAATATGCGCACCAGTCTTTTGCACACGAAAAGATGCTCACCGTTCATTTAGACACGCAAAATATGCGCACCGTTCGTTTGCGCACGAAAAGATGCGCACCGTTCGTTTGCGCACGAAAAGATGCACATCGTTCGTTTGCGCACGAAAAGATGCGCACCGTTCGTTTGCACACGAGAAGCTGCGCACCGTTCGTTTGCACAGGGAAAGATGCGCACCGTTTGTTTGCGCACGAAAAGACGCGCACCGTTCGTTTGCGCACGAAAAGATGCGCATCGTTCGTTTGCGCACGAAAAGATGCGCACCGTTCGTTTGCACACGAGAAGCTGCGCACCGTTCGTTTGTACACGAAAAGATGCGCACCGTTCGTTTGCACACGGAAAGATGCGCACCGTTCGTTTGCACACGGAAAGATGCGCACCGTTCGTTTGCACACGAAAATATGCGCACCGTTCGTTTGCACACGAAAATATGCGCACCGCTCATTTGTACACGGAGAAGATGCACAAGAGAAGAAACGCACCGTGCATTTGCACACCGAAAGAAGGACACCGTGCATTTTCACACGGAAAAGATGCACACCGAAAAAAAGCGCACCGTGCATTTGCACACCGAAAGAAGGACATTGTGCATTTGCGCACGAATGTCGCGAAAGGGGTAAGTTGTATAAAATATTAATTTACTTTATTTCTTGGAGGTAGCCAACGTCAGGAAATTCATATCGCAGGTTCAGCGGTAAATGCGCGATGTGCAGACGGCCTGACGACACGTAATCTCGGGGGATCGAAATTACAGCTGAGGTTATGTTCTCCTTGTGCGTTTGACAGGTGAGGTTATGTTCTCCTTGTGCGTTTGACAGGTGTGTAACGTGGGTTGCCAAATGCAAGAAATCTACGAGAAGAATGCAAGGCGAGGAAAAAACAAGGTGAGTAGAATCTAATAATAATAAAATAATCGTATTTTTAATTCATAATAGCTTTTTTATTTTCTCTCTTCCAGGGTCACTACGTCGGGTATTCTGACGGTGAGAAGAGCGACGGCGACGAAGCGCGAGGAGGCGATGTGCGGGCAGTGCGGGACATCACGGTGACCGAAAGGTCCGGTGGCTGGTTCCGTGACCGTCGTGTGACGCGAAGAGTCAGGGACGACGGTCCTTAAGAAGAGAAGTCTGGCGAGGTAAGTGAAGAGATTTATTATCAAGGCATAAATTTAATTCGCAATAATATTGAAAGTGGAACGGATAATCCGTTGATTTATTAATCTGTCTAACAGTGCTAAGAGCTAACAGTGCTATCTTTATTAATTTGTTTATTTATTTATTGATGGATCGTGCAACTATTAATTCACTTTTATTTTAGAGCGATGGCAGAGAGCGATGAGCGTTTGGGGTGGATATCCACGTCCGGAGAACGCACTGAGAGAGGCGTGCAGCGACCTGGTTCACCCCTGAAGTTCTGAGCACCCTGAGGGAGGCGTCCCGGAAAGTGGAAGTCTCGTATGTCCTGAGAAAGGCCCGCGAGGGATAAAATGTTATAGGCGTCCTTGATCGGAGGATAGTCAAGAGAATAATTTGTTCTACAATCAGATAAGTGTCTTTTAAATCTATTTCCTGAATCACATTAATTGATTACACTACTAATTATATGAAAAACAGAGTAAAGGCTTGTAAAAACTTTCTATGTTTCAGAATGAAGTAACTGCTAGATTATATGCCTGAGGGGCTGGAATACAAGGTAAATGGATACTATGCATCGTGGGACAAAACAAATACACATTAAATTTAAGGTAATCACTTTGGTTTAATTGAAATAACTGTAGTTAATGATGGTAGTGAAGTATTAACGGTTTCTATTTTCGAGTCCTTTTTATGATAACTTCGAGTCCCTTTTTATGATAACTTGTAATTCACGCGGTTTAGAATAAAGAAAAGTGTAAAAGATTTTAATGTCGATAAGTGTCGAAGCGAGATATTTGCAAGAAAATCATTAAGTCAATAGTTCGTAAATAATAGTGATTGCTACCGAGGAAAGTAAGCAAAATAATCAAATAATTCTTTTATTATTACTTTAGATACGCGATAGAGAGGCGAAGGATATCTTTAGAGCAAGCAGAGAACTTCAGAAGCTACAAGAATATCGTTCTGGATAATTCGGTGGAGCAGGACTCTGTAAGGACACGCGCGGTGAAAGTAGTAAACAGGAGCGTTTTTGTTCGCGTATGAAAAAGCGTCGAGTAGTTTCCATTAAATTGTATTTTTCATTAATACCGTATTATGATCTCTATTTATTGCGACTTATTTGTAGAATGTAGTATATTATGCGAAAATAATGATTATTTAAGTAACAACGTTAATTTGCAATATTAATTGTAATACCGTAATAATATGCCTCATTTTAGCAATGATATGCAAGTACATTTGATTGACACTGATATCGTCTATTTGTGTTTAGAGGATAACAGCAGGATAGGAAACTAAATGTTTGTAATACTGTACGTTAAATATTTTATATTTATTCCAACATTAGAAAACTACACTTGTATCAACACTAGAATCTAAATAAAAATGTCAATAAAATCACAGCGCTTAGTATTATACTTAGTATCACGAAAGAACTGAAATATCTTTGGCGCTTCATACATGTGTAGAAATAAAATATCTATATCTTAAATAAATAATATTGTAACTCTCACAACTGCGGTTTCTGCGTGTTTACAGAATAACAGAGCAGAGTTACTAAATGTTTGTAATACTGTACATTGAAACAATATTTTATAATATTTATATCAACCCTAGAATCTAAATAAAAATGTTAATTAGTTTTCGTGAAATTTTAAGCGTAATACTAAGTCACAGCGCTTAGTATTACACTTAAAATTTCACGAAAAAAACTGAAATATCTTTGGCACGACAGTCATTTGTACAAATAAAATATCTATGTCTCAAATAAGTGATATTGTAACCGTAATAATCGCATATTGCTATATTTTAACTTATCTATGTCATACGTGTCAAAAACTTATTTTAAAGTCAATTAAAGATCTCACTTTGCAGTTTTGAATAGAACTCAAAATAAATGAAATTGCATACATTTGATCTCTAATAATAATCGTTAGTAATTAAGTAATCAATAAGAAATAATGGTTTCGAATTAAGTAATTGTTAAAGAGACAGTTTTTTTACTTAATGTCCATTTCTACAACTTCCTAGAGCTAGAAGAAGATAAAAACTATTTTAAAGCGAGATCAAAATGAGTCTGTATTTATCGAAGTATGGCTAGAAGTGGACATTAGACGGCGATCTATTTTTTAAATCAATTATGGATTAATAATTCTTATACAGCTGCTATATGTCGTATTGCAAATTGGACATCGAGTACTTTCTAAGCGTTCAATACACTGATGACAACAAACGAGATGACCACAGGGTATGAAAGCATGTGTGCGCTCATTAGTAAGACACACCGTACAAGTATTTATAGAAGATACTTCTCTTGAAGTATTTTGATTAGCCTCGAGATTCCAATTCACAGCGTGGTATGGAAGGTCTTCTGTAGATGCACTATTGTCGAGTAAAGATGAATAATCATCTTCGGGTACTTCGTATATCCATTCGTTATCTATAAGAAAATAAAGAAAGTTGACAGTATTGTACATATTAATATTTATATATCAAAATTAACTTAATATAAATTAGAATACGAAAAATCACTTTTATTACCTGAACTTGTTTCAAGTACAATGATTTCCTCTTCTCTGACTACATTTGTTTCCTCGTCTTGTCTAGGTCTATGAGCAATATTTGTTTCAAGTTGCTCATGTGTTATTGTCTCTATACGGGAAGCACTCTCTCTAGCGCTATCTGAAAACAAATAATTTTCACAGATTTTAAATATCTATATGTAATAATATAATTTATTGTAGGTAGATATATGCAAGTAACATGAATAAAATATGTAGAAAAACTGAAATACTTGTAAAACACGAAAAATTACTTTTATTACCTAAACTTATTTCAAGTACATTGGTTTCCTCTTCTCTGACTACATCTGTTTCCTCGTCTTGACTAGGTCTATGAGCAATATTTGTTTCAAGTTGCTCATGCGTTATTGTCTCTATACGGGAAGCATTCTCTCTAGCGCTATCTGAAAACAAATAATTTTCACAGATTTTAAATATCTATATATAATAATATAATTTATTGTAGGTATATATATGCAAGTATCATGAATAAAACATGTAGAAAAAACTGAAATACTTGTAAAACACGAAAAATTACTTTTATTACCTAAACTTATTTCAAGTACATTGGTTTCCTCTTCTCTGACTACATGTGTTTCCTCTTCTTGATTAGATCTATGAGCAATATTTGTTTCAAATTGCTCATGCGTTATTGTCTCTATACGGGAAGAACTCTCTCTAGCGCTATCTGAAAACAAATAATTTTCACAGATTTTAAATATTTATATATAATAAAATAATTTATTGAAGGTAGATACACGTAAGTATTAGGATAAAGGCATCAATTCTGATATACCGTTTTGTTTTTGAAGGTTATCTTTTAACATTAAATTCAAAATAAAAATTTATGTACATACATTTATACTAGAGATTGCTTTCTATCAGTTAGTATATTTTTAAAAAATTTTTCCTAAATTTTAAGAAAATGACGTACTTCTAAGACACAAGAAAGAAAGAAGCTTTGAGAAATTGAAAACCAATGTATCCAGATTACGTTCATGAAAACAATAAAGATAAAAATACAATACTTTTAAAAAATTATAAGAATGTAGAACTTATCTATTATTATAAAAAGAATAATTACTATTGTTTAGAATGTAAATTATAAAAAAAATTATTGAAACAAAACTTCCAAATTTTAAAATCTCGATATATGCTAATATATGAATATGTTAACATATGAATAAGACACAAACATATATAAATATATACATATCAAATTATAAGCTCATTAACTGAACAGATTATATTGGCGACTTTCTCTATGAATTTCTTCTTCTATAAAAACAGTTGAAAAAACTAAGATGTTTGTAAATTATTTGTAAAAATCATTCTTATTACCTGCACTTGTTTCATGTACATTGTTTATCTCTCTTCGATTAGGTAAATTTCTATGTGTGCGTCTTATATTTTGTCCCCCTGAAACTAAAAATTAAATCATTTTCTAAGGCAAATGTATACTATTATTATGTATTTAAATTTTCTTATCCTTTTGCTATTTATTTCTTAACTATTTTAACTATTCTTAATTTTTATATACATATAAAACAATTTTAAAAATATAGCATTGCTTGTTTTATTATATTTAGTAAAATGTAAAAAAATCTTAATAAATTTGTTAAAAATGTTTTTAAATGAAAGAAAAATTAGTAAAATTAGTAATATTTACATGTATGGAAGGTTTCTTCTGAATTATCCGAAAATAACTCCACGTCTACAACATGCTCATCATTTGTATCGACATCTGCAAAAAAGAATATATTTATTTTCACATATATTTTTATTCTTGGAATAAGTGTCATAACAATCAATTAATAAGTTACTATGGTAAAAAATAATTTTATTTTGTTTAAAATATCATAATGTAATATACACAAGATAAATGTACTCCTGACACCAGTCGAGATACTCCTGACACGATTATGAGGAAATAGAAGTAATTGAGTTAACAAAAATATCGTATACCGTTTTGCGAAATTTGCAATAATAATCAAAGATATTCATAAAATTGTATGAATAAGAACGCGGTCTTTACGGAACATTCTATGTATATATATTCACACATCCACACACATACACGTATACACGGCACGTATACACGTGCACACGCATACGCATACATATATATATATATATAAGTATATAAATGTATATAATTTATAACTATTCATATTGTTATATATTATAAAGTTTTAATTTTGCTCATTTTAAGATTATTTTTTGTATCTTTCATGCTATCTTTTTTGAACCGTGCATTATAAAGCACCTAAAATCAGTTCTTACAATTTAACCTTTAGAGAGCCGGAGTAGTCACTATATGGCCAAAGTAGACACCTATTTATTGTGAATATTATTAGTACATAATGTGTACATTTATATATAAAATATAAAAAAATATATAAAATGTAACATAATATATAATAATATATGATGGAGTAGGGAGTAGTTTAGCTTATAACACCCAATTTTTCATTTTATTTGCGTATTTAGATTTTCACAACAATGTTGATGGTTGCAACATTATTTTTATGTAAATTCTCACTAAAAACATTTTCAAAATTTCCATGTACCGGGCTGAAGTGGCCACTATAATGTGGCCACTATAATGGCCAGCAACAAACTTGGAAACTATTTAGAACATGTAGGTTAGATACATGTAAAAATTTTCCGTAAAAAAAATTGGAAGTTTTAATGGACAAATTGGCCCGGCCCTCTAAAAGTTAAAGAAATGATTTGAGATTTAAGCAAATTTAAAAGTATTTCTTACGTCTTAAGATTTAATAAACAGTTATGAATTCGGATTTTCAATGTGATAATTAACTTGACGTAAAATCTTCTCTTTTATATTTTTTTGTGTTTTCGTTATTGTTAATTTTATGATTATTGATATTGATTGTTCAAGTAAAAGAAAAGATACAGAAAATTTTACAAATATGCTAAATATATCGCAAATATTATTTTATAGTTTATTATTTTAATGTAATTACCATCTCTTTTATTTCGGGGTCTTCTACTACAGATATATGTCGTACGTGACGATACATTATGTCTTTTGATTGATTAATGTTATAGAAAATATAAAAAATTGCATTAAATTAAGTTACATCTCTTTCTTTCTTTTTTTTTAGACTGTTCTGCGTAAATGGCGAAAATTACACCTCTCAAATGCTACAAAAACTGTACTTTCAATGACTATGACATTACCTTTGTTATTTTAAAATTTGGAAGTTTTGTTTCAATAATTTTTTTTATAATTTACATTCTAAACAATAGTAATTATTCTTTTTATAATAATAGATAAGTTCTACATTCTTATAATTTTTTAAAAGTATTGTATTTTTATCTTTATTGTTTTCATGAACGTAATCTGGATACATTGGTTTTCAATTTCTCAAAGCTTCTTTCTTTCTTGTGTCTTAGAAGTACGTCATTTTCTTAAAATTTAGGAAAAATTTTTTAAAAATATACTAACTGATAGAAAGCAATCTCTAGTATAAATGTATGTACATAAATTTTTATTTTGAATTTAATGTTAAAAGATAACCTTCAAAAACAAAACGGTATATCAGAATTGATGCCTTTATCCTAATACTTACGTGTATCTACCTTCAATAAATTATTTTATTATATATAAATATTTAAAATCTGTGAAAATTATTTGTTTTCAGATAGCGCTAGAGAGAGTTCTTCCCGTATAGAGACAATAACGCATGAGCAATTTGAAACAAATATTGCTCATAGATCTAATCAAGAAGAGGAAACACATGTAGTCAGAGAAGAGGAAACCAATGTACTTGAAATAAGTTTAGGTAATAAAAGTAATTTTTCGTGTTTTACAAGTATTTCAGTTTTTTCTACATGTTTTATTCATGATACTTGCATATATATACCTACAATAAATTATATTATTATATATAGATATTTAAAATCTGTGAAAATTATTTGTTTTCAGATAGCGCTAGAGAGAATGCTTCCCGTATAGAGACAATAACGCATGAGCAACTTGAAACAAATATTGCTCATAGACCTAGTCAAGACGAGGAAACAGATGTAGTCAGAGAAGAGGAAACCAATGTACTTGAAATAAGTTTAGGTAATAAAAGTAATTTTTCGTGTTTTACAAGTATTTCAGTTTTTCTACATATTTTATTCATGTTACTTGCATATATCTACCTACAATAAATTATATTATTACATATAGATATTTAAAATCTGTGAAAATTATTTGTTTTCAGATAGCGCTAGAGAGAGTGCTTCCCGTATAGAGACAATAACGCATGAGCAACTTCAAACAAATATTGCTCATAGACCTAGACAAGACGAGGAAACAAATGTAGTCAGAGAAGAGGAAATCATTGTACTTGAAACAAGTTCAGGTAATAAAAGTGATTTTTCGTATTCTAATTTATATTAAGTTAATTTTGATATATAAATATTAATATGTACAATACTGTCAACTTTCTTTATTTTCTTATAGATAACGAATGGATATACGAAGTACCCGAAGATGATTATTCATCTTTACTCGACAATAGTGCATCTACAGAAGACCTTCCATACCACGCTGTGAATTGGAATCTCGAGGCTAATCAAAATACTTCAAGAGAAGTATCTTCTATAAATACTTGTACGGTGTGTCTTACTAATGAGCGCACACATGCTTTCATACCCTGTGGTCATCTCGTTTGTTGTCATCAGTGTATTGAACGCTTAGAAAGTACTCGATGTCCAATTTGCAATACGACATATAGCAGCTGTATAAGAATTATTAATCCATAATTGATTTAAAAAATAGATCGCCGTCTAATGTCCACTTCTAGCCATACTTCGATAAATACAGACTCATTTTGATCTCGCTTTAAAATAGTTTTTATCTTCTTCTAGCTCTAGGAAGTTGTAGAAATGGACATTAAGTAAAAAAACTGTCTCTTTAACAATTACTTAATTCGAAACCATTATTTCTTATTGATTACTTAATTACTAACGATTATTATTAGAGATCAAATGTATGCAATTTCATTTATTTTGAGTTCTATTCAAAACTGCAAAGTGAGATCTTTAATTGACTTTAAAATAAGTTTTTGACACGTATGACATAGATAAGTTAAAATATAGCAATATGCGATTATTACGGTTACAATATCACTTATTTGAGACATAGATATTTTATTTGTACAAATGACTGTCGTGCCAAAGATATTTCAGTTTTTTTCGTGAAATTTTAAGTGTAATACTAAGCGCTGTGACTTAGTATTACGCTTAAAATTTCACGAAAACTAATTAACATTTTTATTTAGATTCTAGGGTTGATATAAATATTATAAAATATTGTTTCAATGTACAGTATTACAAACATTTAGTAACTCTGCTCTGTTATTCTGTAAACACGCAGAAACCGCAGTTGTGAGAGTTACAATATTATTTATTTAAGATATAGATATTTTATTTCTACACATGTATGAAGCGCCAAAGATATTTCAGTTCTTTCGTGATACTAAGTATAATACTAAGCGCTGTGATTTTATTGACATTTTTATTTAGATTCTAGTGTTGATACAAGTGTAGTTTTCTAATGTTGGAATAAATATAAAATATTTAACGTACAGTATTACAAACATTTAGTTTCCTATCCTGCTGTTATCCTCTAAACACAAATAGACGATATCAGTGTCAATCAAATGTACTTGCATATCATTGCTAAAATGAGGCATATTATTACGGTATTACAATTAATATTGCAAATTAACGTTGTTACTTAAATAATCATTATTTTCGCATAATATACTACATTCTACAAATAAGTCGCAATAAATAGAGATCATAATACGGTATTAATGAAAAATACAATTTAATGGAAACTACTCGACGCTTTTTCATACGCGAACAAAAACGCTCCTGTTTACTACTTTCACCGCGCGTGTCCTTACAGAGTCCTGCTCCACCGAATTATCCAGAACGATATTCTTGTAGCTTCTGAAGTTCTCTGCTTGCTCTAAAGATATCCTTCGCCTCTCTATCGCGTATCTAAAGTAATAATAAAAGAATTATTTGATTATTTTGCTTACTTTCCTCGGTAGCAATCACTATTATTTACGAACTATTGACTTAATGATTTTCTTGCAAATATCTCGCTTCGACACTTATCGACATTAAAATCTTTTACACTTTTCTTTATTCTAAACCGCGTGAATTACAAGTTATCATAAAAAGGGACTCGAAGTTATCATAAAAAGGACTCGAAAATAGAAACCGTTAATACTTCACTACCATCATTAACTACAGTTATTTCAATTAAACCAAAGTGATTACCTTAAATTTAATGTGTATTTGTTTTGTCCCACGATGCATAGTATCCATTTACCTTGTATTCCAGCCCCTCAGGCATATAATCTAGCAGTTACTTCATTCTGAAACATAGAAAGTTTTTACAAGCCTTTACTCTGTTTTTCATATAATTAGTAGTGTAATCAATTAATGTGATTCAGGAAATAGATTTAAAAGACACTTATCTGATTGTAGAACAAATTATTCTCTTGACTATCCTCCGATCAAGGACGCCTATAACATTTTATCCCTCGCGGGCCTTTCTCAGGACATACGAGACTTCCACTTTCCGGGACGCCTCCCTCAGGGTGCTCAGAACTTCAGGGGTGAACCAGGTCGCTGCACGCCTCTCTCAGTGCGTTCTCCGGACGTGGATATCCACCCCAAACGCTCATCGCTCTCTGCCATCGCTCTAAAATAAAAGTGAATTAATAGTTGCACGATCCATCAATAAATAAATAAACAAATTAATAAAGATAGCACTGTTAGCTCTTAGCACTGTTAGACAGATTAATAAATCAACGGATTATCCGTTCCACTTTCAATATTATTGCGAATTAAATTTATGCCTTGATAATAAATCTCTTCACTTACCTCGCCAGACTTCTCTTCTTAAGGACCGTCGTCCCTGACTCTTCGCGTCACACGACGGTCACGGAACCAGCCACCGGACCTTTCGGTCACCGTGATGTCCCGCACTGCCCGCACATCGCCTCCTCGCGCTTCGTCGCCGTCGCTCTTCTCACCGTCAGAATACCCGACGTAGTGACCCTGGAAGAGAGAAAATAAAAAAGCTATTATGAATTAAAAATACGATTATTTTATTATTATTAGATTCTACTCACCTTGTTTTTTCCTCGCCTTGCATTCTTCTCGTAGATTTCTTGCATTTGGCAACCCACGTTACACACCTGTCAAACGCACAAGGAGAACATAACCTCACCTGTCAAACGCACAAGGAGAACATAACCTCAGCTGTAATTTCGATCCCCCGAGATTACGTGTCGTCAGGCCGTCTGCACATCGCGCATTTACCGCTGAACCTGCGATATG
This sequence comes from Tetramorium bicarinatum, assembly GCA_928718305.1. NCBI lineage: Eukaryota > Metazoa > Arthropoda > Insecta > Hymenoptera > Formicidae > Tetramorium > Tetramorium bicarinatum. The sequence continues at coordinate 15,139,286 of OV788319.1, forward strand.
AATTTCCTGACGTTGGCTACCTCCAAGAAATAAAGTAAATTAATATTTTATACAACTTACCCCTTTCGCGACATTCGTGCGCAAATGCACAATGTCCTTCTTTCGGTGTGCAAATGCACGGTGCGCTTTTTTTCGGTGTGCATCTTTTCCGTGTGAAAATGCACGGTGTCCTTCTTTCGGTGTGCAAATGCACGGTGCGTTTCTTCTCTTGTGCATCTTCTCCGTGTACAAATGAGCGGTGCGCATATTTTCGTGTGCAAACGAACGGTGCGCATCTTTCCGTGTGCAAACGAACGGTGCGCATCTTTCCGTGTGCAAACGAACGGTGCGCATCTTTTCGTGTACAAACGAACGGTGCGCATCTTTCCCCGTGCAAACGAACGGTGCGCAGCTTCTCGTGTGCAAACGAACGGTGCGCATCTTTTCGTGCGCAAACGAACGATGCGCATCTTTTCGTGTGCAAAAGACTGGTGCGCATATTTCCGTGCGCAAGTGAACAGTGCGAATTGTTAAATAAAATACTTTTTGTGTGCAAAAGACATTTCACCAATAATTCCTGTGTCCAAAAGCACCGTGTCTAATTAAACCGTGCGCAAAATATTGTGTCTAATATCTCTATGTCCTTCAGCACCGTGTCTATTTGAACGGTGTCCAAGTGAATGCCACTCTCGTATCTCTTTTCGTCGTGCTCCTCCAGTTCATCCTTGTCGCCTCCATCCATCGTTAGTTTTTTAATTGATACTCGTCCGCCTCGAATATTCACCTCCATCTGTCTTGTCAGTTTCTTGCCAAGAAGCATGGCTTGTCTCATCGCACTATTTGGCACTACGTAGACGTCGACGTCGTACTCCTCACCCTGAACTTTCGCCACTGCTCGAAAAACACCGTTGGCCTTTACTATTGCATTTCCGAAGCCTTGAAATGTACTGTAACTGATCGTAGTTTTGGCCTATTCTCTCGTATTCTTTATATTTCAGTATGGTCTAGTACGTTCCTGTATCCATCATCGCTTGTATCTGTGTATTGTTTATTTCAACAACGATCTGTCATCTGTTGCCGTTTGTGTGATTACATTAACCACGTTAATCTTATTGTCCTTCTTTGTGCTCATTTTGTCCGATTCTTCACATTTCGTTGCAATGTGCCCGAAATTATTGCACTTAAAGCACTTGGGGCCCTTTTCTTTATCCGGACACATTGACGCGAGGTGCTCTGTTGAGCCACAACCGAAGCATCGTGTCTCTTTTACACTTCTGTCTTTTTTGCTGTTATTCGTCGTACTCTTCTCATTTTTCCCTGCTTCCTTCACTTTATTTTTTGGCTGTTCTTTCCGCGTTTTCTTCCCTACTTTCTCTTTTATTCGATCGTAACGTTCTAAATTTTTTCTTAACTCCGTAAGTGTACTGGCATTGTACAGAATCGCCTTATTGCTTTCGTCATCCGATACTCCGTCAATAATATATTGCATCACTGCCTCTTCTTCTAACGTGCCTTGACTGGCAATTGTATTCATCGCGTACACGTGCTGTCGAGGCGTTTCATTTGACAGCCTCTTCCGTTTTATTAATTGCAAATGTATCAACGCGCTATTTAATCTTGTTTTGAATTCTCGCTTTATTTTTCGTCTCATAATTGACTACGTAGTGACTACGTAGCCCTTTTGTAGCGCCATGTATTGTTTTGCCGAACCGCGTAACAGTTTTTTCGCGTAAATCACTTTTTGTAGTTCGTTCCACTTGAGTAACTCACTTCTTCGAACTCCTCAATCTACTGTTCCACCTTCATCTTGTCATCTCCCAAGAAATGAGAAATGCTTCCTTCTACGTCTTTGATTGTAAAAAGATTCGCGGCTCTATATCTATGCCTCGTTCTTTCACACGTATTTCACTCGCGTTTCACCAGCACCGGCAATTGTCTCTTCTACGCTTCCATCACTCTCACTATCGGTTTCTTCATTTGCTTTTATTATTGTCTCATCTTCTGTCTCACTGTCACTGCTGTCATCTTCGTCGTTTTCACTGGTCTCGTCGGTCGATATCGGATTTGTATACATCCTCAATTGATGTGCGAGCTCGGCCTTGCTGCTACTCGTCGGTAAATGCAGTTTCTGTAATTGCCTCTTGAGCTCGATTACCGTCGTCTTGGTCGTCGGGGTGGAACTCACAGGATTTCTCCCTTTTCGGCCATGTTTCGTTGCCGCCGCTTCTTGTTTTCATACCGGCCTTGTTACTTTCATGCTGCTGCCCTTCTTTCTTTCTCGCTCCTTTCGCGCTGGATTCCATCGTTTTCGATGCCTCGTTGACTTCTCTTGGCATATTACTTGCTTCGTCCTGCTTTTCTTCCTGCTTCTTCTTTTCTCCGATCACCATCGTAGCATGTGCCAGAATCTTCTTCGATACGGCTTGCTCGTCCTTAGCGTTGTATCGCTTCACGACTTTCGACTTTCGTCCAGAATGTTCGGTGGAGATACTATCTGTAATCTCCGTTTTCCAAATCGCGTCTTTCGTCTTTCTTCTTTCGTCTTTCGTCTTTCGCGCACAGCAACTTCGTTGTTAGAGCTTAACGGCTCCTTTCTTTACTTTGGTCTCTGTCATTGACTCTCACTTCTCGCACTTATATTCCGCTTCGAACTCACAATCCCGGACGAGCCCCCATATGTAGGATCGGGTCGCGAGGGGAAGGGAAACGAAATATGACACGCGGATGTGAAAATTAACAAAGGATATATTTATTTCCTTGAGTGGAAATCGATTACGTCTGTCTTGTTGGCGCGTGCCGGGCGAACTACCGCTGCTCATCTTCCGCCGGGTGGGGAGCATTCACCGCTACGCGGGCTCCGGGCCCTGGGTCCCCATAAAGTAAATTATTACTAAATTTCAAAAGTTATTTTTCTACAAAATAATACTTCACAGTATGTAAACATTGAAATTATATATTTAAATATTCTGTATAGCAACCTAGAGGACTGAATTACAAAAATATTGAAAATAAAATTCGGACAGGTGAGAACAAGGACAAACAATAAAGGCGATAGTAACTTAGCTTAATGAGTAGTATTACATATATCAAAAAATAGCATTGATAGTTGAATACATAAACAGTTTTAATTATAAATCTTTGAACTCAAAAGAATAAATTAAGAAAAACGGAAACAGCTTATATCATATTAATAAATTCGTATTGTATTAAACAAAGGAATGAATATCACATAAAGGGCTTATGATAATCAACCAAAATTTAGAGCTCTGACTAAATGTGTTAATCATATGTTAATCATATGAGATTAAACTTAAAGAGATTACAATGACTTAAACTATTTAGACTGAGAAAATTGAAGAATATTGAGTTTTGGCATGGAAATTTCTCTTAGCTTCCTTCTGCGCAAAGCCGTAGCCAAGGGGGGGGGGGAGGGGGTCCGAGAGGGTCCGGACCCCCCTGAAATATAAAAAAAATTTTCTGCAACACAGATATCCACGTACATCCTTTAAAAATGATTTCTTTCACGAATCTTAAACAATAATAGTCTACTACTTACAAAGATTTCAGCCCAATATCTTACAAATTTATCAGTTTTTTAGTTTCAGCATATTTTTGAAAAAAATTTTAAATTACGTAACTTTTAAACCGCTTCACATATTTACGGAAAATTCTGCCACTAATAATTTCTATAACAATTTACTTCTATTAAAAATTTGTATTAAATATTAAATTAAAATGTATTAAATATTAAAAATTGATACATTTTTAGTCCATTTAGTCCACTTTTTATTTAATATAACATTTTTTAAGAAAATTTTTAAAATTAAAATCAATTAACAATTTATTAATAATATTAGTAAAAAAACCGCTTAACGGATTTACGTTCAGAATTGGTCACAAATCGTATATAATAATAGTTTACTTCCGATCAAAATTTGAGTTGATTATACTTAAAATTGAAAACTCATGTACATGTAAATATTGTTTCAAGTATATAATTGACTTTTAATTTGTAGTACTTAGATTAATGTACGGGTGCAGAAAAAACTTACAATATATTTATTTTAAAATTCAGTAAAAATTTCTAACAATTTAAAAATAATAAGATAAATCCCATAATGTTGCTACTAAAAGCATTTATTTATTGCTCGTTTCTTATCTTGCATTACAACAGCTTAAAAATATTGACGGTAGCATAATTACATGTTTCCCGTGAAATTTAAAAAAATGTGTAATATTTGTCGATTGTAACTTATTTTATACAAGCGCGTTCATACTAGTCGCGTATGCGCGAAGCAACATGTTTGAAAAACAAAAGAATATCTGAGTATATATCACATGTCAAAACCGCAAGCGGTCTCAATGCAATCTGTCTAAAAGGTATAAGCAGGAGTTCGTTTTCACATCCAAGCAATTAAGCAAATATAATATTCAAAAGAAAAGAAGTGATCAATAAGTAATTCAAAATAAGTTTCCTTCGCTTCGCTGATAAAGAGTGCGCACGAGAGAGAATTGACGATTCGTTTTGGACGGAAGTACGATCTAACCTATATGCGTGAAAGTAAGTATATCTGCTAATTTATTTCTCTTTATATTTTACATCGACATAGAGCATGGACTGCGCCATCCATGTGTAAAAATGGTCGACAAAATGAGTGAGATAGGATACGAAGACGGCCAATCTCTATCACTTTCTATTCAACGTAATCAAGTATGTTAGAAAGAGAGAGAGAGAAAGATTGGCCGTCTTCGCATCCTATCTCAATTTTGTTGACCACACTATGTACATATGAATAACGCAGTCCATGCTCTATGTCGATGATATTTTATATCCGTTATATTGTTCAAATTATTTTACATCTTAATTTTTTGCCTAATTACCTTGAAATTTAGTTTAACGAATACGATAACAAGCCGCCAAAATATTGTTAAAAAAACATGTCTCTTCCTATTTAATATATTATTTATACTATTTGTAACAATATTTATTATATTATTTATATTATATTATTTATAGCAATATAAATATATATAATAAATAGTAATTATTAATCTTATGGGTACTTTCCAGTCATTTTTCGTTTGGGATTCCGCATTTGTTACACACATAACTATTTCATTATTGCATCTTCAGAATCACCAATACAATTTCCTGTACTTTTTTTTATAGATCTTTATTAAAATGTCAAAACGGGGAAAAGAAAATACATTATTTAATTATATGATAAAGAAACAAAAGTCTACCGATGAAAATCAGTCTTCACCTGTTCCTGTTCCTGTTTCTGTTCCCGACAATAACATTGAGAATGCTGATACTAGTTCCGGTACTAAGGAAGATATTCCACGAACGCTTCAATCTTTCAAAATATTTTAGATTTGGGTTATTACATGGAATTAAAAAACAAAATTGATGATGATTTAAAGTGTAGATTACTGGATTCGCCTTGGCAACCGGACAAATCATTTAAGTTTCCAGTAAGCGATGGTAAAAAAAAAACTCAAGTTTCAATTAACGTGGTTTGATCGTTTCCCGTGGCTGGTTTATACGACAAAACGGCAACAAGGCGCCTTATGTAAATTTTGCGTATTATTCGCCCGAGATTGCGCAGGTAAAGAGTCTCATCAGCAGTTAAAGTCTTTAGTTACTCAGCCGCTGAACAGATGCCCTTTCTGATTTTAAACGTCATGATGAAAGCCAATATTATAAAGAATACATGATGTTGGCTGATAATTTTCTTCGAGTGTTTAAAAAATTGCATCCGGACATCATTAGCCAAATCGATACAGGACGCTTAACGCTAATAGCCGAAAATCGTATAAAACTTATTCCCATTATTGAAACTATTAAATTGTGTGGCCGACAAGAATTGGCATTAAGAGAGACATGCGATTCAGGGCCGATTAAAATCAACGATCCTGAACCCGAAATAAATGACGGTAACTTTAGAGCTATTTTACGAATGCGAAAACAACTGTGGTGATTTAAATCTAAGGAAGCACTCGGAAAGTATGACATTGAATGCTACGTACCTAAGCCCGGATATACAAAATGAATTAATTGCAACTTGTGGTGAAATTATTCAAAATAAATTAGTTGATAAAATAAATTCTGCTAAATGCTTTCGGTACTGGTTGATGAAACGACTGATATTTCACGACAACAACAAATGTCAATTTGTGTTAGATATACGGAGCCCAAAAATGATATATTTATATTGCACGAAGATTTCTTGAGTTTTGTTTCAGTTGAGAGTACTAAAGGAACATTTTTAGCTAATGCAATTCTTTTAGAATTAAAACGTTTAGGAGTTAACTGCGAATACTTAATCGGACAAGGATATGATGGTGCCGTTGCAATGAAAGGATGTTTTAACGGTGTACAGGCAGTAATCCGTGAGATTCACCCAGAAACTTTGTACGTTAATTGCAGCGCGCATTCGCTAAATTTGGCTTATTCTTGCCAAATACAGTCTATTCGAAATACTATTGGCATTATAAAATTGATTGGAAACTTTCTAAAGTACTCAGCAAAACGTACCACTTGTTTAAAGAAAAACATAATGAAAAACTATCCTAAAACCAAATGGCAAACCCTTACGGCAATGTGCGAGACTCGTTGGGTTGAAGACCATAATGGGTTAATAAGATTTAAACAAAATTTTCAAAGCGATTGTTGATACGTTGGAAGATTTAAGCATGGATGCGGATTCTGAAACTTCATCAAAAGCGACTTCTTTACTGCGATCGATTATTGACAGCGACTTTATTATAAGTTTGTGTTGTTTAGGTATGCTATTTTCATACACATTGTCACTTTGTAAAATCCTACAATCTCCCGAATGTGACTTAGTAGCTGCATTACAATATAATAAAGATTATTCAAGATATTCGCGAAAATGTCAGTTTAAAATTTGCAACGATTTTTAAAACCGCACTCGATTTACTCGAAAATGTAAATGAAAAAATAAAAATTCCACGAATAGCATTACGACACCAGCATAGAGGAAACTATAATACGCAAGATCCAGAAACATATTTTAGAATTAGTATCATGATACTATTCTTGGATGACTTCACCGATCAGCTTCGCTCCAAATTCGAAAATCATAAATCAATACTATCATCCCTCTATATTTTGATACCATCCGTGTGTTGTAAAAATGAGAGTGTGTTTCAAGTTGACAATTTCGAATTTTATAAAAGATTTTTGAAATATGACTCTCTACAAGCGGAATTCGACTTGTGGAGGACAAAATGCAAGCAGGATCTATTTCCAAACATTCATAAGCTGTTAAAAATTTTATCGACATTACCTGTGTCGACAAGTACCCCGGAAAGGACGTTTTCTTCGTTAAAACGTCTAAAAACGTATTTAAGAAATTCCATGGGCCAAGAAAGGTTAACCGGATTGGCGTTAATGTCAGTTCATCATAGAATTGATATTAACACAGAAGATGTAATAGATTTATTCGCCGCAAAGAAAGCTAGACGGTTAAATTTTATTTTATAGTTAATTATAATTGTTTACTATAATTATAATTTTTCATTTAATAAATAGTTCAAAAATTTAATTTTTATTAATCACTCAAAGCAAACACGTATTGAGTGGTTGCGGCGTATATTCAAATGTATAAGTTATTTAAAAATAAAAACCTGGAATGGGCTACACATACTCCTTAGTTCGCCGAGTTGATCCGTTGGACCCACCCCGAATTTTTTTTCTACCTACGGTCTTGCTTCTGCGTATATACTCTCAACGTGTGTGCGTCTCTTTTGTCTCTGACCGAAGATGGTCGGTAAAATGGCGGCTGCCTGTTCGAGACAATAAGCGTGACGTGTACCTCGATGATGTTCTGGAAGGAGAGGAACACAGAGCCCTTGGCTCAACGGAGAGGATCCTGGGAGGATCGATATGCTCAGGGAGTGATAATACGCAATGCGTGATAGTTCTCGATTCTCGATCAGGATTCTTCGATAACTTTCTATGAGGGAAGAACGCCGTGCACGAGTAATCGCAAAGTGAGATCCTTGACGGATTGATGCTTTCTCTGAATGAGAATACTAAAAAGTAATATGTTCCTCGATAGCGCGCTGAAAGGGAGGAACACACTGTACTTGCTACTACGGATGCGTATGAGATCTCAGCTTCTTCCGAAAAACGACCGACACGTGCACGCTCAAGTTGTACTCTGTTTGCATTGCTTCCAACCAACGCCCAAGCAATTAGATGTTCCCGTCGAGCGCCCTCTCACTTATGCCAACTGTGGCAGTGTAGTCACTAGAAAGGATCTAGATATTTCGCGGTAACTTTAAACATATTCATTTGTAATATATTATATACAATTTTGTTTCAAGCATATTGTCCAATGGTCTCATCAACTCATAAAATCTATAGCTGCATTTAAAGTTTGCAGAAGATGCATCGGATCCACTTGGCACGTATTCTTTTACTTTTCTTCTAGCTCTAATGTAACAGTCACAGTGATATTTCCACCTTTTTTGCAAATCTTTGATGCTCTTATGACCTTTAAGTATTTGTTTTTAAATCTTATTATATAAACATCAAACTAAATTGCAAAAACAATTTGATTATATACTTAATATAATTAATATATATATAAGTGTCATCTCTATATAAATTCCGATATAAATTGCAATATTCAATTTACCACTAAGTGTGTTTTTAATTTCTTCCCATAGTGCTAATTTTTTTAACTTTGATTTTTCTTTTATGTTCACTTTGTGATTACATAATGCTGGTTTTTCCATGATTACCATTATAAGATTTTCATCAAAATCGGTACTAAATTCTTGAGTTGATGATAATAATTTTGCGCTTTGAGTTTCTTTTTTCCGTACTACAACAAGAAATTTCATAATAGTATTTAATATAATATTCAAGTTAACATGTTATTAATATATTAATATTACTACATATACAGGGTGTCCCAGAATATTGAGTACTATTTTTGTGTGTAGGTAGAGCGGACAAAACTGAGTCGAAAAGTCCTCTACCATTTTGCATCGTCGTTGCTAGGCATCCGAGGAATTGTTTTCTATAAACGGCAATTCCTACGAGCGGCGGTTTTGGGCTGTGATTGTCCCCCTGTTTTTTACCATTTGTAGAAAACAACTCGCGATTTTGGAAACAATGGCCGCATTCAGCGCACGGAACAGTTGTGAATTTATGCGCTGAATGGTCTGTGTTCCGAAGCGCTCCCACAACATGTTACAGTAGCGGACGCCATTTTTTCGAGCAAAAATTTTTACGCTACATCGGCACAACTGTTGCAAGACGTCTTATATCGCTTATTGTGGCTTGTTGGTTATATTGTACGGAATCGCAATTGATCGCAATGGCTTTTTATGAAAGTGAATATATATATATATATATATATATATATATATATATATATATATAACGGATTAAGCTACAACAAGGTCCGTAAATGAACGACGGGAGAGCGCCATTTTGGGGCTACGAAGTATATGTGTATGTGTATATACGAGAAGAGTGAGTGTGTAGTAGTAGTAAAAGTGAAAGATTAGGTTAAATTAAACATATGGAAGATAGCGACCGCCATTTTGGGGCTAAATGGTTAAATATGAATGCGATGACCTTATTTCCCCTCCCATCATTCATTTACGGACCTTGAGCTACAATATTGTAGATTCATTGGAGGTACATGAGAAATTGAAAAATGGTAAGTACAATTAAAAGAAATATTAATTTAAAATTAAATTATACAACTAACCTAATCTTAAAAAACACTATTGAGTATATCATACTTATGTATGTGCGATAATAAAATACACAGGGTGTCCTATTTTAACTTGGACAGTAAAATATCTCAAAAACTGAGCTCAGCAGACAAAAATGTTTCAGACAAAAGTTGTATGGTTTCGAGGGAGACATAAGATGGTATTGGTTTGACCTTAAAGAGTAATTTGAAGGTCACATGAAGGTTACCTTCAATTTCTTAAATGGAACCTACTATTTCTCGTTACATATTCTTGTAGTTATCTCGAGAGCTTTCCAAAACACTATAATAAAATAACTTTTTATTGAGTAATTTTCGAGTTATGAGGCTCCAAAGCAGTCCTTCGCAGTACTTTGACATAAAGTACAAAATATCTTGTATGTTGTCATGTTATGGGGTCAAGTTGATCCTTAGGTATCATTCCAAGATCAAATCAAATTTTCATCCAAATCTCTGTAGTTATGCATGTTTACAAAAATTCGGATTATTCTACTTTTAGCGCTATACAGGAACAACGACGTGTACATAGTAGAATTCTGTTCCCTTTGGGGTGCTTGATTAACGTGAGTCCCTTTGCCTCTCACGATCTGCTAATCCGATTATTAGCAGATATTATTATCAACGTAACACTGCATTTCAAAAAAATTCCAAAACTTGCGGATAATATTTGCTTCATTGAATTGCTTATTTCGATATTCCCGGGAGAGGGTAGTGTGAGCAAGGTCCACGTGCGGAAAACAACATTTCTTATCATTTTGCAGATTCTCATTCATGATCGATAACTCTCAACTACACTCCGGAACAAAATTAAGGGAACACCTAATTTTTTCGGAAAAAAAGTGTAAAGTTCAAACTGCCATAACTTTGCGAATAATAGTCATAGAGAAAAATACCAAACAGCAAATTGAAGGGCAAAATGTCTACTTTTCAACGGTTATTATGTTACAATTAAAATTTTTTTTAACTTTCAAAAAATTTTTGAGTAAAAGGAAAAATGGGAAAATTTCAAAATTTTTTCTTCTTGTTTGTTTAACTGCATAGGCGAAGATAAATTTTTTTCGTAAATGAAACTAATTGATCTTAAAAACTTAATTCTTGAGCTTTAATTTTATTTTTTATACGACGTTCTACGATTTTTCTTGACCAAGTTATTAACGTTTTTCGAAAAAATGGTATTTTCAAATTCGAAGGCTCATATCTCGGCAACCAATCATCGTACAGTAACAAACAAAAAAGCAAATTAAAGAGCAAACACTCAACTTTAACAATAAATTTTCAGTCTAAAGAAATATTGACTTTTACTGGGTTTTATTTTTCATATTCTCATGTCATAAAAATGTCAAAAAATTTCATGTATAGACAAAGGAACGTGGAACAAATGGAACATGGAATCCAGATGGCGCAACTTGGGCTTTTAAAGTTAATACATTACTCTTTAAAACCCATTTTGATTTTTTTTATTTCGTCATTTTGGCATCGAGATATTGAACTTTAAATATTGATAAGGCAATTTTATTGTAAAAATAAATTTTCCTTTAACAAAAACCAAAGAATAAAACTTTTTCGGATATATGGGATATCTTTGATAAAAAAGAACTGCAGTTTCGTGATTCGGAAATTCGCGTACAGAAAAATGATTACCGTCGGCATCAGCGTTACCCAATGTGCACCGCGGGGAGGTTGCTCGATCGGATTTTGCACATCATGTGGCCCTGAAGAAGGCCGAATTTAATTGCATGTTGAATGACTGAGGGTGTCTGTTTTCATGCGTGCGCGCAACCTGTGCGTGCGTGCGTGCGTGTGTGTTTGTGTTTTGTTTGTATACCAAGGATAAGGACCCCGTGGTTCGTCAACTCCACAGTACTTAAAGACTCCAAACCCTCCTTGTGGTGTGTGTGTGTGCGTGTGCGTGCGTGCGTGCGTGCGTGCGTGTGTGCGTGTGTGTGTGTGTGTGTGTGTGTGTGTGTGTGTGTGTGTGTGTGTGTGCGTGCGTGCTGTGTGTGTGCGTGTGCGTGTGTTCTAATATCTAGTATTACCATCGTTTACTTGAATGACGGCTTGCAAACGGTTGTCTCATGTTAATGCAACGAGCAATGTCGTTCTGTGGGATTTGATCCCACATTTCTACTAAGCATCAGTAAGCTCTCGCAGATTATGAGGCTGTGGTTGTCTTTGCCTGAGTTGTCTACCAAGCATGTCCCAGACATGTTCAATAGGATTCAGGTCTGGGTTAACAGGTAAATGGTTTAAAAGGGTTATGTCATTTTCTAAAAAGAAATATTGGCAACGAGCGTTATCCTGCATGAAGACGAATGTTCTTCCAACTCTGCGTCTTAATGGTAGCACATAAGACTGCAATACTTCTTCGATGTACCGACGTGCTGTCAAAAATCCATGAGGAATCACGACTAAAGGTGTACGATCATGAATTGATATTGCGGCCCAGACCATCACAGATCCACCACCATTTGCACGAGTCGGCTGAACACAGTTTGGACAGTAACGCTCTCCGCGATATCGCCAAACTTGCAAACGATTATCGTTTCCGTATAGTGTAAAGCGAGACTTGTCGGAAAACCACACACGTGTCCATTGCCTGAAACGCCAATCGACGTGACGACGTGCGTAAGCTAATCGTAAGCGACGATTGACTTCACTGATCAGTAGTCCACGTGCAGGTCTTCGTGCTTGCAAATTCGATTCATTCAAGCGCCGTGTGATAGTCATTAGACTAATAGGGCGACGAGGGAAAACATTATCTCTTAATTGCCGTCTTGTTACAAATCGTTGATGTACAGCATTTCTAACCAAATGTCTATCTTCTCGAATAGCATAGTTCTTCTACGATATTGGCCCGTACGTCTAATAACATCGTGCGTTTCCCGATATCGATGGAACGCTCGATTGATGACAGAAACAGATACACCATATTCGTTTGCTACTGATCGTTGACTGTGACCTTCTTTTAAAAGTGTCACAATGCGCATTACTTGCAGCGATAATAAATGCCATCTTGGCATATTAGTATGCTTAAGTAACACAAAAGATTTGAAATTGACGTAAGGAGTTGAAAACAATTTTATTCACAAGAAGATATGCTGATAACACTACGCAAACTGCACTACACTACTAATAAAATCATTCAGTCAATTAAAAAAGAATACGTGAAATTTTTTACTTCTACAGAATAATGCTATGTAGTAATTAAGATAACAACGAAGCGCACGGCTGTTTGTTATTCTTCTTCAGTGAGTAGCCGACTCACTCGCACACAGCAGTACTCCGCGCGCGATACGGAATCGTGCGCGAACATCCGGCCTCTAGTTACAATGATCGCAGACATATGGCTATATAAATGTGGATGATTACTCTATAGAATAAAAAATTTCACGTATTCTAACGGTTAATTCTATAAAGGGTTATCTTTGTTTTCGTACAGTGGATGCTTTTTTTATATTAATAAACTTATATTTAAAAAAAAATCCTTTAATTGAAAGGAGTATAAACTTTCAATTGTCTTTTTCTCTATGTGATTGAGGTTAAGGGAATCTTTATTTTTTCGTTTACAAAAATCAATGCGATAGTATAAAGACATGTGAGAGGCAAGGGGACTCACATTAAAAAGCACTTCGAATAGGAGTTTAAAATCGTATTGCAACCTCCACGTGGTAAACTCTGAAAACTATATAAATGGAATATACATATATAAGCTAACTGCAGACGTTTATTTGTGTTAGTAAATATCTTTATAATAATTTATTATTTATTTTTACTAATTTCGCTGGTAATTAAATATTGCACATTCTGATGAAGGTTGTTAATACACTGTAACTACCGCGACTATGTAACTAATGCGACACGAAGCGGCGCGGATGTCACGTGCCAGCGCTGGCCGCAGCGGCACTGCCCGAGTCACAGTGACGCAACGTCTATGATTTTAATTTTTTTAACTATGTTCCACCTCATCGAAAAATTTGAAAAAAATATATGTTAAAGTAGACAATTTGGAGATATTTCTGTAAAAATATGAAAGTGGTACCTCTAAAATATCACTCTGAAAAAAATTTTTTTTAAATTAAAAAATTTTTTTAGGAATGTTTCTCTTTACCAAAAAATTTTCCAATTTTTTTTTAAATAGTCTTACCGGTCTACATAACATATATTTTTTTCATTAAAATCGGTTCAGCCGTTTTCGAGAAAATTTACTTTTTCGATTTCACTTTCCCCCTCTATAACTTCTACAAAAATACATTTTTCGGGATAAAATTTGGAGGAATGTTATATCACACTGATATCAACCTATGACATCAATTTCGGTTTGATACATACGGGGGCATTTTTTACATACTTATTCCGCTAAGCCCTTTGTACTGGTTTTAGCGTTACCCATCCTGATCACGTGGAGGTACCAGTCATCCCAGGACTTACCTGCTTAAAGCAGGGGCACCGACGCCAGGAACAAAAAAAAAGCTAATTGAATGAGAGACGTGATTGGTCTACTAGATTAGAGGCACCTACGCCAGGAACAAAAAAAAACATTTTTGGATTTGGAGATGTGATATAATAATACAAAATGATATGTCATATTCTTAATAATGTTTTTCAATATTGTAATGTGCATGTCGGTTCTGAAATCTCTGAGTATGACATCACTTTCAATGTTTTGTGGGCTGTAGTCAAGAATCCCATGAGAGGTCGAGATTTTTGGTATTGCAGGAGCTTTGGAGAATCTCCGTTCCAAAGATTTTTTTACCTTTTTATGCTCCTTATCATCATAAAACAAGAACTTGATATTTATGAACTTACTTTGTGCCCATTGGAAAAGTGACGCAGCTGTCAGTATCGAATCATTAGCGGAGGCTTGAAGACCTGCCCGAGTCGCTTCTCTCTTAAAAATAGCGCTCAGACCATCGCATGCACCCTTGCCGTGTGCAGTGGCATAAAAATGCCAATCCGCTGGAAGGCCAAAGTCTTCTTCGTGATGTGCCAGATTACTTATTTGAAATCTATTTTTATAATGTTGCTTGGCTCCATAACTGACGTATATTATTTTTTTCGCCTCAGGAATGGTTTCTTTTATTTGTTGCATCAATTTTCTTTGCATAATGTGAACTGCCGTTACGTCGTGGCTGGTACAATTTGAAATGAAGATCAAACTTTTACGGAGCACTTCAACATCATTCTTGTAATAGAAGATTACAGGGTGTACTGTACATTGATCATTATTGTAGTGGGCGGCATTCTGAACAATGAAAGAGAAATTCTCAGAAAAATGCACCAAGACTTCACCTTTCTGCAAATTTTGTCTCATGTTTCTTATATGCGCAGATTGATTTTTAGAAACAAAATGATGGGGAAGCAGAGTTTCAAGTTTGCTGCAAAATTCTTCGATGAAATCATGTGCGGAAAGACATTCTTTTTTTAAGGTGCATCGATCAGTCGTTTGCCATACACTGAAAATTACTTCCGATATCGCATTCCCGTCAAGTGAATTTACGAGAAAGTCGTGGAGTTCATTAACTTGCGGGCAAGATTTACATTCGCGTAAATAGCATGATGGTGTTGCATCAGAACATAATACAAAACGAAAACAATCTTGATATTTTTTAATGGGGGTTTCAGTTCCCTCGGTGAGTTTGATTAGATTCACTGCATCACACATATTTTTAAAATTTTGATGTATTGTGCATACACAAACTGTGTGAATACCCTTTGAGTCAGCGGAAACACACCATTTAGGTCGTAGTTCAGCGAATTTAGAAAAGCTAATTTGAAAATGTGAAAATTTTTCTTTGAACTGATTATGTAAACTTTTTATATCACACAGCACCAATCGCTTTTGCTTTTTTTGTTTCTTACCATTGTGTATTACGCTGATGACATCTTTTTGATTTGGCATCTACTGTTTTCATCATCTTCATAGAAGCTCTTTACGGCATGAACGAGGTCGTCCGATAAGGTTTTCCCCGATTTTGCAACTGGCGTGGATAAAATCCCAGATGACTCTTTCAATTTTCTTGCTTTATGGACAGTTCGTTTCGAGATACCAAACTCCTTCGTTGTTTTCGTTACACCCCAGCAATCAGGAGCTATAGTTAAGATCATTAAACGAAGGGGATCTGTGGGCGGCAAACTTGAGAAGCGATTTTTCAGTTCGGTGAGCATTTCTTCCAACTCTTCTTCTCTTGATAAATGAGGTATTTTCATTGAAGGGCCATCTTCATCTCCGGAATTCAAAAAACTGCTTTCGGCATCCTCAGACAAGCCAGATTCATTATGTTTGGCTGAAGTAAGTTTTCTACATGAGTGGCATATTTTCTCGAAACCAGTAAAATCTGGGAAATTACGTCGCAAACTTTTAGGAATCTTCCTTAAAGATTTTCTTTATGACTTTCCAAATCGGATTGCAGCATCTATCTGCCCGAGTTTTTGACGCCAAAGATGACACTTTTATCAGAGTTCGCAAAATATAAAGAATTAGGATTTCAGAATAAAAAAAATGAAAACAAAAATTCAACTTACCATTAAATCATTCATTATAAAATATACAGTCAAACCAGTATTCACTCAAATTGAGGACTGGAGCAAGCATGATATATTATACCTGAACTTTGTATTTTATTTGAAACCAAGAATATTTTACAACCCTGCTTAATACTTTTTCGCTCTCTATTTTGTATCTAACTTCCGTTTAATATTGCACCTTGAATAAAGATCAGTCTATTGTGAACCGTCATCTGAACTGCAAGCGTATTTCTCACGGATTTAACAATTGGCGACGAGGATTTTAAAAGTGAAAAAACATGCCACGTAACCTCAAAAAAGTGTGCGACAAATAAATTTTGACTATCGTGTCGGGTGCGCTAAGTTCATGTGATTAAGTTTCATTAAAATTGAACAAATAAAAAACCTTCTGCGTAGGCTCAAACAGAAGTGCGCGATTAATAAATTTTGACTGTCTGACAGAGGTTTTCGTCGACACAGCGCTCAGTCTCATAAAAGCCTTTGAGGCAGAAGCATTGTAATAATAAATCTTATATCTAACAATTTCTGATTTCTACACTGAAAATAAAATTTTTTCTAATTAAAGAAATAAGTTTTGTTGCATTTGATTTTTTAATTTAATTAAATATGTATCTTGTTTTCAAAAATATTTTGTAATATCAAATAAATAATTGTTTGAATGAAACAAAAATTATTATTTTTTAATTGAATTATGCTATATTTTGATATTAAATAATTATATAATTGAACATAAAAAATTGTTTATTAATATAAAAAGAACCTATTTTCTTAAAACAAGAAGTCAAAAATAAAAAAAAATTTTTTTAAATTAAATAATTGTTTTAACAACAACAAAATTATTTATTTAAAAATTTTATCTTTATTGAAATAATTACTATTTTAGACGTCAAATGTTTATTTTTAATGTAAATAAATATCTTGTAGATAAAAAAGTAATTTTTAAAAAATTCAAATAATTAATATTTTAAATGTGAATAAATATTTTTTGTTTGTAAAAAAGGTATAAACTTTTCATTCAAATAATTATTTTTTTATACGAAAAATTATTACTCTTCATGTAAATAAGTTTTTTAGTTAAAAAAGTAATTGCTATGTTTATTTAAATAATTATTATTTTTGTTTAAGAATAACTGTTTTTTATTTAAATAAAAAATATTTAATTGTAAAGAGATAATATATCTATGTTTTAAATCTGTACACTGAAAAAAGTATTTATTAAAATAAAAAATATTCTTTTTTGAATTATGTTTCTTAAGTAAAGGAAATATTTGTTGAGTTTTAGAAAAATATTTTTTTAAATACATAAAATGATTTTTGTAATTATAAGTTTCATAATTCTAGAAAAGATTTTATTGCTTTAAAATATTATATAATAAAACAAAAAAATCATTTTTTTTAAAGAAAATACATTTCTTTAAATGTAAAAAGTATGATTAAATACAAATTTTTTTCTTTCAAAAATAAGTAAAATGTAATTAAACTGTTTTGTAAATAAAAAAGTTATTTAGTTGTAAATAATTACTTTTTATTTTAAATAAAAAATTCTTTTGTTCAATCAAAAAATATATTTTAATGTAAAAATTTTTTATATAATTCAAATTTACAAGTTTTTAACAGTTATAGTTTTAATAATTAATTATTTATCTTGATGATTGTGAAATAAATAGAATTTTAAAATTGATTATAATTGAACCCAGCCTAAATATCTATACACTTGCATAATTTCGGCTGACGCCGCTAGGTGTCGCAAGGATTATTCGTTTTCTCGTAAGTAAAGTTCGTTTCGGAAACTATATAAATAAGCTTAAAATTCGTTTTTTTAACTAATCAAAGCACAGCGCTTCTTCGCGTATGTGCGTTGAATGTAACCTCAATAAGGCATCTAATTTATGATATGGATGAAATAGATACTCTTAATTTAAATATGTACATTTTGAAAATATATACACATTGTATACAATTTAATACACATTGTATACAAATTATATATAACCTAATCTAATACACATTGTATACAAATTAATATAACCTAATCTAATAAACGTTTATGTGCTATCTGGGGTATTTAATGGTTTTGAATGTTGAATTTATGAGCAAATTTATTTGATTTTAAAACAATATTTATTGAATTTAAATAAGAAATTTCTTGAAGTTAGGATATTATTTTTTTACATTTAATAAAAAACTTCTTAACGCAATAAATATATTTTTATTTTTAACATGTATTTTTTTATTATAATTATTAAATTTTTATTTTTTAACAGATTTTTTTAAATATAAAAATAATTTTTTTAATTAACAAAATGAATTATTTTTTTCGAATGTTAAGATATTTTGTTAGGAATATACAAATAAATTATTTCTTTTAATCAAATAAAATTTTGTTGGTATTAATAAAATATTTTTCTCAATGTACTTCAATAATAATTAGAGCGAGTGTTTAATTAAGAGATATTTTTTGAAACTTAATATAATTTTTTATTTGCAAACGAAATAATATGTTTGCTTTTATGTTATATTTTATTATTTCAATTATATCTGCTTGCATTAAATAATTGATCTCTTTGCAAGTATATAAATAAATTATTTTTTTAAATGTAATAAAATTTTTTTGGAATTAGAATATTTTTTCTCAGTGTATTCATTGAAAATAAGGTCCAGAACTTAAAAATTCTGTCACTGGCGTCGATTGCCTGCATAATCAAATCCTGAATATGAGGGCACGGTGCATCGCACGTACAAATGTTATATATAATTAAAGTATAAAATAAAATTGACCAAGTTTTTGAAAAATGTTTGAAAAATGTTATTACACGCAAGAAAATGATTACCTAAGGAAGCTAAAATATAGCTGTAGCAATTAAGATGTTTCATTAAAATAGGGACACTTAATGTTGTCACTACCAAAGCTCAATTTTGTAGCTCTTAAAATTTTGGTGCTACAGTAAAAAATATTTGCTGTTAGAACCAAATAATGTTTAGATAAATCCATTATGCTAATTTCTCTTCGCAATAGTAACTAAATCTAATTAAATGTTCAGTTTCACGTAAGATAATGAGGAATAGCTGCTATTTTCTCTTCATATTAAAGAATGTTCTTAATTTCAGCTAGTAAAATTGTATTTTATAGCAAATGTAGTTTATTTTTAATAGCTAATTTTTAGCAATAACAGCAAACTCTGAACTAGTTAATGACATTTAGTTAATATTACTAATAATGTCAAATTCAGATTTTAATGAAACTAGGCATAAATATAGAGGGGGTAAACACATGAATTTAGCAATTTTTCGTTGGTGCCCAAAAACGATTTAAGGGGGTGAAACCCCTTCAAAAGTAGAACCATTTTTGCTTTTTTCGAAATATCTCATAAATTAAACAAAATATCAAAAAATGTTTTATATAAAAGTTTTACAGTATAAATAGATTCACTAATATATTAATATAAAAAAATGTGATTCTGGTATTTTATGTTCGGTGAATAACATCTGCTGTTCTAGTTTTGAGCCATCTAAGGAAATGATAGAGAATTTTAATTCTAAACAGATGTATAGGAAAAGGCAGAATGAAACGGTAGCTAGTGCTTTCAAAAATGAGGAGAATTTACGGAAGTAGCTAGTTAATCCGATAAATCTTTGTAATTGATTCACGCTCGTCGGTTCGGGAAAACATCTTACTGCTTCGGTTTTACGATCAGAAGGTCGAATATTACCATTCACAACCACATGTCCCGAAAATTCGACTTCTGGTCGTAAAAATACGCATTTTTTCCAAATTATTTGTAAACCCGCTTCGCTAGCGACTTGGAGTACACGCTCGAGTTTGCTTATTCCGCTCTCTACATTATTTAGGGGAATAATGAGGTTATCCATGTATACTGGGACTATGGGCTCTCTAATGAGATTTTTAAAAATCATATTTATGTATTTTTGAAATATGGCCGGCGAGTTGCATAGGCCAAATGGTACGCGAAGAAACTCGTACATCCCGTCAGGGACGATAACCCACACAGCAAAATTAATCCCGGGATCATCCTGATAGAGTCCAATTTCTATCTTGGCAGGATAAAATGTCTTATATCCATGGTTGTCTTATGGTTGTCCATAGGAGATATAAGTAAGACATGGTCCAACTCGAGATCAACATGGGATGGTTTGAAGATATCCCGTCATAACAGTGCATAAACGATCAGGTAAACGAGATATACGTAAAATTTTAAAACCATGATATAGTATCGTTTATACAGGGTGTCCCAGAATATTGGTCCCAGGTACTATTTTCGTGTACAAGTAGAGCGGACGAAACTGAGTCGAAAAGTTCTCTACCATTTTGCAATTTTCGCAATAGTTAACGAGATATTAATGATTAAAAATCGTCGTATTAGCCCAGCCTACCGCCGAATACAAGCGCGCGGCGAGATGCGACCGCCCAGCATCGTCGTTGCTAGGCACCCGAGGAATTGTTTTCTATAAACGGCAATGCCTACGAGCGGCGGTTTTGAGCTGTGATTGTCCCCCTGTTTTTTACCATTAGTAGAAAACAACTCCTCGCGATCTTAGAAACAATGACGCTGGGCGGTCGTACTTCGGTGCGCGCTTGCATTTGGCAGAAGGCCGGGCTAATACGACGATTTTTAATCATTAATATCTCGTTAACTATTGCGAAAATTGCAAAATGGTAGAAAACTTTTCGACTAAAGATTTTTAACAAAAAATTACTTGTATATGAATATTAATACTTTTTGTAGGTTTAGAAAACTTCTAGAATACTTCTGAGATACATATTTATAATATAGTGCAAACTATTTTTTATCAAATAGTATTATCATATCTTTTAGTTTGTTAACATAGCCATTGCTGATAATAAATACTTTTATTTTAATTTTATAAGTTTCGATATTAATTGATATCAATTTGTTCTCTAATTTTTTTTTTAGTGAATCCTGTTACCGTGAGTCGGCCCTCTCTCCCGTTGTTGCCCATTTCCTTCATTTCCGTCATTTTGTTCAATCCCTCGTCTCCCCAAATGACTATCCGCCAACCAATCAGCTCACTGCGTAGCTATGGGAAAAGCCAATCAGGACGCTCCGTTCTCGATTACCCCTTCTCTCGCGTTACCATGTTGAGGTATAAATACGCTTGGAACTGCCGAGATGATCATTTTCCACTTGGCAGTCGCACAGATCACGAGCGATGGAGGCTTTTGGAAAGATTATTGCATATTTCAACATTTTCGTAGAAAAGAAATTGGATTTTATTAAAGAGCTGCCTACTGAAATTTCCAACATAATATTTAACATGTTGGATGATCAATCTCTCCGGTCTGTGTCAAAAGTTTCTCGGACATGGAGAGAAGTTTCTAAATATGAACGAACACGCAGGCAGGATTCCAAATATACGATCAAGTATCAATCTGTCAAATATAGTGCGAGAATTCAGTATGAAATAAATGAGTTTACTGGCGGTATCAATAAGATAGATTTGAATCGATCATATCGATCTTTACGCACATGTGTCAAAAATAAGAGAATCAAGACATCAAAAACATGCGGTCGAAAGGGTATACGCTTTTGATGTTCAATAGAGTATAAGACTAATTAGCATGTAATACTGTAGACGTGATATGAATGGAACTTATTACATTCTACATCTGCTTTCTTTCAATACTTTTGAAAAAGCGTTGCGTGTATATCCTATTATAAAATACGCATAGTGTAAGCCTTTATTTTATATGTTTTTATGATCATTAATAAGAGTAAATATCATCCAGTTTGATTATACAGATGTATTATAGTCAAATAAATAAACATTTAAGTTAGCGCCTCGTCATTAGAGTTGTCATTTTGTGTACACTCTGGAGACTATTTACTGTTCACTGGAGAAATATTTATTTATTTGACTATAATACTTTCTTTATAAAAAAGAACTTTTTGTAATCTTCAATTATTACATTAAAACGAGTAAAAAGTGTTAAACATTATACATTCTTCTAAAGAAAATCTGAAAAATCGCCTTTTTACGATCTTCTAAAATAGGTTCCCTCCTTAAGAATCTGCCATTAGCAGGTGATGCGTTAGGTCTGGGACACCCTGTATATTTATTTATTGTTCCTTTAAGGGTTACAATAATCTCTTTTAATTTATATTATTTTAAATAATTTTAAATTAAAAATTTTTTCAGTAATTTTAACAGGAACCAGAAAAAAATTTTAATGAAATAGATCATGCGATTAAACATCCGAGTAGTAATTTGCATGAAGTATTAGATTCGAGTTCTAATAAAAAATTAATTTCCTTCTTAATACGCAGCCAAAACTGAAATAAACCTTCATTGAACAATTCTCCGATCCAGACTCCTGAAGTACTAGCTGGTTCAAACGCGTTCAAAGTGAGTTAATTTCACTTTCAAAATATTTCAAGGAGATAATTTATTTCCTTCACTTTTTTTCTGGTAAATTTATCTCCATTCTAGGTGACTCTATTAGTTTAGAATAATTTACAGCATCTGGTGAAAAAGAATGTAATCCAGTAGCGTTGAATCCGCTTACAAGTATCTTTTGGACATCAAGTTTATTGGTGGCTTCTTTCAACAATACTGCAAATTTTACTTTGTCGACAGAAATTCCATTGTTCTCCATTCTCCATTTGAACACAACTTTACTCCAAGCTTCAAGAGGGCGAAAAAGTGCTATATCCATAGATAGTATTAAGTGAGTTGCATTCGGATATAATGTTATTAACTCTATTTAATGTTCAATACAAAAATTAATTAAAGCCATTGTTAAATGCGATGAGTGACCATCAACAAATCGTATTATTGGAAACTGTATATTCATTTTTAGACACCATTTTTAGACACCATTGGTAAAAGTATTCAGTGATGTATTCGTAAAAACTTTCCTGTGTCATCCAGCCATTCTTTGATCGACCAAGAGATCAACCAGGTGGTGCAGCTTTTAGTATACTAGAAGGTATTCTTTCATATGCGTACAAGATCATTGGTAGAGCTAACTGACCAGCAGCATTTCCAGTGATCAAAACAGTCAAGCAAGTCTTGTCTTCAGATGAGATACGAGTATAAGAAGTTTTGTTAGCCTTAGATGTGAGCACTTTCTTTGGGTTCAACAGAAATAAAGACACGTTACAATTGAAAATTCTTGACCCATATATATCTAATAATAAGTTTTTTGAAGAAAGATAAATCTGTATTTCTTGAAATCAACTTCTTAAAGCTTCTTCAGTGACTGTAGCAGTAGAAATACTATGAGAGTTCTAACCCACCCCGGGTGGTCTTTTTATCTTATCTTTGTTTATATAAACAAACATGGTAAATATGTAAACAAACATGCTATTTATGTAAACAAACATCGTGGGTGGTCCTCGGGAAGGGGTCCTTTTATCTTATCTTTGTTTATAAACATATCAGATAACAGCGGTATCATATAACAACGGTATCAGATAACAGCGGTGGGCATAATGCCGCTATCAGGGCCCCTCCGTACCCCCCTAATTTCCAGGAATTTTGATATCGCAGATGTTTTGACTATCGTAGATATCTGATCGCGGAACGGATCTGCACAGTACCCCCCTCCCCAAATTTCCAGAAATTTTGATATCGCCGATGTATCGTATCTGATACATAATCCTGCCGCAATCATATCTGATACATAATACTACCGCTATCATCCAGCGTACCCCCAGGAAGACTATTGATATGATTGAAACATGATTCTACCCCTAATGATAAGACTAAACAAAATCCGTGACTCTGATTCTCTTTTGATAATCGGTATTAGTTAGCATTAGAAAGAGACAAATGAAGGTATAAAATCGGCCCGGAAGCGCGCAAGATCTCAGTAAGGGCTCTGACAGTTTATGACACGTAATAAAATGGCTGGTCAACTAAATAATGAAGACATGGATCGTAGATATCAACGATGATGTCATGGATATGACAGACGTCGACGATGAAGATGCTGATACCGATTTCGAGGAGGAGGAGGAGGAGGAGGTGATGGATGCGGAAGAAGAAGATGATCACCCCTTATCGACTGATAGCGGTGGTGGTAGTGATATGAGTGATGACAGTGAGAATCCTGGACAGAGAATTGAAAAACAATTATCTGGACCGCAAATAAACGCGCTGAATAATCGCATAAAATATTGTGTGATATACTTATATTAGGATGAGTGGCAATTATGTGTCATGTGTATCGTGCGCGATCGAATTCGCAAACTCTACTGATGGACCAATGTGGGGTATTCGCCAACATGAGATCGGAGATCGCATGGTGCAATTGGTTCCCTAGAATGTAGCAAATGCAGTGGTAGAGTGTATACCATATTTCCATACAACATGTGTCCAATATGCACACGTTAATGATAATATAAAGTGTGGACAATGATATTCTCAGTCAGTTTAGTATTCGAACTGAGGGATAAAACTTCTTTCGCTCAATTCGTTGCAAGAGAGCTAATATGGACAGCATAAAGGATTTTGTTCAGCGAAAGAAAGAAGGAATTCAAGATTATGTTCATCGAAAATCGGTCGAGCGTCAAGGATATCGTCCTCTGACTCCTCCGAATTCACCATCATCATCAACATTATCGACGACGTTGTCAAAGTAATAAGGTATATATATTTGTTTTTATTTATTTATATATGTTTGTGCGAACATTAAGAAAATTTAAGTATTTTATTTTCTGTTTTTAGAATATGAGCCGTAGCTGTCAACCACACCATCGGAAGCTGCACTATTGGACCCTATATCGTATCGATCCCCAGCGCTCTCGGAAGCTCGCGGTTACAATTTAAAAAAAAATGTAATTTAATATATTATGTAAATATGTTATTAAAATAAAATCTTAAAAAACTGTTATATTAATTAAATAATTATATGTGTATATGTGTATAGAATTATACAAACTACGAGCGAGCGATAGATGAAACGGAACGTATAACAAAGGAAACGGAGGAAATGTGGAAAAAAAATCACATCATGAATTGGATTTAAAAACTTTTTTATTTGTTCTTTTCTTGTACATATTCATTTCTCTTACATACTAAAAAAAAGAGCCAACAGCTCGCAATCGACGAGGTGATTCTTCTCGAAAGCATCGCTGGCGCGGATCGCGTTCGATATCTCGTTAGTATCCGTTAATGAAGAAGCGATCTGCGAAAACTGTGTAAACTTGTTGTCAACCGTCTCGATTATGTTCGATAATGATTCGAACGTTACATCGATGCACGGATCCAGGGTAAACATAAACATCAACGTCGATTCGGACATCGTCAAACATATGTTCGATGATTCGAGACGTACGAGTTTAGTACCGTTGATCGCGGAAGCGCAGATCGTTAGCGGTCCATCGCTTATAATGGCGTCTTTACGGCCATTTCAAAGTAAATTTTGAATATTCCAGCGTTGCTCGTAGAGTCCCTTCCACGTTTCAAGAGACAATATCAGTTCGTTTCCACGATGATCTCCTATGGCAACCTCCACATAACTCTGCGAACCCACGTTGATACCAATTTCAAGATATTTGTATTCCGTGGACGTCAGTGCGTATCGTCTGCTGAGTATGCGCTGTATTCAATTGATCGCTCTTTTTTCATCGAAAGATCTATTTCGAAAGATAAATGTTTCACAAAATATATAAAAATAAATACAAAAAATATAAAATAGGAAGCTCTATACTTACTCGTTACACTTTTTCATCTTATTTTCATGCGACTGAATTTCATCATGTTGAAGCGGTACATAATAATTCATACGTTTGACATTGCTTCCTTCAGCGGAGTACATTTTTTTCTCTCGATGAAGAGGATTCGTACGAGCGGTCGATGCAATACTGATCGTGTGAAACTAATTGATGTGATACATGCTTTTTAAGAGGGGGCTCAGGGAGGGGGAAATGTTTATGGAAACTTGTCGAAACCTGTTAAGATTAGAGGAGATGGGATAATTGCGCACATATATGATTCACCCTTTTTTGAAAGGGGGAAATGTTTATCGAAACGTGTCAAAACCTGAAAAGACGTTGAAAGAAACGTCGAGAAACATCTAACATACATCTCACATACATCGACAAACATCAAGTGGTTAATAACATACATATCACATACATCAAGTGGTTAATAACAAAACATCTAACATACATCTAGCATACATCAAGTGGTTAATAACAGAACATCGAGAAACATCAAGTTGTTAATAACAGAACATCAAGAAACATCAAGTGATTAATAACAGAACATCTAATATACATCTGACGAACGTCGAGAAACGTCAAGTGATTATTATCAGAACGTCGAGAAACGTAAAATAATGTCAATATGAAGTAAATGTTGTTCGAAATGGGGAAGGATAAAAAAATGATCATATATGTGTAAATAGTATGCGTTTATTTTTTATGGTGATGCCACCAATTAAATAGTTTGAATACATTTTGCGTGGCACAATTGGATACATGTTTATGACAACGCAAAGTATGTGTAGCGTCCATCTTTTTCAGCGATTCCACGTCTTCGTAGTGCTCGTCGAGGCTCTCGATGTAGATATCGTCTCTCGCATTGTCCAGGAGCAAATCCCGCAGCCATTCTCGTTTTTCGAGTCCCTTTACGTATACGATGGGTGAGGTTTCGCTCTCCGTTACATCCCGCAACGCCTTTGTAATCATGTCTCTAGCCGTGAAGTACGGAATCATTCCGTGATCATCACGCCAATGCAATCCATGATGTTTCGCCTCCAACCAGGATACGTGTTTTCTATCCGCTTTGCTGAGAAAATACCATGGCTCGAAGCTTCCAAAGATATAATGAGTGAGAATAAATCCCTCTCTGAGAGCGGCATTCCTTCACGACAAAAGAGTTTCTGCCGACGACGTAACCTTGCAGATCCACGAACGTTGGCGTGGACATGGTTAACGCTGACATGTCGAGGGGCGAACTGCGGGAGGATCGCGGAATGCCGTAGATTTTATATCACTCCCCCTCTCCTTGCATGATTTTGGTCTACGGGTTTGGTCTACGGGATTCGATTGAGTTATCGGTCGCAATTTCGTTGACGACTGGATCTGTCCCGATGCGAATTAGAGGCCACTCAATTATGTCTTCCCCGCGATGAAAAATTGAGTAGTATATTTTGCCGACGATGGAATCATACAGATCCACGACGTAACCTTTCAGATCCATTATGTCTTCCCCGTGATGTAAAACTGGAAAGTATATTTCGCCGACGATGGAACCATGCAGATCCATGACGTAACCTTTCAGATCCACGTACGTTGGCGTGGACATGGTTGACGCTGACATGTCGAGGAGCGAACTGCGGGAGGATCGCGGAATGCCATAGATTTTTATACGCTCTCCAACGTCGCATTTAGGTGATTTTGCGAACAATGTTGGTCAACGGTTGTACTGAACCACGCGATCGTGTATGATGAGGCAATAGGTGGTAGTATTCGCCGGTACGTTCTCCTTACATTCGAATTCTTCAATCTTACATCCACGGTTGCGCTCTTGACCGACTCGTTTCGTCGAGAACAGTCGATAATCACAAACGGACCGAAACGTTTGAAAGTCATGGTAGTGAGACTCGGTTCGAGATATTCGTATCCGTAGTAGCCTTTGCAGAAACGCGCATACAGAATCGTCCATTTCTTTTTATCGAAATCCAGATTTATGTCGTACGGATAATACTCCGAGTTCAGGTAGAGTTTCACGTTGCTCAATTTACAGTCGTCGAATCGACTCGCATCCTCGGACATAACATTCTTCCGACCTGTCTGCAGAGCGAAGATAACGTATCGCGGTTTCTCGAGCTGCGAAGCGGTCTTGATGGCCCACAAATGCTTCGTTGTGCTCTGCAGTAGCGGAAACTCGTACAGATCCCACGAGCGAAAAGCCATGCTGATGTATCGTCCGCTTTCCAAGGCACGCAGCATCGACAGCTTATTTATCTCGTTCAGTAACACGTGCGGCATTCGCCATTGTATCTTGAATAATTCGATCTCGGGATTCATCGCCGAATTTCTCACCAGGCAATTGTTATCGTTGCGCGCTCAGATCATAATCAACTCATGACGAGCGTTGATAACCACGCGTCTGTAATCCTCGCAAAATCCCAGTATCATGTAGAGCGGTACGCAGAAATTAAAGTATCCTTCCACGCTACTCTGCGTATCCCATTCCTCAGAATCACGCTTTTATCGGACGATACCGTTACATAGTTCTTGAGCAAGCTGGTTATTCCGACGTTTCTGTTGCGATCAATCTTCACACCATCGAGTTCGTATCGAATCTCGTCGAACATGAACGCGACGCAGTTGTGCGCCAGTACGACACTAAATCCCGCGATTTCATTCTTTATCGTTAGTTTTCCCTCGATGTACAGAAAACTTTCGTACGGCAACGTGTACAGATCCTGTTGCTGTATGGGTATTCTTATCTCGTCGCTGTGTCCAAACGTCGTATTGGCGTACGGATTGTACGTGTGAGTCTCGAGCTTGACGATGCGATCGTCGAAGACCGGCTCGTCCCCGATGTTGAGAATGTCCATCATTGTTACATGTTTCGTACCGCGAATCCCAAAGATTTTAAAAATGCAACGTTTGACGCGTTGAGTTTCTTTCCCTCGGATGATCGGATATTATCGAGAGCCGTTGTGACTTTATCTCTCGCGTGCCTCGAGCCGTTCAACACAAGCATCTCATATACGTTCGCGATATCGTCGACACTTTCGCGTGCAAACTGACGGTAATCTCCTCTGCTCGAAAATCGAGCAATCGTCTGTACTGGTCGGCGACGCGTATCGTCAGATCCGTAATGTTCCGTACGATGACTGGCAGGTAAATGATCTGCGACAGCCTTTCCGATATCTTATATCCTGGTGGCACATTCGGTGAAAATTCGTGTATCGTGTGCACGCGTTTGCTGTTGCTGTATGCACCCGCGGTCACGTTGCACTCTATGCGGATAATGTTCACATTCATAATGTTGATCGGCATGTCCGATGTGTGCCATTTTCGCGGTTGCAATATACGATTCGATGCGAATCCCAGCAGCGAGCCTATGTTGTTGGGCTTGCTAAAGTTCACTCTGTAGTCGCATTTAATCTCGTTCCTCATCGTATTATAATTAGCGCGCAGCACTATCGGGTACTGTCCGACCTCGCCATCGTTGCCAAACGTTTCTCCAAATGAGTTCCCGGGCCGCAAAACTCATAGTCGGGGATGTGTAGTTCGAATGGAAGCGCGTTTATCGCGCGATTGAGCAGACTGCCACCAATTTTTACGCTAGACGTCGCCGCTGACATTCGTAGCAATCCTTGATCAGCGGCGGCGGACCGTCGATGTGCGTTTGCTGAGACGGTAGATTGTAATGCTTCAGGCAATGACGGTACTGCTGAACTTCCAGATCTGCTTTGATATGCTCCGGAAGTTTATCCCACACATAATCTACGTGATCGTAAAACTGTCGTAACAGAACGATCTTCAGTACATACTCCAACTGTTTGGCTGTTAAACCGTATATATCACTGTTATCCTACAGAAGCAGAAACATTTCTGAGCGATTCGCGGTTCCGCGCGGTTATAAATAGATGCTCTCCACCACGAAGAGAAATGAAATTCGTGCGGCAGCCGCTGACGATACGTGTCACAAACTGCGACGACAAACTGCAGATGATGGGAAACAACGCGAAGAAACGCAAACACGGTGCGATGCTACCGACCACTATACGCGCGATCATCTGCGGCCCCTCGAATTACGGTAAAATCAACGTTCTGATAAGCTTGCTGGAAAGTCCAGACGGTGTGCGTTTCGAGAACGTGTACGTGTACTCGAAGTCATTGCAGCAGCCAAAGTATCGATATTTGGAGAAACTGCTGACATCGATCGACGAAATAGGCTACTTTACGTTCTCCAATGACAACGACGTCATTCCACCGAGCGAGGCGCTGCCAAACTCGATTTTTGTTTTCGATGACGTCGCGTGCGACAAGCAAGATACTGTGAGAAAGTACTTCTCGATGGGCAAGCACTCGAATGTCGACTGTTTCTATCTCTGTCAGACGTACGCGAGAATACTCAAACATCTGATATGCGATAACGCGAACTTGCTGATTTTGTTCAAACAGGATGGAACCAATTTGAAACACGTTTACAATGATCACGTGAATACCGACATGTACGGGGATTTCAGCGTGTTTTATCACGATTGTTGGCAGCCCGAGTACGGATTCATAGTGATAGACAAGGACAGTTCGCTCACGAATGGGCGATACCGAAAAGGATTTAACATGTTCGCGATACTATAAAACGATCAGTCGTCATCGGTACCTTGTCGAGGTAAAACATGGCTGAGAGCAACGATACTCGTGCGCAAGAAGATCGCGAGGAAGACGAGTGAATCGATCCGCAAGAAACATCGCGCCTTAAAGACAGACAGGATCGAGGATGATATCGCGGTGAAGACACGCTTCAAACCAATTATCGAGCAAAAGATCGTTGAAAATTCTGACACGCGCGCGATAAAGAAAGAACCGCGTGACGATGAAACGTTAACTGTCCAGAAGCGTGAGGAGGATGCGAAGACAAAGAGGAACCGAGTGTTGAATCGCGCCGAATCGACACCGTATAAGTCCTTTCGATTTGAGCCCCCGCTAGATATATCACCGATATCGACGACAACACCAACCGCGACGACAACAGTGGTACAATCGCCCGAATTGCTCGCGAGCAACGAGAATGTTTTCGAGACCACTGATGATTCGCTCGTAACGACGATTCGAAAGCAGCTACAAACGTCGGAGGGTCGAAAAACGTTGCGCAGTAACCTGGGACCGCTGAGTCAAAAGTATGTCGAAGCCGTTCTGAACAACGATCAAAAGAGCGGTTTAGATAACGTGTACGGCGCTCGTATGAGCAGCGATGGAATGACGCTCGGTAATAAACACATTGACGTGGATAACGATGACAACATAATTATCGATGGCGTGCGATACGTCGGTACACCCGGTCTTTACGAGTTGATATTCAAGAACTTGCCCGATAATGCCGTCTATACGGAGCAAGATGCGCAAAAGTACAAAAGCATACTGCTGACGACGAACACGCATAGGTACAATTACGATACGCATGGTCGAATAAAGGGCAACAGAGGATACAAATACAAATATATAATTGCACCGTTACTATCGATCGAGTCCAAATCTGGAGAAGAATTACCTCGCGCTATGACGTTGAATGACAACGGGATCGATTACGTGCACTGGGACGATCCCAACGAGCTGGTGGATCGTCTACGGTTGCTCGACGCTTCGCACCGAGTTGGTCATAACGCTCACGACAACGAGATACTGTCCATCATCGAGGAACTTCGCGAGACTGGTATCATTATAAATTAATTGGAGTATCGTCGAAATGAACCAGTCGATCACGGTCGCTTGCATCGAAAAAATGCCCGTCAACAAATTTGGATTGTTTGAACGGAGAAACGATTCGACGGTGGCCGGAAGAACGGACTGGTGAGAAGTTACATGCGCCATAACGCTCTGAGCCGTGTCGGTACGGAGTTTGAGGCAAAGTCGCGCAAGATTCTTAGCGTAGCGCAACCGGAGGCTGACGATGACGCGGCTAACAAACTGTACGTGGAACAGTGCGTTAAAATTTTGAAAGACGAATTTGTCGAGAGATTGATCGCGTTCGAGAAGGACGTGCACGCGTTACGAAATGTGATAAGCGAGCTGCGACGCGACGCAACCACCGAGTCAAAAAGAAAAAACAAAGTTAAATCTTCGCTCGTGCTATTACCAGTGATTGATGATGATCGTACCGCCGAAACATGAGTGTTAGTTCGGAGAGACGACGACTCGTCGAGGAACTGAATACTCCGGCGAGAAGAAATTTTCCACGAAGACGCGTCATAGTACGAGGATACGATGACTTGTGGCAGGCAGATATCGTCGAGATACAGCCGTTTCAACAGAGGCTACCGCTACATACTCACGGTCATCGATGTGTTGAGTAAATACGCATGAGTTGAGTAAATACCGTGCCGCTCAAGAGGAAAAGCGGAAGCGAGACGGTAGAAGCTATCGCCAAGATAATTCGAGAGAGATGTTCGAAAAATTTGCAGACCGACAAAGGAAAGGAAATTTTACAACACTGACGTGCAACGACTCGTAAAGAGACACAACATCAATCATTACTCCACGTATTCGGTATTGAAGGCATCGGTCATCGAGCGATTCAATCGCACGCTCAAGAACGATATGTGGAAGATGTTTACGCTCAATGGAAACTATAAATGGATCGACGCGCTGCCGCGTCTTGTATCAGAGTACAACTCGTGAAAACATCGAACGATCGGTATGCGACCCGCCGACGCCAAAAGACTCTTAGTTACGATGTACAGCGCGATAAAGATTGCAGGACCGGCAAAGTTCAAAGTAGGCGATTCGGTGCGCGTGAGCAAGTACAAGACCGTTTTCGAGAAAGGATACACGCCAAATTGGACCACCGAGGTGTTTAAAATCGTTAAAGTGCAGCGCATTAATCCCGCGACGTATCTGCTCGAGGACTATCGCGGAAAATCTATTGCTGGAGCGTTCTACGAGCACGAGTTGCATCGCGCGACCGATCCCGACGTGTATCTCGTGGAGAAGGTACTGCGCAGGAGAGGCGACGAGGTTTACGTGAAATAGCTAGGATTCAATGGATCGCACAATTCGTGGATACATAAAGACAATGTGATTTAATTTTCGTTTATTCATTTTAAACATGTATAAAATGTATATAATATATAAAAATATAAAATGTATACAGTATATAAAATATATGAGATACATGAGATATACAAAAAAGTGATTATTAATATCCCATGCGTAGTAATATTACAAAGATATATAATAACAATATATGAGATATACAAAAGTGATTATTAACATCCCTTGCGTAGTATTATTACAAAGGTATTCTGTAATGCCCCCAGAGTATCGGTCGAATCTGATACGATATACCGCTTGTCGTCGTACGAACTCAGAGCGATTTTTTTTTCGGACACTGTATACATTTCGTGGATCTTATGCACGATTGCTGTCGCGTCATTTCGATCTCATCGTTGAGACACCGCGTGTAATCGTCGAACGTTATCGTTCGCGCTATTATTTTTGACGCTTTTCGCTTTTTTGGTGTCCTTCTTTCCATCTACTCGCAAAACGTACATTTTCGCTTTGAGCCCGGCAAATTCCGTCATTATAGCACCGTTATTCTCATCCTTCATAAGTTCCGGCACCTTCTTGTTCGCAAGCGGTATACCATACGCGTTATCAGCGGGATAATCGCTCGTGTCAAATCTGTCTATATCATGTTTCATATGCGTATAAATATCCTCGCATTCGATGTGGTAAATTAGACTGTCCGTGTCGGTGTACATTATTTTACACGTGTCTCGATATAAAGGTTGCATATACTCGTGGTGAAATTCGTACAAACAAACCTTTGATATGTCGAGGATACACATACCTACATAGATCGGTTTGTTGAATATCACCTCAAATTTTCGAAGTTCTACAGCGATCAGATTTTCTGAAAAAATGCTTTGACTGTGGAAATTTGGTCGCGCGATCAGAGCTTCCACGCGTCCATCCCATTTACTTAACAATTTCACGTCAACATAATTACGCACATTTTCCATGGTTTTACCGAATACGGCGTTGTTCATTAATTTATACAAATTTTTCTCAAAATCATTTTTGGCTAGAGTTCTAAATTTCGTATTGAGTTCTATGTATTTACGAAGCCAAGTGAATTGCGCGAATTGCAGTAAAGTTTCGTGACGCGAAGTCCGTGACGCATGCATTACTGCAAGTTACGATAATGTATGACATATTTCGTTTCTTATCGTACAGTGTAGCTAGAAGTTTTGCCTGCTGCTTGCCAGGCGGCTTGTCGCGTGTCGGACAGAAAGGTAGGTCAGTGTGCGCGTCGTGAAGATGTTGTGGATACTCCAAGTCGACCTCGAGAATGTAACCCGTGGGCGAATCCGAAACGATCGTATTGTAATCAAAGTTCGCTGCATCGTCGACCCATTGAAATTCGGCGTAGAGCAACGGTTGACATATTGCCCAACCGTACATATTATTTACATCGTAATACATTAAATACGAGGAAGGTTTCGATGGATCGTACGACTGCATGTACTTGTTGTTGGCTCGAGCATATCTGTTGGAACATTGACTCAACTCACCGCGTATACCGCGCTCGATAAACATGACCATGTCAATGTCTGTGAGCAGTTCGAATTTGACGCGTGTATGTTTCAACATGGCGTCCCACGTAAAACCGGATAAGGTGTAATAGTATGCGGGATCGAGTCCGTAACTTGTGATGCAACTATCACGAAAATTTTCAAATATATCAGTCAACAACAAGACATTGGTTTTCAAATATAGATCGCTGTACTCGTCCAAGAATTGAATGGAGAACTGTTGTCAGACGTTCGCGGTGTGCGCGTAATCGCTCTCGGATACAGTGTCGCCGGTCAACGAGCTGTAGAATGATTCGCGCGATGGTAGACACGTGTCATCCAATTTTTCGATGCAATCCACGTATTCATATGGTAAGACACCTTTCCGCGTCAACAATTCGAAATCTTCGTTCGATAGATTTGTGAAATTGGAACGTAAAATTTTCAACTTATCCCGGCTGAGAAAAGATGCCAATTTTTCTAGACTGGTGGTGAGAAATTTGTATGAATCGATAAACCTTAATTTCATGTATTTTCGCGATTCAGATGTATCGTGTCTCCAACATATTTTGTAAAGGAGATGTATTTTTCTTTCGTTATTGAAAGCAATTCTACGTTTCCTTCGTAGCTGTAGCTATTTCCATTATGATAAAACGCGAGTCATAACCTGATAAGTTGTGGAAGACTACAGGGATGGTACACGAATCTTTATAATTCAGATTACAGCTCGAATGCGCGGGATCTCTGTATCGTCCAGTCAGATGACAATGATCGAGCACTCTTTCGTCATCTGGCGCGAACGGTTTTTCACACATGTGACAATGTGTAGCATTACGATATGCTATCCATTGTTACTCCGATAAGATCTCCATGGGGACATTTGCGGACAGAATACCTTTTACACGATGCAAACATTTTAATTCCTCTGCGAACCACGCGACGCAATTCTTATCGCGATAAGACCGATACACCGAGAACGATTCGTCGAACGAGCAACGCACGTAGTATGCAATACTAAAAGCCTGATGGTGGTGTTGGTACGTTGCTGAGTCCGTTTTTTCCAATGTTCACTCTAGATCGGCGTACACCACAAACGGCATTCATTCTTTCCTACTGTAATTTTTAAATTTCAGCCATTTGTTAATGTCGCTGAGTAGTAGGATAGCGCAATCGTTTCCTGGCAATCGATGCTTTTCGCTTGAGTGGAAGTAATGTAAGCATCTGAAAAAATTATTGTTTATATTATTTATATTATTTATATTACTTTTTATAAGCATATTGCGCAAACTTGTATACGTACCGTTCGCAGAAGAATTTCTTGCCATTGTGTTTGCTCACTTGTGAGCTTACGAGACGTGCCAGGTTCTTAATATAGGCAAAATGCCCCGTATCCTTGTCGTCACCTTGAACGTACAATAGATTTACATGTCTATCCTTCTTCCGATCGGTGAGTTGTATCGGCAAAACCACCTTTTCTTCCTCTATTCCATACACATTGATGGAAATATTATTTAAAAGTTCAAATTTTTTAATGTCATTTAATGTCATTAGAAATTCGATATCTTTCAAATTTAGCATGATCGCGTAGTGCGGATACGATGATATTCTGTCCGCGTGTGTTTTGGTCGGGTATATAGCAGCGACCACTGACGCGAAACACGCACTGTCATCCGACCACACGTTGATCACCGCCCTCTTGAGTTTTATCTCTTGTGGCAAATGGATGTGACACTCCGCGTGCAATGGGTTGTACTTATTAACATTCACTGTTAGATTTAGTATTCGCGACAATGCCCATCCACTGTCGCGTTCTTGAAATTCCTCGAGCGACGCCAGGGTAGGCTCGATGACGCGCTGTTCGTACCACTCGCGCAAATCAGATGTACGAAATAGTTCATAATTTCGCGTATTAATACTTTTATTTGCGCGTTTGTCACCAGTAACAAATTCACTGTTGAAAACGATATTCACTTTAACGCTGTTGCGTATTTGTAGAATGTCTCGCACTCGCTCGAGCACTATGCCACCAGCGTCTTCTAAGAATTGACGCGGCTCGATATAGTCTGTGTTAATCACCGCAGCGGTCAAAAGATGATTTTCAAACGCGGTATCGATCGCTCGCCAAACGAGTCTCTCCGCGTTGTTATTCTCATAGTCACCGAAATGTATAAATCGTCTTTCCAATTGAATTTTCACACCCGCGAGTCGCGCGATGCTCGACACCAAAGATTGTCTGTGCCCGATCGAGAGCCGTGGACGCTTAATCCGACTGTGCTCTTCGAGCCATTCCACGCACTCATCGCATCGCTGAGCCCACGTGAAATAATCACCCAACGTAGCAACTCGACTGGATCCCTCCAGCAAGTCGCGTTCGATCTGCTTGAATTGTTCCATGTTTTATTATATTACATCGCATTACTCTGTAGAACACTTGCATGTAACTCGTTCATACGATACGCAATAGCGTTCATTGTCCTGAACTTCATAATGTTCCCGCTTCAAGCTGTGCTGTTGGAAACAAATACCTGGATAATTTCTTCGCATTTCCCACTTATCTTCCGAACTGCCTGGCTTCGCCATTACAACGTTTGGATTTTCGCAACGATCGAAACCCGAAAAACGTACATTGCTGATTAATATTAGCTCGACGCATCTGCCGATACCTGCAGGAATCGCGATGTAATGAGATCAAAAAAATTTAATCTTTTCAAGGATTATACCAATATATCTATCTTTCACATCATCATCCGCTTCTTTATAGTGCAATGCATCACAGATTTTATTCAGCTCCTGTATAAGCACTCTACGTTTCGCGGTATATGACCAATTAAAAAGAGGCACACTGCCGATTTCAATGTCCTGTTTTATGAAGCGACCACTGGTTCCACGTATACCGAGTTCTCGATCGCGTAAAAATTGCACCGGCGAGATTTGTTTCATGCGTTTCACTCTGTAGATTTCTTTCTTCGAGAATATCATTAATCTCATCCAAATCGTCTCTATCATCATCATCGCATATAGAATACTCATAAAGGGTATCATCCATATTGTCCACACTTATGAATGTTCAATGTGTGCAAATTGGACACAAGTCACATGGAATTGTCACGGACATTTCACGTTCATAACTTGAGCAAAACCGGGCATGTAGAGACTCATGCACATCGGTCACATGCTTTCGAACGGCATACATTAGTCCGATACGTAAATCTGACAAGTCGACCATACAGGAGGCACACACCGTCAAAGCATCACCCGTCGAATAATATGAATATATGACGCAAAATTTCGTGCGTCTATTCAACGCGTTTACATGTGCTGCGGACACTACCTTGGTAACTGTGTCTGTATTGGTCTCACTATAATCGCTAATATAGTCGCTATCGTTAGCGAGAGTCTCATCGAATGATGATTCTTCGTCCATTATATGCTCGTTCACGAAATCTATCGTTGCAAGCACGGAGATTCATATACTGTCACAGCCCTTACTGAGATCTTGCGCGCTTCCGGGCCGATTTTATACCTTCATTTGTCTCTTTCTAACTAACACCGATTATCAAAAGAGACTTCCTGGAAGAATAATATGGCGAGAGACGATCGCTAGGGGATGGCTTCGTGTTTCAGAGTCGTCGTCACTTATCAACG
The DNA here is from genome assembly GCA_928718305.1 of Tetramorium bicarinatum. Lineage (NCBI taxonomy): Eukaryota > Metazoa > Arthropoda > Insecta > Hymenoptera > Formicidae > Tetramorium > Tetramorium bicarinatum. The sequence goes on from OV788319.1 coordinate 15,177,443, forward strand.
GATACCAAATGGTACGCGAAGAAACTCGTACATCCCGTCAGGAACGATAATTATATACCGTATACGTCGACTAAACTCCTCCATCGACACATAGAAGAACCCATTTTTCAGATCGAGTGTGCTAAATATCTTTGCACCTTGAAGTGCATGTAGCTGATCCTCTATCAGAGGGACAGGGTAACGGTCTTTTACTATTTTCTTGTTAATATTTCTGTAACCGACGCAAATTCTAACAGATCCATCTTTCTTTTTTACGAGGACTATAGGACTTGCATATTCCGAAATGGATGGTTGTACTATACCATCCTTAATTCACTTGTCGATTTGCTTATTGACCAACTCTCTTTCAAACATCGACAGAGGCCTCGGCCTCTAGACAGGTTCATCATTCTTAACAACATTTGACATTTTAAGATCGGGTTCATGTACTTGCGTAGGAACATAATTTGATATCAATTTCGTTATTCTCTCCTTAAGCTCATGTTTTGTGTCAGCGTTAAAAAATCCAACTGAGTATCGCTCATCGTCTGTATGTTCAGTACTACCGGTATCTCTTCCGCTAGCCGATTAATATGTATGCCGCTGTTGATTTTAATTTCATCTGTCCGATAAAATCAGTGCCTAGTAACAAATCATGTAACGCTAAATTATCGGGGATTAAATGAACGCACACTGTATAAACATGATTATCGACTTTTAGCGTAGTCTTAACAAAACCTAATGTTTTATTACCTTTAGCGCCAACTCCACGGAAAACAATAGAACTTTGATTTAACGGAGGCAAACTTAATTCGTCGTACTTCAATTTGGTCAATAAGCAAATGTCGCTATCGGCACTACCAAAAGAGCACATACCTTAGCACTGCCTAACTTAACATCTTTAGTACAAATTTCATTTACTGTTTGCGACTTCGCGCAGCCGCTTTTAGCAACTTCATTCTTCGCAGCTTCATTTCCGACAATTTCATTTTTCTTCGGGCATCTATAAAACGCCACATGGTTGCGAAAATTATTAATATTGATTATACATATCTGCCTGAAAAAGACGTTTTTCCTTTACCTTAGCCCTTGGAATAAATATTATCATAGGCCCCAGTGGTCGAATTAGTTAAGACACCCATCCCGGATAGTTGGGAGCCTCCAGGTTCAAACCTTGGTTGAGGTAATATTTTTTCGCAACTCGCACTATCCTATACAGTTTTAATTATATGTATTAATATCGTGATTAAAGATCAAATTTTAATTTGTGCCAGTACGATTCTGGCTCGAGACTGTGTTTTAAGACGTAAAACCCATTCGGCGCGTAGTTGACCGAGCAAAAAGAATAAAAGTACTTGAAGAAATTATTGTAAAAGAGATTTAGCATCGACCGTAGATGGCTTCCTATTATTATTAAATTGATTTAATCAGAAACCAGTCAAAATTAATTTATTATTAATTATTAATATTGAAAAATTGTCATGCTTGCAAAAATTTCGAATCATTCAGATTTCGGTATTACAAAGTAAGGAAAGCAGCAAATTTAGTTCCGCTATATCACGGTCGAATTTTAATTCTATAAAGCTAAAAAAAAATTGGCATGACTGCAAAAATTATATAATATTTTTGTCGGTAAAATAGAACGACTCCAGCATCCCCTTAAATATGTATATACATTTTGAATCTATAAATCTACCTCAGTGAGAAATGATGATTGAAAAGATCTAATCGATATCGAATTGAAGTCTTTTCGACGCAAAAGATATCGATTTGACCAACATCGATTTGACCAACTATTTCTCATTGGGACGAGTGTCTGTATATGTGAGCGCACGCGCATCTAGAAATATAAAATACTGATAACATACTATAATAGTAATGTTCTGTGAATATACTACATGATATTACTAGTAAATATTATGAACTAGGATACGCAGGACATAGGAACTTTCTCAGTATGTACTCATGTATGTCGTAGTACGTATCTCGAATAATCTGAGAATCTACGCAATATACTTTTGAGATATTCTACGAATTTTCTTAGTATCTACATGTGCTGTTAGGAAATATGGCCAAAAAACATTGTTCGTGAAGCGGATATGTAAGACACTTGAAAATCAAGGCAATCTACAAAACATTTTGTGGATTAAAACACATCTGAACATGATTACGGCCTCCATGAGACTTAATTTGCTTTTAAATTGCCATACTCGCATCGCTTCCGGTATATTAAAGTATAGCCAACGTTGCAAGTGGACAAATTTAGAACTAATAACATGCCACTTTTTTGGGATAGTTTTGGTCAAAACCAGACCTAGATCGATCTCCTGTCTCTAGTCTTCATAGCAAAGAACATCTGATTTGTATTCGATTTGTATTCCTGAAATTCTGGCTTACTCAATTGATATCTAACATTGTGTTTGGACAAACTCAAGCGATGTTTAAATATCGACTCATCGCATTCATTGATCACGTGTATCGATTCCCGCTGTCACCTCGCACCCCGTTCAACACGTGATATGAACTTAATTATTATTAACTAAAACACTTGGCGCGAGACACTACCGTGTCTCTTGATAAAAATAAATTGACTCTGATATAAAATACGGAAAACAATATCAGATATGCGAATAAATTTAAACAATGAAAGATAATTATCGCCATGTGATGTAGTCACGTAATGCATTTTATTAATTATCGATAATCGAAAGAAATCTTTATCATTAAAGAAAATGACAACATAAAAGTTATATCTACAAATCAGAGTCAATTTATTTCAGCGTTTACATATCAAATATAATAATCTATATCTACTCAGACACTTCTTCTATCTTTTCTTTTATCTTTCTTGCATTCTTTATTCTAATCATAGCCTCTCTTTCTTCTTTTCTATTATTTTCTTTATTGCTTAATTCTTTATAATAGCTTCTTTATCACTCTCAACTTTTCTTTCAACCTCTTTTATACAATTCCTTTTCCCATTTTTCTTCGATATCTCTTTTGAAAATTTCTTCCTATTCTTTTCCAATAATCCTCTTTTTTATTTATATTGTCGTCGAGAAAAATGGATGTAATATGTTATGAAAGAAGCGAGAGTCGCTTGTTCTATAATATAGCTCAGTGTATCAAGCAATCAAGCATTGGTTGTCGGTGTGCGAAAGAGAAGGAGCGGCGATGTAACCACGCATGCTATCCTACTGTGTGCTAAATTCGAGCAGCTCTATCGCTTCTCTTGTACTATTTCCGCGTGTTATCATTCATCTGACTTTAATATTTAATGTCTCGATTATTATTAAATAAATCCTCTTTTAATAAATATTTATTTTAATAAATAAATAAATTTCACAAAACTATGGAATTTTTTGTTCATCTTATTCTGTTCTACTACCATAAAAGCGGTGTCATGATTACTCTAGGACATTCAATACACATATAGGGTGGTACATTTTAATCTTTACAGTCAAAAATCTGGAAATCATAGAATTTTAGAAAAAAAGTTTTAAACAAAAGTTGAATGGCTTGAAGAAAGACAAATAATATTATAATTAATTTTTTATTTCAATTTTTAAGATTATATAAACGTTATCACCATTTTTTAAATGGAATTATATGATTTTTTTTACGTAATATGATTCTTCTAATTAAATTGAATATAAAAGTATTAAAGTAGAATTGTCGAAAAATTAATAATTTACGGGATATTTTATATTTTACTTTGGCACATTTTGACATAAAGTATAAAATATTGCATAAAATATTAATTTTTTTCAATTTTATTTTAATACTTTATATTCATTTAACTAGAGAATCATTATGAGTCATTATGAGATACTAGTTATGCTGCATATAAAAGTATTAAAGTAAAATTGTCGAAAAATCAATAGTTTATAAGATATTTTATATTTTTCTGACACATTTTGAGAATTAAAGTATAAAATATCTCGTAAACTATTGATTTTTTGACAACTGTATCTTAACTTTTTATGTAAATAAAAATCATATAATTCCATTTTTAAAAAATGGCGATGATCTTTATGTAACCTTGAAAAATCAAATTTTTCAAAAATTAATTTATAACATTATTTGTCTCTTTTCCAACTACGATGCAACTTTTGTTTGAAACTTTTTCTTCTACAACTAATACTTTCTAAAATATAAACTTGTAACGTTTTATTTTGTCCCCTTGTATATAATTAAAATCTAGTCGAATATGACTTGTATAAAGATCGAGATCATGTATCATGCCAAATTTTAAATATTATTATATATAATCATGTATAAATTAAATATGTCATTAGATTTTGGATCTAATTATATGTATATAGCTAATTATATACATCAATGTATACATATGTAGAATTACATAGGTCTGTTTTTTCTCTCCGGGTTCTTGATTTTTTTCTCTATTTTTTTCTGTTTTTTTATATTGAACATCACTGGATAATATTTCTAGTCTATTTATTTCAAATTCTTTCAATCTCCCTATTCTTAGCTCTCTCCTTTCCTATTACATAATCGACTGTGTTTTCCTCTTACGTATGTGTATTCTCCAGATCCCCCATTTACAATTCCGTTTAATATTCTCCAGAGCTCCTAGGCATTCAACTAATTTTCTATCTCTATTCACCTTCTTATATCTTTTAACTTATTTTCTTCTTTTTCTATTCCTCTATTTTTCTCTACTCAACTTCTTATTCCCTCTTTTTTTACCCTAGTATTAAACCTCCTTCTTCTATTATTATTATTTTATTCCTTATTCCTTTCTATTCCTTTTCATCTTGTCGACTTTTCCATTTTCTTGTTCTTCACTTTCTAACTTTTTTCCAATTTCTTTTTTATTTTCTTGTACGTAATTTATATACCTAGTATTCTCTTCCCTTTTAGTTTAAGCTTCCTTATAATTAAATCTTCTTTCATTTCATGCCATTGTTTTTTTTTCTATTAATCTTTTTGAATTGAGTATCTTTTGAATTGAGTAATAGATCTCAGATCAACATTTCTCTTCTTGTTTTTTCTTTTTTCTGTCCATCTCTTTAGTTACAATTCTCCAGGTATTATTTTTTCTTTTGGTAACAATACTCTTATAATCTTGATTGTGAAAGTTTTTAAAACAAAATTTACATATTATAATCAAAACAAAAAAATACACATTATAATTTTCGTAAGCAAAATAATGTTACTTTCAAACACGTTATAAAAAAATTTTATCCTTTTATCCCGAGGAATTATTCTCTATTATAATATTACACATCTAATAAATTAACATTTTTTTCGCATTAGTTGCATGATAAAGCATAATGAAACGAAACAATAGATTTATAATTATCTATAGATATAATTCACGTCTTTCTAAATCGCGATATGCTTATCATTCGTATTTTCCGGGAACACAGGCGATCTTCGTAACATCTACTTATATTGCGAACACGAATAGGTCCTCTCTCTTTTACTCGCGAGATTCAGTCAAAGAATGTCCGACTCAGTGATTCGCTGTTCACTCGAGGATGTTGCCAAGTGCAATGGCAAGAATGGAGCAAAAACCTGGCTCGTGATCCACGACAACATTTACGATGTGACGGATTACATGCAACAGGTATGCGCATAAATTGCATGTTTTTCTTTAAATTTAATATAGATTATTTTACATAAAATGAATTATTTCATTAATCTATGCATAACAATATTAAGTGACATCAAAAAATAAATATTTTACATTTTAATATTTCATATTTTACATAAAAGTATATCAAAATAAAATATATGACATTTCGTAAAATATTCATTTTTTCATAACTTTATTTTAATATTTTAGTTGCAGAATAATTAGAAGAATTAAATCACGTAAAGGAAATAAATTTTACATAAAAGCATTGATAACATTGATATCTTAAAAAATACATGCCATGGAAAAAATGTATAAATATAATTATTATTATATAATTATAGAAATATTATAACAATATATTAAAATATAATAATATAATATATGATAAATATACACGCACAAGTTGGAAATTTTAAATAAACTTTATTTACAGAGAGCAATCAGCAGTAATTTATACATATTCTTTTTATTTGTAATGTTGATAATAATGATATGAATAATTTTTAAGATTTATCACATTTCAATTTTTCAGTAATATCGAAACTACAAAGTGTAATTAAAAACATCAGATAATCAAGAAAAGGAGATAATTCTTCTGAAAAAATTAAACGTATAAAATAAGTTATTTTTACAAGAATTTCCAAAAAATTTATTTTCAAAATTTTTCTTTAAAAGATTCATTAAAATTACAAGATAATTATCTTTTAACTTATTTTTTTCACTTGTAAATTTTTGATTTTTAACGATCTTACATGCTATCAAAACATGAAACAATGGAATGCTCTTTCCCAAAAATGAACTTAAAGAAAATAAATTATAATGTTTATGTTTAATATTAAATTTATTTTTACCTTTTCCCTAAGAAGAGATTGTTTTAATTTATATCTCAATGGACTCAAATTATTTAAAGTAAATTTGAAGATTTATAACATAAAATATAATACAAACTTATTCTAAATTGAGAAAAGACATTACTACAATTTTTATCAGATTATATATTTTTATTAATATATATTTAGCTCATATTTATTATATCATATGCAATATCTATTACATTACAGTCGTTATTATTTTAGATTTTGTCTGTTACTAAATAACTCAGTTACATACAAAATCAATTTGATAAAGTAATATGATGAATAAGTTATACGAAATAACATTAATTACAGCATCCCGGTGGTCCAGAATTACTCGAGGAGTACGCGGGAAAAGACGCAACGGATGGATTTGATGAGTTCGGACATTCTTCGGATGCAAAGAAGATGCTCAAAAAGTATTTGATTGGTGAACTTCAAGATGTAAGCTTAAAAAAACTCAAGATTAAGCATGAAAGTAATAATTAATAATTAATATTAACAAAAATCATACAAAATTTTACGAAACTGGTTCTCATAGTATTATAAATAATAGCTTTTTATATACTTATAATAATATATACTTATAATTTGGTATATCTTTTTAAATATAATCCGTCAAATGTAACGTATTACAGGAAGATAAAAGGATCAAGAAAAAGAAGAAGTAAGTATATTGTTTCTAATAAGATAAAAGTGGATGAAACGAATAGGCAAAAAAGGTGCACATTTCAATTAATAACATTAATGTTTATATTAGTTATAACAAGAAAATTCCTTATATCATATATCTTGACTAATTGTAAAGAACTATGCAGAGAAAGTCTATCTAGAAGCTATGCTTCCTTAAGAGAGACGAATTTAATACTAGAATCATTTTTAACGTTTGGAAGAAAAGTAAATTTAATAACTGTTTTGTAACAACGCGAAATTAATAGATAAAACATAAGCGATTTTTATCATATTAACTTTGCTATTTTTGTCTTTCAGAACTTTTTTAGCGATGATCTGCGGCAAATGTATACATTGAAGAACATATTGTGACTATCGACTATATGTATAGTTATTTTAGATATGTAATTTTATTTATTACGTCATGTGTGTTATATTTGTTGTTATCTAAGTAAGACATTGTCCGTGACGATGTGCACGACGTATTATTGATAAGATTCATTCAGATTAAAAAGCGTCCGCTTATCGCTTGTACGTGACATTGGAAATGTATAAGAATGAATAAGGAAAGCCAATGACAAATTATGTCTGCGAATATAAGTCATGCGTCATTTACTTATCGCACTCATGAACATTCTCAATGGAATTCCCAATGTTATACGTAATTTAGTCTCGTTAACAAAATTTTGTAATTTTAGATCAATTTTACTTTTTTTTAAGTTAGCTTTTTTAAATTAGCTTAAATAAGTTTAACAAAATTAAATTTAATTTAATATTATTTCATGTGTTCTAAATAATTATAATGTACAAATAATTAATAAAATATATGTATATTTATAAAATTATCAGGATTGACGTAATCGAATTAAAGCAGGTGGCAGTGTACTTAAAAATTGATTTAAACGTGGAGATACGCAGGAAAGTGATAATATTTTGAGTAGTATTGATAGTAGTTTGAGCATTGATATTAGATATCGCTTGTCATATACAATATTTCGAAATTATGTTTGCGTTGTACATGAGGAAAGTCCGCCTCGTCATACATGCTATGAATTATGCCAAGGCTTTGCGAGCTGTCATAAAATACTTCAATCTATTTAACTGCTTGTCTAAGGGACTTCCCAGATGAAGATTTTAACGCAACTGGATTTTAACTAAAGCTCAAATTATTAATGTCATTGTATTATTAACAGATGTTTAAAACAAATATGGAATTCTATCAAAGGCGATAATTTAAATTTTCTAGAATCTAGAACTTAGATTTAATAAAATATTTAAACTTTAAAATTTAAATAAACATAATGTATATAAATAATCTTAAATAATGGCTTAAATAATTAAATCCAACCTCCCATTACTTGACCGGTCGCTTTTGATTTTCCCCGCATTTTTGTAGTTTGAACCGGTACAACTTCAGATTTTTGTTCTTTCGCGTCGGATTCAACAGATTTTTCCGCATCGATTTCCTTATTTGTTTCCGAGATCTGTTGCTCAGTGTTATCTTTGTCATTCCCCTCTGTATTTTGCGATTGCTGACACTTATTTTCCTCCTTAACTATTTCTTCCTCTTTTTGCTCTTCTAACGTCTTTTCCTTGCTTACTTTTCTACCGTTTTCTCGCTCTTGCGCAATTTCCTTTTCCTCGACTTTTTTCTCTTGATCAGACATTACTGATAATGTTGACCGCTTGCTGATTTCTTCTTCTACGAGATCCTCGGGTATAGGTGACGGTAATCTGATTTCGGTGGCCCTAACATCGAGTATCAGCGATCTATCTACACTGCTGCTGCTGCTCATAGATTTCAATAAACTTTTTTTTAGCGTTTCAATGGCAGGTCGTGGAACTATGTTTGAAGTCTCCGCTATCATAACTTTGCTGCTTTTTCGAGGCACTTCCTCAGTCTCTTTTGTAATATCACTTGTATCTGCATATGGAAAAGAGAGAAAGAGAGAGAAAATGAATAATTTATTTTTGAATCTTTTATTTTGATTTTTTATAATTATCTTGATTTCTTCATATCGCAAAAACGTATAGTGAAATAAGAGACAAAATATCTATTTTAAAAAAGTCTATTCAAAACAAATTTTTCTTGAGAAATGATCTCCTACATTTAAACTTCATAATAAAATTGAAGTGTTTTAAGTGTTTTAAGTATATTATAAGTTTAAAGTTAAATAAATAAATTTTATTATTATTTAATTATTATTTTTACTCCTATAATTTTCTTACATTTATATAAACATGGAGAAAAAATTTATTTAAAAAAATATGGAGGGAAAGAATTATTGATTTTAAATCTTATCATATTTGAGAAAATATTTAAAAAAAGTAAAGAATCTTTTGTTATATAAAATATGACATTTTATATAAGAAAAAATTTTTATTCCAAAATTTCTATTGTAGATATGTTAACAAGATAATACAAAAATATCTATCATAAATATAAAAAAAATGCCAATACAAATATTGAAAAAAAATTTATTAAAACAAATCTTATCTAAATATTTTTTAAACAGATATTTAATATTAAAAAATTTTAAATTTACACAACATTTACTAAAAATATAGCATAAAATAAAAACAAATTCTTTAAAAATAATAATTTCTATAAAAATTGTTATATTAATAAAAATTTTTAAAGCTTCTCTAATCTTTTAAAGAAATATTTGTTTTTTATATTTTTTGTTTCAAGAAAACTATGTAACTCAAATTTAAATAGTTGCTAAGTGTTTATTGTCAAAAAAATCTGGAAAACTTGATATTTTCAGGTAATTATTTATACCTGGAGAAATAAATAGAATTAAAAAAATTTTTATACGAGTCGATTTTCAAAAATTTTATTTTGTTTAATCTTGTAGAGTACTGTATAAGATTAGAAATTTGAAATTTTTTATTCTTAGATAAACTATTTACATTTTGTTTATAATATAATATCTTTCACCACGTATATCTAGCGTATTTCATTGTCCTTATTTTTTTATTATTATTTACATTATTGAATAATTTTTTTTTAAGTTTTTGTTTCATATTTAAGTGTTTGTAATTTTGTTAACGTTAATCTCTATAATAAATTTTATTTTCTTATTAACGTTATAATAATAATATTTCTATTATAAATACTATATTCTATTATAAATACTATAATAAGTACTTCTTGAAAATAAAAGTATGGAAATGTTATGTATGTACACACAATACGAAATATTTATTTAATGAAAAAGTCTTTCATGTTTTTCATTTGTTTAAATCTGTGATTTGAAACAAGTAATTTTTAATTTTTTCATGATTGTGTAAAAGAAGAAAAAATACAAATACAAACAATAATCACTTTTATTTTCAATTATTTTCATCTAATAGTATTTTAACTTTGCTTGGAAATTTAAATGAAAAAATATACGAATAATAAAAAAATTCTAGATAACTATTTCAAATTGTTTTTTGAATAGACACCCTAAATCATAAATGTCAGTTTGTTAAATTTTTGATAAGAAAAATTAACTCAAATTTAACAAAAATATTCGTAAACTAAAGAAAGATTAATCCAGGATCTACTATATAAAATTTATTTTATATTATGCATTTTATTTTACATTATATTTATTATGTTATATTATATATATTATGCATTTATTTTATATTATATTTAATATTATGCAAAGAAAATTTAAATTAAAAACGAAAAAGGGATCAGAGAGCAAGTGCTAATAAAGAATTTAAATTTACCATCGGATTCCTCATCCGGCTTCTTCTTACTTAGCATGAATTTGGCATAGGCTATTCTAGTAGCAGGGGTGAAATCCGACAGATTCGGATTATAATCAACCAGCCGTTTTGGATCCATGGATGCTAAGTCGGAGTCCGGCTGGTGTCGCAAATGACGACGTAGACTACGCCGGGTTTGACGTTGCACTGCTTCGTTCGTGCTCCCAATAGGATCCGTGGCAATAGTGCTCTGTCTCACCACGGCATTCCAGTCCTTTTTACCCGTGCCGCTTCCCTTTCGTCCAATTGCCCTTGCGATTTGACTGAACACATCCTTTGGCTCCTTCTCGCTCTGAATGACAGCTTGGATTATGCCTTCCACGATACCGATCTGGAAATCCTTCTGAAGTCTACGCTCCATCACTCTGCCCTTTTTGCCGGGTACTTGAAAAGTATACAAAATTATAGCTTATAATTATATTATAATCGCTTTTAAAACGCATTACTTTAAGGAACGAAATATTTCCACTTACGTATAAACACAAGTTTACAAAAAAAAAGTAAAATTATTTTTTAATAACTTTAGTAGTTGTACTAATTTTTATTGTAACTATGCGTCAATTATTTATATTGTCAAATATAATGAAATTTGATACTTAGATTAAACAAATGTTAGTGTATTAATGAATATTTTTTAAATATTTAATAAAATTGTTTTGAACAAGACAATTTATATTTATAAATCAATCGATGGTTGACATAAATGGTTGAAAAAATGTTAGAATACTTCAATATTTTATAATTTATAGCCTTTTGAGATACAAACAAAAAAGGTATAAACTGAATTTAATTTAATATAATTTGAAAGTTTTGTTTCTTTAAAGTCAGGTTGCAACATTCGTATTCAGAGATACATGATATTGACTTTAGAAAATCGTCTTAAATACATCGTCTTAAATTTCAAAACTATAATATGGTCATTTCATTGATTGCATAAAATATCAAGATTGTCTATTTTTTATATTTAAAATAATTTTAAAAGAATATATAATTATAAAAGAATTCAGATTATGAGTACCACTTTATATTTCAACACATCTATTCCTCATATTTCTTATCACATGATCTACTTTAGTTTGTCACTTCCGGAGCTGTAATATGGTAATGTTGAAAATCTCTTTTTAAAAGAAGAATTTAACTTCCTAGTTTAAGAGAACTTTTTTGATCAATTATAGCTTATATTATAGTTTATTATGCATAAATATACTGACTGTTCGCCTCCTCTTTATCAAGTGCCGGTGTGCACATTCCATTTTTCTTAAGAATATCAATCAAATCATATCGAAAACTTGAAATATCTTGGCGAATTTCCCTGACATCATCTTCTGTGATACCGAACTCATCTCGTTTTCTTTGTTCAGCAGTCACGTAACGACGTATAAGTAGACGCACTATGGTGTCGTGTCTGGCAAGAGCTTTCTCTCGAGACTTTTTCTGAAATAAAATATTTTAAATTTCTATTTAAATCGATGTTTATTTTAAAATAAAAATGTTTTTATAAAAACACTCCCCTGATGATAGACTATGATAGGTAAATTGTAACATTATAATATAATTTGAATGTTTTTACTAAATACGATATAATATTCCTAACCGATCAGATTTTTTATCTAATCACTTCTATATTCAATTTGACGTCATGTTTTTCTTAAATGACAAAAGTGTTACATGATGTCATTTATTACATTTTTCAAATTTTAATTTCGTTGTACAATTACCTAACTAAAAACTAACTTTAAGACTATCAAATGACAATATTATTAATATTACAAGTGTAATGAGTGATTCTGATGTCACATTATAATTTGTTATATTTCATTTATCGCTATTTACCATTTTCTAGATTTTAATATTGTTTTCTAGAATTTAATATCCCTATAAAAAAGTTTTAAATTAAAGATTTATTAAAATAAAATTCACCTAAAATCGACTAAAGAATACATTCATTTATTGTGATTCATTTTTTATAGAGCACATTTCTTCAAAAGCTACTTATTTACAATTATCGAATACAGCTATACACAAAAATTGTATTACCATAGTACCAATTACGTTGAAAAATCCAAATTATAATAATTAAATGAGATTAAATGAAAAAAATATTTAACAATTTTGGAACACTTTTTAGATGTATAAAAATTATTTACCATAAAAGATCTTGTGGAACGATCGCTGCCTCCACATTTACATAGCTTTTGGAAAGTTTTACTCGTCGGAATCATATTAAATGGCGGTGGTACAGTATCACCATCCTCGAAATAACTCATCCATAAATGGCTTCTGGCGAATTTCCATTCTGTATCAGATCTTTCCTAAAAACATGTAGTAATATGAATAAACATAGTAACATGAAATTTTAAATGCCAATTTCGAAAGATTTAATGAAATCGTATGAAAAAATATTGAATAATATATTTATTGATGTGAGTTTTGAGATCTTAGAAAACCGATGATTTTACCGAAATGATTTGATAAGAATTAGACATCATAGCAATCAGCATATTCAACAGCACAATGACGTTTATCACAGAGTAAGAACCAAACATGAGGAGTGCCCAGAATCGTGTGAAGCTCTTAATGCCCGTCAGATCAAACGACATTAAATCGACCATGCCGAAACTTGCCCAAAAGAGAGATTGCGATGTTTCAAACAAGCTAAAAACATGAGTAAAATTTTAATATCTTTTGCCTAAAAAATTAGATACATTCAGCCTTCATACTTGGCGAATCTCCTCCATATGGAACAGGCTTTTTCTTGATTATCGAAATCCGGCAGCTCATCTGATTCGTGATAACATTTTCTCTTCTCTAAATCCGCATAATACCACATTAACTGATTCATGCCTGCAAACAGAAAACGCGGATTTAAAACAAAACATTGTCCTACCTTACATGTATTCTGTCTCGCAGCAATTGTGTTAAGAAATTAATAGTCTTGTCCGAGATTTCTGAGAAGTAAAAGTAGGATGATTTTTCGATTAGTTCGTGTGACAAGGCTCGTGAATGAACAACAGAGCACTAGCATATGAATAAGTAACCGAGAGGGACGTTTCTTACCGCAGCCGAAGGCAAACAACACCAGGGTGTAGATGAAAAAGAACTTAATAATGTCTATTATCATTCTCCCGAGGGAAATCTGGAGTGGGCCGAGATGAGGATTCACGCTGAATATATGGACGAGTTTTAAAAAGCTGAAACACATCCATGCGGATAATATGCACATTGAATATTAGTAAGAAATAATTTCTAAATTTTTTAAAAAATTACCTAAATATCATTCCGGCTGCAAATGCTCCCTCTGAAAGTAGCATTGGATCAAATGCGTGCCATTGATCTCTTGGATACCAAGGATCCAAACCACTCCAATATTCTCTCTGTTATAGAACAGTGCCGTTTAATAAGAAATTTAAAGAAAAGTATAATCACTCCTTATTTAATCTTTTAAATTTGATAAAAAAATATATTATTTATTACAATCTAAAGAAATTTGAAGCCAAAGGGATAATGTATAAAACAAATTTATTTTAATTCATCATTATATTATAATAGTGATTTGCTAAAGAAGTTTAAGAAAAGGTCATGTTAGAATTAATTAAGTTAGAAATGCGACATTTCAAGAGCAAACGCTTGTTTTCATGAATCATTATGTATATTCAGTAAATTATTAAATTGTTAATTGTCAAAAAGAAAATAAAGATTAATTGTAAGTGTAAAGAGATTCTCGTAATAACACTGTCCAATATCATTTTTATAACATGATTAATATGAATAGTCATTTTCAACATATTTTTGTCTGCTGAACACGAATCCACTATCCAAATTTGACTAACACGTCACAATTTTGAAAGAAAAATGGCATTAAAGTAGCCAAAAATGATAATTTCAAGAGTTTTCATGATAGTTACAGCACCGGTTGCTTGTGTCTTTCATAGAAAAAGGAGCTATTTTCCAATTATTATATTTCGAGAAGAAAAAATTATATTGATATAAAACAAATTTTAAAGCTAAAAGTTGATACTTTCAAATGATATAAAAAAAAATTTAGTGTCAATGCTATAACCTTATGGAAATCCTCGAAATTTTTGACTACTTTGCCCCATTTTTCTCAAAATTGTGACGTAATAACCAAATTTAGATAACGAATTTGGGTTCAGCAGACAAAAATACATTGAAAATAACTATTTACATTTGTGTTACAAAAAAATGTCAAATTTTGTCGGACAGTGTAATAAAAATAAAATATTAGGTATGTTACGTCACGGAAAGATTGTACAGATTAAATGATTAAGTTTATGTTCGGTAAACAATAGATCTAGCATATTATTTTATTAATTTTAACATTGCGTTTGCATTTAGTAACTGGAGAAATTTCTATTAAAAAATTTTTATAAAACTTCAAGAATTTGTTTAGAATGGCAATCTATATTCAAATCACATCCTGTGTAATTAATTGTGCATTTATGTTAATACTTAGCTAATTATATTTTATCAGAATGCATTCGTCATGTTTCTATATCTTCAAAGATATAATAAAACATATAGATATAAAGATATAATAAAACATACCTGTACTATCCACCAGGCCGTAATGCGCATACTTATCCAGATTACATAAAATGTATTTTGAATGAAGTCTACGATATTCCATAGATCAGATACATATTCTATTAGTCCATCTGCCCATAAAGACTTAATTTCACCGATTATTAAACCTGAAAATGAATTTTGTTACAAAGTTGAAAATAGTATAAAATAACTAATTATAATAATAATCCTCGCGGCAATTTAGAAAAATAATAATTTTTTATGATTACCATATAATAAAATATTTGTATGTGTGAATTCCATATACATATATATGTATATTAATCTAAATCTAAATAAGAAAATAATTTTTATATATTGAACACATTTATTAAATTGGATACTATTCTCTAAATTAAATAATTGATTCGCATGAAACGTCAACATGTAATTTTGGTATCATTATTTTACTCTTTTATTAATGTCAAATGAACTTATATCATAGATTGTTGAAATCATCTGAACATTTGCTATTATATTATGAATAAAAAAATATGGTATGCCATTTGAAAAAAATGGAGGTGATTTAAAAATTACCAAATTTAACATCAAAGTGTGCTTTCACCCACAGAAAAATTATTACTAGCATGTTATCTCTCTTCGTAGAACTTTCGTAAGTATAATATTTTCATATCTTTCAAAATGGCATAGGTATTTAGGTGGACAAAGGTTGTTTATTACTACCTTATAGTTTACACTGAAAGAAAAGTTGTTTGTAGTATCAATGAATGACATTCATTGACGTGAAATTTATTAATACTATAATATATATAAACTTTTAATTAAATTATGAATATTACATTAAATTAGCGAATTATTAGCCAATAATTTTTCATTAGCCAATAATCTATTCATTGATATAAGAAATTATTGTTTGTTAATATACTATACTTGAATGTATATGTAACTTAATGTAACATTTAAATAAACCACTGAGAAAGTTTATTCTTTTAATGAACGTGTTTATAAAATCAATAAACTCATTCATTAGATATGTACTTAAATAAAATTTTATAGCTGATTAAATAGATTCAACATAATAACGTATTATTTAAGTAGTTGATAAAATTTTTTATTATTATAATAAACCCATGACACAGTTTTGCAATACACATATTTATTGTTATAATGAATTCTAATACTAGTTTGATAACTCAAATTATTCTTTTATAAAATCTAAATCTTTGTGATAATAAAATAATTTATTGGACCAATTTTAATGAATATATATATTTAAAAATTGAAATTTATAGATGACCTCACCGATTTCAATAACCCTGTTATACATATATTATCAAGGACATGTCCCTGAGTAATATTCAAAAGGTTTTAATCGTTGCTTATTGTTTATTAAAAAGTTATTAACAAAATAAGTTTAATGAAGAGAAGAACATTTTTTTAACACCGCGTACATTGTTTTTGAATTCCATAAGGAAAAATATGCGAGATTCACGCCTAATACATTTAGAGTACGCTGTGTCTGTTGGAATTCGAAAAAAAAAACACTATATAGCAGGATATTTAGTCGAGTTTCTGTTTCGTCGAATATCATGAATGAATCGATGCTTTTTTAAATATTTTTTTTTAAATATTAAGACATGGTGTAATGTATTACTATTATTATTGAAATATTATTTTTTAAGAAACTTTATTTTAACGGGGTGCCTAATAAGTTTGTCCACGGCTATATGTATGTACATATATTTGTCTTATGTTCGTACATTTAGTTACAATTTGAATTTTTTAAAATTTTATTTTTTGAACGCTTTATTGTATATCTCCGTATTATAATATTTCTGTATTTGTATTATGTTCGAAACAGAAATATCATTAAGCATTATATTTCTATATGTTTCGAACATAAGATAAATACAGACATTACAAAATATTACAAAATAATACTAGCACATGTTTTTTATACTCTTTTAACAAGTAGTTTTTTTATACGTTTTTAACAATTTAATAATTTAACTATATTTAGGAAATGTATATAAAGCATATGTAAACCATCATGTGCTACCTGAGTCGGTTTCTAATTATTAGTTCAATAATATTTTCACTTATAATTTTTATTAAAATTATTAATATAATAATTATTATTATTTATAACACAATTGTTTAGAACTCAATTTACTTAACACAACACAACAATTTTACATTATTTACATTATTTATTTTATTTAAGTAAAGCGGATTGATTTAATACGAAATTCATCATACAATTTCATAAATATTTTTCTATTAAGGTAAAGACATAAGTTTTTCTATGCAGCCAACAATTTGGGAGATCCCATGCTAGCTATGTTTAAAATTATAAAAAGTAAACCAGGAAAAACAAAGAAACCTAATAATACGAGAAATTTTTTAAAGAGGTTAATGAGAGAAGCAAAAATATGGAAAGAACTAATATTTATGCAAACTTGAGGGGATAGAGGACAAATTGTAGCACTATACCGGACCAGACATTCAAAACAAAAGATTTCAAGAATTGCTGGTTGCAACAGAAAAACAATGGCATTGTAGATAAGTAAATTTCAAGAAGGAGGTTTAACTGCTCTTGAAGATCATAGAAAGAATAATGCAGGCCCAAGAAAAATTATACCCGAATAAGATGACCCGAATGACATGATTACAAGAATGGATACAAATCCATTTGGTTCAGTTACCGCAGTTTTAAACGAAATAAACTTGGACATCTCAGAAAGAACTGTTAGACATCGATTAAATGCGGCAAATATTAAGTCACGACCAGCCGCAGGAAAAATTGAATTAAAAGTGGAGCATAGGAATTGAAGAATCGCTTTTGTAACGGAATACACCGCAGGAAGTATGGGATTCGGTGATTTGGATGGATGAAAAATATTCTCATCCGCGGAAGATGGAAGACATCGTGTCTGGCGACCCGACGGACAACGCTTGAATCCTAAATACGTCCTTTCCCTGGCACAAAGTGGAAGAATTCTAATAGGATTCTGGGGATGTATAACTTCCGCGAGACTATTGCGTCTTCAAGAAATTTTTTCAAGAATGGATGCTGAAGAGTATGTAGAAATTTTAGAAGAAGTTTTAAAACCTAGCGCCAGAAAAATATTGCTGGAAGAAGAATATCCAACAATAAAAATTCTGCAAGATAATATATGCAAGATAATGGCGTTCACACATCAAGACTTATTCAACCTTGGATTGAAGTAAATCCAGATTTCCAAAGAATTCAGTGGCCCGCAAAATTACCAGATTTAAATCCAATTGAAAACGTTTGGGCCAAGATGCAGAGCTCGTGGATAGCTGGTCAACTACGAACGAAGGAAGCATTGAGGAAGCATGTCCACAATGTCTGGAATGAGCTATCATTGCTGCCAAATTATACACGAAATTTGAATATTATTCCAACCTCAATCGAACGTCGATCGAAAGATAGTTTTCTGATTTGAAAAGAAAACTAGCAACAATAACTGAAGAAGAATGTGTTGGTTACTGTAGGATTCGGGAACTCCGTATGAGGCGACAAAGAAACAGAAACAGATTTAAATGAAAGAATATGAATTATGTACTTTATTAATCTTTACATCGTCGTCGACACGTAGCATGAGAGCGAGCGCGCGCGAGCGAAGCGACGAGAGCGTCGGTTCGTCGACTTTCCGCCGGGGTGCGCAGTGCGGCGCAGAATCGTTGTGTTGAGATACTCCAACACCCCTCCTCAACGATTATGCTCCTTTAATCGATGCTAAGTTCGGAATCCACCAGTTGGCATCCTTCTCGATGTTTCTTCAGCTTCACCGCCCCCAATCGTCATCATGTCGACTATCATTTCATTTGTCGGACAGTATTGTATTTCTATGATATTTCTTTTGATTAGATCTGTCATGAAATGATATTTCACATCGACGTGCTTCGTCTTATTCCTCGACTCCCCGCTTTTTACCATCTTGATGGCACTCTGATTGTCCTCGTACATTTGAATTGCCTTGGTCTGCTCTACATTAAAGTTCTCGAGCTTTCGTATCCACAACAGTTCCTTGCTTGCCTCTGCTATGGCGATGTATTCCGCTTCACAGCTTGACCAGGCTGTACAGGTTTGTTTTCTGCAAGCGCAAGCGATTGCGCCTCCATTGTATAGGAACACGAATCCGCTGTGTGACTTGCTGTCGCTTCTGTCTTCCACCCAGTCTGCGTCCGCATAAACTTCGAGGCCTTTCGTGTTGTTTATTAATTTCAATTTTAATTGTTTCGTACCCTTCAGGTATCTGGCAACTCTTTTTGCCTCGTTTCAGTTTGAGTAGGTTGTTTGACCTTTTGACTCAGTACTGACACACTTGCTGCTATATCGAGTCGCGTGTGAGTCGCTACGTACAGTAAGGCCCCGACGAGTTTTTTGAAATCCATCGCTGTTGTCCATGGGCTTTCCATCGCGAGCAATCTTCAGGTAGCCGATGTCAAGGGGTGTTTTTGAGATCTTTGCGTCTTGCAATCCGAATCTGTCGATAATCTTCTGGATATACTGTGCTTGATCCATGTAAAAAAAACCCCGTTTGAGTCCGTCTCGATGTTGATGCCGAGATAATTTCTCGATTCACCAAGTCTCGTGAGTGTAAACTCTTCTTCGAGTCCATCCGCTGTGCCTCGTCTTCGTCCTCATCAGCTATCAGTATTTCGTCCTCGTCCCCATCAGCTATCAGAAGGTCGTCCACATATACCACAACGTATTGGACGGCCCTTGGTCTGCTTTTGGAGTATAGACAAGGGTCTGACATGCTCTGTTTGAAGCCCAGCCTGATGAGGGCTGCATGAAGTTTTTCATTCCATGCTTTTGCAGCCTGTTTCAGTCCATATATGCTCTTGTTGAGCTTACAGACTAATTCTTTCTTTGCACTGAAGAATCCCTCTGGTTGTTTCATATAAATCGTCTCCGTTAAGTCTCCGTTGAGGAATGTCGTCTTCGCATCGATATGATGAATCTTGAGTTTTTGTTGTGTTGCAACTGTGAGTAATAAACGCAATGTCGTCGCTCTTACTACCGGTGCGAACACTTCGTCGTAGTCAGTACCATATTTCTGGTTGAAGCCTTGCGCCACGAGTCGCACTTTGTATTTTATTGAGCCAGTGACAGTGTTTCTCTTTCTTTTAAATACCCATTTGCAGCCGACGGCTTTTCTTCCTTCTAGCAATGTTGTAAGTTCCCAAGTAGAATTATCTGCCATCGATTTCATTTCATCGATCATGGCCTTGTTCCATTCATGCTTGTCTATTCCACTGAGTGCCTCTGTCCGGGTCTTTGATTCTTCGTACTTCGTCTCGGCTTTCGCTTGATGCATGAATCTGTTCGGCGGTTGTCCCTTCGTTTCTCTTTTTGAAACTTGAGTTCCTTTATTCTCAATACCGTCAGGATTGCCTGGAAATCTATACTCACTGTCATCACCTGGCAATGACAACTCTAGAACCGAATCTTCAGTTGAATATTGCGTTTCTTCAAGTTCTTCCAACGATTCGTCTAACCCTTGGTTTTGTTCGTCTTCGAATTCGTCCTCAAAGATTATTTCAATGTTTTCCGAGCGTTTCGTTCGCCGATTATTTACTGGAATATTGTTGCCCGTAATTTGAATGGCTCTCTTCTTTTCTTCATGTTTCCTTTCTTCATTCTTCTTTACTTCACGTTTGTTTTCTTCATTTTTCTCTTCTTTCTTCAGGTCATGTTCGATGAATTTTACATCACGACTGACTATTACTTTATTGGTTGCTGTGTCTAGCATTCTGTAGGCCTTTGACTCTGCTGAATATCACAAGGATGAGCAATATCGCTTTGTCGTCCAACTTTCTTCGTTTCTCCTTTGGAACGTGTGCATATCCCTTGCATCCGAATATGTGTAGATGTCCTACGTCGGGTTTCCTGTTGTTCCACAGCTTGAATGATGTCTCATTGACGGCTTTCGACGGCAAAATATTCTGTAAGTAACACGCCGTTGATTGCCTCCGCCCAGTAATTTTTCTCGAACTCCGCGTTGATCAGCATACACCTTGCTGCTTCCATGAGTGTTCTGTTTTTGCGCTCTGCTACACCGTTTTGGAACGCTGAATAGGTTGCTGTATACTGTGTTTTTATGCCCATCTCGGCAAATTCATCCTTTAGATTTTTCGTGACGTATTCTCGTCCGACCTAATGACTTTGACCCTTTTTCCAAACTTGTTCTCGGTGTACTTGGTATGTTGTGGAAGATAATAGGAACAGTGGGTGAAGGAAAAGGAATGGGGATGGGATCACCTGTAAATTTTATTAAAATGGTCTTGCGTTGATGTGGCGCTTAGGCCAAGAGATAGTTCACCGAAGTGATTCTTTTAGGTGCCCTGAAAAGGGCAGATATGTTCTTCGGTTTTTCCTAAAGTTTGGCTAGGAAGGCGGGTCTGTATAATTCCAGAAGCAGCCGTTTAGTACGGCTGAGCCGTTTCAAAGGTTTTCCTTGTGCCGGTGGAAGTGGCCTATAAGTCCGTCCAGGGGTGACTGGTTTGGGCGATGTGGTCGGCGGTGGTGATGCCTCTCGGAATCCCTCGCTGTGGTCAGTCTCCTGCGTGTTCCTAAAGCGGGAGTTGTTCAGAGACTCAGTCTGAGTTGCCGCCTCTGTTCGGATGGACGTGTAGTTGTCTGTCTGTATGACAGCGTCCTGCGAACAGTTTAGAGGCTCCGTCTGAGTTGCCTGATCCGTCCCTAGAGAGATTCTCTTTAGCACTCAGGATGCTAAAGATAGTCCCCTATCTAACGGCTTTAGTTGAGGCGGTGCTATCCGTGGAGAGATGACGGCCA
This sequence comes from Tetramorium bicarinatum, assembly GCA_928718305.1. NCBI lineage: Eukaryota > Metazoa > Arthropoda > Insecta > Hymenoptera > Formicidae > Tetramorium > Tetramorium bicarinatum. The sequence continues at coordinate 15,199,692 of OV788319.1, forward strand.
TAGGAAGCTGGGCTTCCTTTGGCGCGTCCCGCGGACGTCGCTGGAACGTCCTTCGTGGCAGGATGGCGGTGTATCGTTCCTGTAGATGGAAGGCCTAGGAAGCACACTTCCGTTAGTATAGAAGGGAGCACTCTTCTGTTTGTGGTGTGTCTTGGAGGAAGGCCTTTCAGCACTCTTCCTCCCCAAAAAGGTAAGGCCGGTAGGGATCAAAAGACGCTTACCTGGTGGAAGGCCCGAAAGCACGCTTCCTAATTACAACACTTTTGGAAGGCCCGAAAGCACACTCCCACTCTGCGACTTCTCGTATTAATTACGATAATCGCAGAGAAGTAATTGAATAGCTCCGCTGGGGGTCTCCTACTTATCCTAGTGCGTGTCGACATTTGCAGTCGAGTTAGCGTAGGTGGTACGCGCCGCCTAGCGGCGGCGCGTCGCACTACTCCCGCGCGCGGCGGCGAGCGCGGCGGCCCGCGATGGCGGCGGCGAATGGGTGTACACAGCGTGCTAAGGCGTTACCACGCGGAGTCGCACGGCAATACCGTTGCCCTCGAATGGTTCTGCAGGGTAAAAATGGTGCAATTCTGAGCGTAGAAGCTCGTCGTGACCTTATGCATCCGTTCGACGTCTCGAACGGCCATTAGGCCGTAGGTAGGCGCGGTTATTGGAGTGTCCTTTCGGCATCCAAGTATCGGCCCGTAGGCGTGAGCGGTTTCCAGCCAGTATGCTGGCCAGTCTTTTGCCCTTAGGCGGAGGCGGTTTTTCAGCCCGTAGGTTGGAGCGGGTATCTGCCCGAAGGTGTATTCGTTTGGAGCGGGAACGGACTGATGCATTACGCAACATGATATAATTCTTGATGTATTTCGCTGCTTCTAACTTATACCTCAGGAAATATACTTCAGTGATTCGGCTATAATCATCAATCATCGTCATAAATTTTTCCGCTTGGTGTCACGTTCTGCATGGGCCCGCAGAGATCTGTGTGTACCAATTCAAATACAGACGTTGCTCTGGTCGTTGCTTCCTTTGGTATCGGTCGGACATCTCGACATTTTTCCTTGCAGCATTCGCAAACTTCTCTGATTCTGCAATCCTGTATCTTCAAACCCGTCGCCAGCTTCTTTACCTCCAGTATTTGAATGTTCTCAGAGTGTCGGTGTCTGAATTTCCTGTGCCAACTGTGTTGACAATCTGGTGTATGCTCGCTTTTTTTGACTGCCAATACTCTGTGATGAACTCTCATTGCATACATGTTAGATATTAGATTCGCTGTAGCTACTACGACATTATTTTTATAAATCTCGCATTGTTTACCTGTGAACTGCACCGTATGACCTGTTTCTGTGAGTCTTTTTACCGACAGTAAATTCTCCGTCAAGTCCGGAACATATAATACATCTTTAATGCTTACTTTGATTGCTTCATTCTTCCTATTGAGGCTGTGCAATTCCCCCGTGCCAATTCCCAATACTTTTATGCCCTGACCGTTGGCTAGAGCTACGTCTCCCATCTTCTTTTGCTCCAAAACTTTGAAGAAACTCTCATTGTTGGTCATATGGCTCATGGCACCCGAATCGACGTACCAAAAATCCTTCTGACTCTCAGTTTCGTGAACGCTGAAACAAACCGATCCTGCCTGCTCCTCTTCATCTTTCACCTCACTGACTTTGTCTTTTCTTTCTCTATTGGCTTTCCATTTTCTATATTTGAAACAGTCTTGCTTGTAATGTCCTGATCCTTTACAAAAGAAACAAGTTTTTCCGGTCTCTATCTCCGCATTCTTCTTCTGCGATGCCCTTAACGCAGTACTTGAATCCTCCGAATCCGTAACGCCTTTTCTTCTCTTGAATTCGTTGATCAATTTACCCTTGACCAATCCGAGCGTTAATTCCGTCTCTGGTCTGCTTTCCAATGCAGTAATTAACGTGCTGTACGTTTCAGGTAAGCTACTGAGGAGCTTGGCCACAAAAAGATGGTCCTTTATTTCTTCGCCAAGCGCCGTCAATTTGTCTACCAAATCTTGCATTGTTGTTACATGCTCTTCCATGTTGCCTGTTTCGCTCAACTTTAAATTGCAAATCTGCCTTAGGAGATACACTTTGCTCGTCAACGTCGACTTCTCATGGTAGTTTTTCAACGATTCCCATACTTTTTCGCTGTTGTGTCTTTCCGTATGTGGATGAGTTGAGAATCTTCGACAAGCAGCCCTATGATAGCTCGCGCTTTGTCATCCTTTTTCTGCCATAACGCTGCGGCTGTTGCATCCGTAGGTTTTTCGGTGCTAACTTGGCTCCATAAATCTTCTTCCATGAGTAACAGCTCCAATTTTAATTTCCAAACGGAGTAATTGTCATTGTTCAGCTTAGTTATGTTTGCACGAAATATGTCTGACATGGTTAACCAAAAAATCTCCACGTGCTCTCCACTGAATTTATACCGGACTTTATTTTTCACTTAATCTGCTCAAGTCTTTCCTCGGCCCATAACCTGTTGGTTATTGTAGGATTCGGGAACTCCGTATGAGGCGACAAAGAAACAGAAACAGATTTAAATGAAAGAATATGAATTATACACTTTATTAATCTTTACATCGTCGTCGACACGTAGCACGAGAGCGAGCGCGCGCGAGCGAAGCGACGAGAGCGTCGGTTCGTCGACTTTCGCCGGGGTGCGCAGTGCGGCGCAGAATCGTTGTGTTGAGATACTCCAACAGAATGGCGTAATATCCCCAAAGTCGAAGACACTAAAAATCAACCCAACACCAGAACTTACATCTAGCATGTTGGCCAAAAAAGAATTGATAATAGTGAAATTAGATGAAATAGCTCAATCAAGAAGAGATCAAACCGTAACCGTTGACTCAGAAGAATATCTTACGGATTTTGAAAATATTGAAGAAATAATCGCTTTCAAAACCTCCGGCCTTTATAAAACTATCAATGGATGCCGGTATGCCGATTAAGGGTTAACTGTTGGGGATAGTAGTTGGATTAATAGACGAAGGATGTAAGAAATACACAAATACATTTTGACAAAAGAAAAAAGAAAATGAAGCAACCAACAAAAGAAAAATAGGTATAAAATTACGAAGATGGTTAAGATTTACCAGGTCAAATTCTGCTGAGAAAAAGCGACCAAACCGAGTGAAATATTTTCAACGAGGCACACCGCGATTTTTAATATTAAATTAAATATTGATTGTTGTGAAAGAGTGAAAAGTTCGCGATGCTAAGGCCTGACGCATCATCCGATCAGGTCTAAATGATGATCACGCGACAGTACGCGACTGCAAAATGTCAAAGGCTATTTTAGATAAAATCGTTAACAAATATGAACAGAAGAGTGCTACAAACAAGTATCTACTCAACGAAAAATTTCATAGGTACAAGTTTGAAGCTGGTCAAACGGTAACCAGTTATTGCACAGGGTATCTGTGAAGCTGGCACCTCACTTTTAAAAATCGAAAGTTTTATTAAGAATTCTATTTGCATCTGCAATAGTTCTACAGTTTCTGATAGGTTTTAGAAATAGTTCCGTTGATTTAGCTAAAAAAAAGTGAAATTTGAAAATATGAGGTGCCAACTTCCCGTCGCACTTCAAGTTTCGAAACAATTGATATTTAACATGAAATTCTATAGTTCTCAAAGAAATCTATAGTTCCTGATAGGTTTTAACGATAGTTCCTTTAAATATTTTTAAATAAATTTTTTATCCGACCATTGACACCTCATGACAAGAGTAAAGTACCGTGTTATAACAAGTTCTAACCGTCTTTATGGTATTTTTCCATAGTTCTGCAATAAGTCCAACGACTTCTATGGGTTTCGTCGACAGTTCCGGCCTTTACGTATTTTTAAACAATTTTTTAATTCGACCGCTGGCACCGCACCACAAGATTAATGTACCACGTCATAGCAAGCTTCAGCCGACTTTATGACATTTTCTGATAGTTCTACAATACCTACAACACTTTTTACGGATTTCGTCGACAATTCCGTCCTTTACGTATTTTTAAACAATTTTTAAATCTGAGCGCTGGCACCTCACGACAAGAATTATCTTGATTGAGTATTGTTATATTTTTAATGCATTAGATTTTTAGATTTAGATTTTTAATGCATATATGATATTTGCAAATATTTAATGAATTTACTGATTTCATGTATTAATCCGGGACGTTAGCACGCAACGGGAAGTCCCTCTGACACCAGGGAAAGATTTAGATGATAACAATAACGCCGCGGCCGCGATTCATATCACGAGAATCTCGGGCATATACTTTTGATAAGTACTAGGCGTCGCCGCTTGAATCAACCTAAAGACACTTTGTATATAGCTGTAAATATATGTAAATTATACCAAAGGTTCGTCAAGATTCTATTACTTCTTGCTACAACCTCCGAACTCTATTTCCTCTCCATCGGCGAAATAATAGGCGCACGATACCCATAATATTCATTAATTAAAAAATATTTTTTAAATTAGGCGCACATACACAAAATATTGAACGTTTATTATTGGCGAGAGGTATGCGGAAATATACCAAGATATGGGACGAGAGAAACATACTTCGTTGGATATTTAGCGGAGTTTATTTTTAAAAGACGATATTTTTCAAGAAAGAATCACGGAATTTTTTAAAATTATTGGGGAATTATATCCTCCAAATGGTAGTCCTACAAACAAAACAAAGAATCTCAATAAATGATTCCAAACATGTAATAAACCAAACCAATAAATTCTCTGCTTTATGAAAAAGAAGAGTTGCAAATACCTTAGTGTTTATTATTTTAATTTTTGGATTAAAGTTAAGATCCAGTATTTCTTTTGTTGGCATGTGTGAAACCGTGACTCTCTTTGTATGTTTACGTATCTAGTGACTTTATAATCTATGGAAAATCGCACTTATGTATACTCGATAAAGACTCTGCCTTCTTCCAGTAAGTAAATGGCTGCTGTGTACAAGTGTCTCTTCACCCGGAAAACTTATCCGTAATCATCATCTTTAAAATAAATATTGTAACTATATATAAGGCTACGTAATCTTCCTAATTTTTGTTTGGCCAAATATTTTGGGAAATTAAAAAATTAATGAAAAAAATAAAAAATAACTGTAGATTAACATAAAATACCTCTTTATTTAAGTAGCTAAATCTATTATATATCTCTCGTTTTTGTATACGCCTTTATAAGAGTAAATTCTCAAATATCATGAAGGAAATTCTCTGGAATTCCAATTAATTAAGCGAAATTCAATAAAATCAGTCTATGATGATTGTTGAGGTTACGATCCCAAAATATTTCGCGAATAAATTTCGGTCACAATTTGACATCTCCAACTAAATCTTAAACAGAGAGTTAGGGATAATTGAGGAAACGATCAAATAAGGATTGCATTTCACAAAGAAAATGATATTGTGAAAATACACAAAAAAAGGAACGTAACACGACAAAACAGAACAAAAGTGAACGTGTACAAGTAAAAATAAAATAGGCGAACCTAAACGTATCGATAGTAGTTATATTCAGACAGTTGGACGTATGTAAGAAATTTTAACGGAAATACCAAATGAATCAGCGGGAAGACTGAAAAATGAACATAAATAATCAATTTCCCATTTACTGACATCTTAAAAAAATTTAAGCATTTGACATTTTAAGAAAAAAAAGTAGATGCAAACGGCCAATTTCCTTTTCAAGGAAGAGTTTATGATGGAAAAGGAGCCGATTTGCAAAATTAGAAAAAAAAACAGAGGTGAGGGCGTTATTCTGAAGTTTTATCCAGAAAACCATTGAAAACGAAGAATGCAATTTGTACAAGAACATTTAAATACACCGTAAAACGAATGGAATGCAATAATATGGTTAGACGAGAAAGTGTTTTCTTTGGTCGAAGACGGAAGATATAGAATGCGGCGACCGGATGGAGAACGTCTAAATCCGAAATATACGAAATATCTTATGAACAACAGTGGAAGAATAACTTTAGGATCTTGGGGCAGCATGACATCCTCAAGATTGATAGATATTGTTGCATGCGCGAGTCTCGCACGATGTGAGTCGGCTGACGCGATATAATCGATCGTCTCCGTCAGCTGCGATAAGGAAGCTGCGTCGTCAGAAGCAATGTAATAAACAGAAAGATACTGGACATCGACTCGTTCGGACGTGCCACGAGACTCTCCCATTATAACCGCTGTTGTACACGATTAGAATAAAGAGCCTTTTTATTTTCACGGAACGTGTCTTTATTTATGTGTTCAGTCGCGAGTGCGTGTGTGTGTACGTGAGCGCTAGAGGATGCACGCGAGCGCAACAATATTGTAGAAACATAACCACATATGGATGCTGAAGAATAGGTAGAGATTTTAGAAGAAATTCTAAAACCTAGTGCTAAATATATCGTTAATATAATATAAGTTAGCAAAGCAAAAAAGGCGTTGAGAAATCATGTTCACCAAGTGTAGAATAAATTAGTTTTGACAACCAATTATGCACAAAATTTGATCAATTCTATGTCAAGACGAATGAAGTTAGTATTCCAAAATGATGGTTTCTGGATTCCATACTGGTACGTACATATTTAATAACAATTTAAAAAACAGAAATAATCGTAACTATAAATAATAACATTACAATCTTTTTGAATTTAGATTTTCCTGGCCGTGGAAGGACATATAAATTTTGAATTTAGATGTTTGTCTTCTGGTCGCTACATTTTACAGTATCTCGTCTTTATCCGAAGAAAACACTTTCTCGTCTAACCATATTATTGTATTCTATTCTTTCTACGGTATATTTAAATGTTCTCGTGTAAATTGTATTCTTTAACTTCGATGATTTTCTATGATTTTCTATTTTATAAGTTAATAATATAATTAATAATAAATTCAGTTTATTCTATTCTTCAATTTCGACGATTTTCTATTTTACTATTCATATTATACATTTATATTAATAGCATAAATTACACAGCCCTACAAAAAAGTGGTATATCCGGCGGACCAGGCCAATTTTTTCTTATTCTTCGTATTCTTATGTATTTTGACTCGCTGAATCTGAATCCGAAGTATGAATTGTCAGACTGGCTTGTTTTTCATCCCTAAAATCTAATCTAACCTAACCTCAAAAAACACCCGTAAAAAGCCAGTTTTCCGCCTTTCATACTCAAATAAGAGGCAAACGGGAATAAAGTGATAATCTATTATTTCATGCAATAGATGCTTTAAAGCCTGAAGTTTTGCCTTGCTGATTCCTGAATCATTTTGACAAGGTATAAATTAGAAGATACTAATTCCTGCGTAGTTATGGATTTGTAATTTTGTGGAACGGAGGATTTAATGTTACTGATAAACATTAGCATGCAGATATTACGTCATGCTATGTGAAATCGAGGAGATCTCACAAGAAGCACCTCCTCCTAACAGCAAAACCACCACAAAAAACTCCTCGGATCCTAGAGAACCGCCGACCAGCCCGAGGCATCTACTGGAGGACCCAGGAAGACTGCTCTCTTTCCTTCCTCCCTCACCAGGAAAAGGAAGAGACATGTCGATCCAGATCTACTCCGCTGGCAATCTACAGAGATTGCCACGCAGACCAGAGGCTAGACGGACTTCGAATCTTGAAGAAAAGAAGCGACCTCCTGAGAAATACGGGCCAGGATTAGCGTATTTCTCAGGAGGTCGCTTCTTTTCTTCAAAATTCGAAGTCCGTCTTTGACTGCACCACACATATCATACAGAGAAAAACTTCTCTGAATATTTTTGTACGGCGCCGCAAGGCGCTTATAATCCAAAACCAAAAATAATTTGTAATATTCTCTTGAATAAAATTATAATAAAAATCCGAAACGGAATTCTGGGGATTTTGGAGAGGAACAGCGCATGTTACTCCTGAGACACTATGAATTCAATTGCATGCCCTTTGGGCTCAAGAATGCGCCCGCAACCTTCCAGAGGATTATGGATTATGGATTATGGATTATGGATCAGGTTCTTAGTGGACTACAAGGGATAGATTACATGGCTTGTATACATGGATGATATTGTCATCTATGCAAATTCCTTACGGGAACACGACATTAAAATAGCCAAGTTGATGACTCGACTTCGTTCAGCTAATCTTACGTTGCAGATTGATGAGTGTGAATTCTTGCGACACGAAGTAGGTTACGATAGATAAAAATCCGTTTGATGCTGGCGCAAAGAAGTTACCTCCATTAAATTCACTGATGCTTGGACGCGCTAGAGTATCCCTCTACTTACGCCAATCACTATATAATCGTATTGCCTGTTAAAGAGCGATCAACACCACTGGATAAAATATTCAAGGAATACCTCTCATCACTAATAGATGTAATTAATGAATTGAATTTAGATACTCTCCGTCTCCGTCGTAGCGAAAAATTAGATACTCTCACGTGGAGCAGGATTCGTGCCGCATTTCACCTCGCTTTAGGTGATCAGCGAGTTACCTCAACCATTTGTAATGACACTGCTGTAATCACACCCCCACTTGCTCAACGTTCGACTATAATCAAAGAATACCATGAGTCTATCGTGGGAGGTCACAAAGGTTTAACGAAAACTTATTTATTTAGGCTGTTCTTCCGAAAATGTTCATGCTCGGATTTCAATGAAATTTTGAAAATAGGTTCCTTTTACATAAAAACAATGTTTAGGAAAAGGATTTTTGGCGACTCAAAAATTAAAGCACTTTTTAAATATATTAAAGTTGAGATTGTTCGATTAAGGTTACGCAACCTTCTCCCCGTGTGGGGAGAGGGAGGGGTACTCTATATTGTAGTATTTGATGAGAGAAGTTCAGTAGTAGAACTCTTTTTTGTTAACTTTCATTCATTTGACCTTGAAAACAAAAAATGTGATATATTCTAAAAATTTATTCTAATGAATTTTCTTGTGTTTTTACTACTATATCCAAACTTTTGGTCACGATTGTACGGTTCCACATGGGTTTGCAATTTTCCACGTGAATCTACTTCTACCCCCCCTTGTGTCGGGGCGAAGCTAGGTCCACGTTTGTACGGTTCCACATGGGTTTGCATGTTTCCACGCGAATCTACTTCTATTCTACCTGTTCCCTGTGTCGGAGCAAAGCTAAGTCCACGATTGTACGGTTCCACATGGGTTTACAACTTTCCACGCGGTTATAACATACTTTTTAGAGTACATCATATTTTTCGTTTTTAAGGTCAATCGAATGAAAGTTAACGAAAAACAGTACTATTATTGAACTCTCATTGTTCGCGACCATATGATCGCTGTATCGTTGCTCTTCCCTCCCACCCTTCGGCCGCGTCTCTTCCTTCGGCTAAGGAACGGAGCGCGGATCGGGGAAGCGGGGAGAGAAGAAAATTGGGCGAGAAGCGCGGTTCAGCGAGCAGGGCTTATGTGTGAAGCGCTTGCGGCAATAACATCGTTTCAAGTTTCTTGTGGTCAAGTTTCAAGTGGTCTGTTCCAACTTATCGCGTTGCTTTGCGAACGAAGAATTATTGTGCTATCTGCTCCGCTTTTGTGTTTGCAGCAATAAACGTACATTGTGCTCGATTACTGCTTGTTTTCTGTGCCTTGCATGCTTTCGTTTCTATACAGTCCACCCTTTAAATCGTTTTTCGCGAAAGGACTCCAAGGCTCGCCATCGAGCCCGAGACGAGTAACGAACACTCATCAAACACTATAATCCCGAAGCTATTTCCACTCCCCCTCCCCTATAAAAAGAAATTAAAATTAAATATCAAATTTTTAAAATATATCACATTTTTTGTTTCAAGGTCAAACGAATGAGAGTTAGCAAAAAAGAGTTCTACTGAATTTCTCTCATCAAATACTATAATATAGAATACCCCTCTCCCTTCCCCCAGAGAGAGGTTGCGTAACCTTAGCCAAACAGCTTCAACTTTAATATATTTAAAAAGTACTTTAATTTTTGAGTCGCCAACAATCCTTCTCCTAAACATTGTTTTTATGTAAAAGGAATCTATTTTCAAAATTTCATTGAAATCCGAGCATGGACGTTTTCGGAAGTTTCGCCCTTATTTACGTGTCAAACAACGTTTCGCATGGAAGAATATGAAACAAGAAATCCAGGAGTACATAAAAAATTGTCGCGTTTGTCAAATACTAAAATTAGTCCGGAAAAAGACACGGCAGCGAATGATCCTTACCGACACCTCTGGACGCGCATTCAATAAAGTCGCTTTAGACATTGTTGGTCCATTTAAACGCACTTTCCGTGGGAATAGCTATATCCTAACTATGCAAGATCTCCTCACTAAATATTCAATCTATGCTTCTCTACAGGACATTACTGCTAAAACTACCGCCTCTGCTTTCGTCATTTTATGTCGTTTCGGTTGTCCAAAAGGCACACTAACCGATCAAGGTACAAATTTCATGAACCAATTGATAAAAGCAGTCACGAAGAAATTTTGCATACAACATTTTTGTAATACTCCTTACCATCCACAGTCTAATGGGTTCTTAGAAAGATCACATCATGTACTGAATATTTGTATTATACCCTTTTTCCTTCCTGCGTATCCGCGCAAATTCATATCTTTTAGATTACTTCTCATTCTTTAAACCTTTCCTTTCCTTTTCACCTTCCATATTCAAAATGAAAACTCTTGTCAGATAGGACTATGGGACGCCGAAGTCGAACAGACGGTTGGAGAAAATAGCTACAGAGACTGAACAGAACTTTCTATGAACATAAAGAGTTCGACACTTCCATATTTGACAGGGCTGCCTCCACCTTACCAGTCAAGCCTGGGCATAACCGTCCTTCCCACGTATTATTTCCGTCAAAAAGTTTAAGATCAAAGTAATTTGTAAATTTAATTTACGATTTCTTCTAAAAAAATAATGTAAACTATTTTTATTTTTATATAATATAATCCCATAGTTATTTAAAAACTATTCTTAATTAATTATAATTAAAAAAGAAACAATCCGCAGAATGTCGCGTTTCAATAAAAATATATTATTCTCTCAAAAACTCATTTGGGATGAGCTCGATCGAAGGGTTCGAAGATATTGTCCAACTTCAGAGAAATCTTTATGGAAGATATTAAAGAGGGAGTGGAACACTATAGACAGTGAAACAATAAAAAAATGATTGATAAGATGTCTAGACCTTGTGTGAAAGTTATAAAGAAAAAGGATTTTTCGATGAGAAGAATATTTAATGATTTTTCATAAATTAAAAACTGTTATTTCTTTACAAATAAATATTAATTTGTTTATAATTTGAACCATTTTTATTTTGTATTTTCTCTGTGATATTTATTTATTAGTTTGGTCTTAAACTTTTTGACAGGAGTGTACCTCTAAAGTCTACACTGTCTGCATTAACAGCTCTGCCGAAACCCCCAGATAGGATATTGGTGCACAAACTCTTAAACAGATTTCTCCCGCCTCCTGCGTCTGTGGCACCAACTAGGCTGCCAACAAGACCATGGCCAATAACGACCTTGATAAGGCGGCGAAGTGATGAACCTCAACGTCCACCCAATCGAGCTGGTTCGAAAATAAGAATACGTGCTGTGAAATACAAACATTTAGTGATAAAAAAAGAAGGAAATCGGTTCATTATAAAGAACCAGGAAGAGAGATTACAGACTGATTCCCTACCTATACTTTAGCGCGTCTACGGTCAAGCATCCTAGATCGCGGACGCGACACGGATAAAGTAGAAAGCAACATTTCTAATTAATTTAGTTAATGATGAAAATTGGACGGATATATCATGTTCATTATTGGTAACAAACGCGACTCATTTTTGTTTCGCCGTTTACAGGAAATGGTATGCTTGTATTCTAGTTTTTATTCTTCATGCAGCCATAATGAATCTTACCGCCATAAACTTGAATTGATTAGTGATGAAGGAAATGTTTTTTTCAACACATGATCAGCTGGGTTTGAGTGCTCATGTGAAACTAGTCGTTTACGAGAATGCATGAATTTCGCTGAATTCTATCGAAAGAAAAAAGAAACTTCATCTTTTGTTCGGTGTTTCTCTATGAGAAATGATTAGTCAAATCGATGTCAAATCGACATTGAATCGAAGTTTTTTTGACTCGAAAAGACATCTATTCTGTGTCTTTTTGATCATTATTTCTCACTGGGTTTTATCTAATATAAATTATTATAGAGTCCATGTAGTACACTTTTTCCAATTTGAAGGGTATTGCCTTTAATATTTTATTTATTAATTGTACTACTAACAACGCGCCGCGTAGTTCTAGGTATGGTATAATAATTGTCTCTAGCGACATATGAGATTTGGCGCGCAATAATCGTGAGTGTTGGCCTTAATCAAGATCAGGAAGTTTAGTAGATTCTTTTGTTTGCGTCGGAATAATCGTGCATTTGAATTCTTAACGTGTTTTTGCAAGTTACATATCTAGATATCTTAAAGTTACGAATCACATTTAGTTGTGCCTGAAACTGCGACCACGCGGTATGCACGTCCATGAAAAATATCTCGTCTCAATCTAAATTGAGCTGCCATACTCTTTATATAAACATTTTGGCTGTCAACGTAACAGATCCAAGAAATTTCAGAGAATTAAATATCTTGGCTAATGCGGACAACATGTTTCATTTTGTCATCTTTAAATGACAAGATTAGATAAATATCGTTGAAAGGTGCCAGATGTCATCTTCCAATGCATATCCAACGTACACATATTTTCATCTTTATTTATGAAATGAATGGGTTGAGTAGGTCATTCACATGTAGAGTGTCTTTTAATAACTCGAAGTGATTCGATGTCCATTTTCTGAGCTGAAAACCTGCTCTTTGCAACATTTTGATGATTTGGTTGCGAACTTCTTTTGCTTCTGTCTTTGAATTGGCTCTTAACATAATAAATTGTTGACATAAAAATTGTTAATGATAGTTGTTGATCTTATTGTGTAGGTGGATAATTTTATGCTGGCTATTTCATACATGATTCTCATCGTCAGGAAGGAGGTACAAACTGTTCCGTACGTTACCGTTTGCAATTCGTACACAAGTTCTTCATTTAGATTACTTCGCTAGAATATGATTAGCATATCTAGATTTTGTCGAAACATTTCAACAATGTCTGCTGTGAGAGGATATTTAAACACGAAAGCGTAAGAGAATTCCAAATATTATCTAAGTATTACTCTAAATTTTTACGTTTTTTTAATTATTTAACCCTTTCAGTCACGCAATTAAGGGAATGGTCGAATCATTATAAAAAGCATGATTTTATACTTTTTTGAGGTCGCTGAGTTCGTATCTGCCATCAAATTTTGGGAAAAATGAGATCCAAGATGGCGGATGCAATATGGCGGCTTAAAAGGTTATTTAATCCTAAATTTTCACAAAAATTAATATTCTTTGCATAAAATTCAATATCTAAAAGTCTTCTTCAGTTTCTGAATCCACTACCAATCATTAGATTTGAAAGAAATGACACTGGCACGGCGCACATACACGGTTCTGCTTCTTACGGCGCTCGGCCGCTAACACGCACGTGGAGAGGGGAAAACGACTCCGCGATCCGGTCTCCGGTAATAAGCAATCTCAAAAACAAATATAAAGTGAAAAACTATATATTTGTAGAAAAATAACATTCAGATTATCAAATTTTTACCTAAATTCTAGAAATTCTCATTTTTTGCTCTCATATTTTGTTCAATATTTTCTTTATAATAAAAAATTTCGCAAATCTAACGGCGGATTTGTGATCAGCGACCTCAAAAATATAAATGTAGGTTAAAAAACAGTACGTTTAGAGGGGATATTTTTTCAGTAACGAATTTAACGTAAAAAAAACGGTTTTTTTGTCTTAATTTGCTTATAACCAAAAAATTATTAACAATATTAACAAAATCACTGAACAAATATTATAATTGAACATTCAAATAAGGGATAAGTAAAAAAGAATTATGAAAATCAATGAATTTCTACGAAATACTATCAAAAAATGGAGAGAGTGTAGATGTGACATATATGTCACACTGTGACTGAAAGGGTTAAAGAAAGAATCTTATCAAATCAGATAAAAATAATGCAATCTCAGATAAAATCAAATACGTGTTAATTGCAATTTATGTGCTGTATATTATGTTGTCAAATTGTTGTTAATATTTTAACAAGATATGCTGTTTTAGCTAATGTTGTCAGAAACGTTACAAAAATTGAATATAATATGCATCACAATGTAATAGCAGAAATGCGGTAACAATTGAACAGAGCTTACCAACTTAAATAGAACAAATTTCAAGCATTATATGTAATAATACGTCGGCAGAATGCACATTGAAATTGTACATAATTTTTACCATAGTATAATAGCAAAATGTCAACAGAAATTAAACTTGTCTGCGAACACGTAACAGAAACACAGTAAAAATGCAGCATGCTTTCGTGTTATGTGATAATATGTTATTTAATGATATTTAAATGTAATTTTTTCATTATCGCTAGATAATGGCGTGATAAAAAGTAAACTTGAAAATCAAAAACAATCAAACACTGAAAGTATAAGAAGCAATTCAATTAGGCTAAAAAAATTTAAATTTAAAAAATTTTTAAATTTTACTAAACTTTGAATGTTGTAGTAGTATTAATTGTTACTTAGAAAATTAACGTAACACTTGCGATTAGATTTTAAATATTTTTACTCAATAAATTGAATTTAATATTATATTTTGAATATGTATATGTGTGCATGTGTAAACCTGTATATCCATTTCTGCCATAGCTTTGCTGTTATATCGTGACAGCGCAGTATAAACACAATGTAACAATAATGTAAATAACGTCATTGTTATAATTTCCCACTGAACAATATAATTACAATGTAGCATGTCTTGTACATAACAGTTATATTGTTGAATAGGAAATTTTAACATTGACGTTATATTATTGTTACTTTGTGTATATTGGAAATAGATGTTCGATTTCTGCTATTCATCCGTCAGTAATTGATATTGCAGGCTTTGATATTAGCTGCGTTTCTAACATCACAACAGCATGTCATGCTTCATTTCTGCTACGCTTCTGCGTGTCGTGTTGAAATATTATGCTGGCAGAAATAAAAGTTAAATGAGGATGCAGTGGAGCAGCATAAATCTGCTGCAAATCACTGCTAGGCATTTTGCTTACTAGAAATGTAAAATTGATTTCTTCTGCGGAAGTTTTTTTACTGGTACTCTTTTATTTGAGAGCTAATATAATCATAATAAAAAATCAATCGACTGTTTGCTGTTGTCCAGTAAACACATGTGTAGTAACATGTGTATTGTGTGTGCTTCTTTCTATGTGTTCTATGAGTGATTCTTTTTGTCGTAAAATATCTACAAGGTAATATTAATGTGAGTTAATGAGTGAATTTGTGTGTGCATGTGCATGTGCGTGTACGTGTGCGTGTGCGTGTGTGATAGAGAAAGAGAGAGAGAGAGAGGGAGAAAGAGAGAGAGTTTATGTGTGTATACTACATATGTAGTTATCGCAGTTGATCGCAAAAGACGCCTCACATAAGCTCGTGACAGTGAATCGCGTCGCCTCTACCCATCTCTTGTATGCGGGCCATAATAAGTAAACTATTTTATTTTATAACTCAAAAACTAAAGCCTATGACATATGGTGCTGATTTTGTTGATTAATTTGTTGCGTTCTGCTTAGCAAAGTGCTCTGCGTGGTCCGATCATAAGAGTGCTGTTAGTTTTTGACCTCACACGTGCAGATTATTTAACAGGCGCATTTTTTGTGATATTTTTTTCTAGACCTCTATCAGAGTTCAAATAGCTTCTTTTATCTATTTTTTCTTTTCATTACTTTTGCAACGCGTAGACATATTTTTTTTCTTTACTTAAATAGCCGATACTTGGTGTGAAGAAAATACTTGATCACATGTCCTTGTATGATGATTGTTCCTGTATGATTGGGCCTCATAATGAACGAATATAAAATCACGCAAAAAAATAACATGAACTTATCGAAAACTAGCATGCACACAGCAACATGTAGCATGCAATATTTCAAACTGCATAACCAGTATGACTGCTAGTAAAATGTCTCGCAAGTGATTCAACATGAAAAATTGCACTGTGTCGTAGAACTTTAAGAAAATTTTCAAGAAGGAAACATGAAAAATCATTTCAGAAATACGATATTGCAAGGACATAAGGATGTTCTAAATCACTTTGTATGTAATCTACACGATATTCACGATGATAACTTCAATACTTTATTATTTAAAATAGAAAAAGATTGATTAATTATTCTTAATATCACTTTAGATTTATTTGGCTACTTACTTATTACGTAAATGACCACGCCTGTCTCGACGAAACCTGGAATGCATCCGCGTTCTCGTTTTTTCCAGCCAGCAAGTATATCTCGCATCCACTCATTACCGAACAATTCGATCAATAGATATTCGATTCTTTGTGACGCCATACCGAGTAGCACTTAAAAAAGAAATATTCTATTAAAAGTTGCTTTAAAACATAAAATAATATGAAGATGTAAAATAAGTAGAGACGTGTCTTACTTAAAAAGAAAGCATATGATGCAGAGTGACATATAAACTTGACAAATGGCTTCTTCATAAACAATCCCATTTGTGAAGTGGGAGCCATCATATAGATAGTACTGTAAACCGGAAACATTGCACCAAGTTTGGCAACTTCCATTAACTGCGCTATCATGCTTTTCCTTCTGAATCCCGGAAGACCATCGTACCAAATAGCAGCCAATAATTGTTGCACGTTCGGATGAGAAACAAACTTAAATGAAATAAATAAAAACTATAAATATTTTATAACCGGCCGAACTAGTTTTAGGCCAAACAATCGTGACCCATTTTGGATAGAGTTCCGAAAATGGGTCACTTCCGGTTTCAATAAAATTTTGTCATCAAATATGATGAGGTCATCATTAATATGGACATGTGTGATCTAGTTTAATCTAGACTAATCTGGTTTAGTCTGAAATCGGGTTTGGTTGGTAACATGTATATGTAAATATAATTAAATATGGTTAAATATTAAAGAAATGTACATACACATGTATATATGCTATACTTTCTTAACATTACCATTATTATTATTATTATTATTATCAGCTCTGTATATGTTTATAATTCATAAATACAAGTACAAATACAAACATGCAAAATATATTATTATATAGACAGTTTACATACTTGTTTCTGCTTATATTTAATAGCTAGCTTGAGCCGATCCAGCGTCTGTCTTTCCCCAGGGTCCCAATTCTCACCAGTAGGATTGTAGTTTAACATTACTTCCAATTCATAAGACGTACGCGCATGATCCAGTAAAGAAGTCGCAAATTGTTGGGTTTGTTCCCGCATCTCCTGGATCCATATATAATTATATTTAAGACAGACGAATATGCAATGTATTTGAGAGGATGTAATGCTAGATTAAATTTGTTGATTTGTTTAATTTAGTTTTTTACAAGAAAATTTCATGAATGGAGTTAGCGATGGAATTAAATAGCTTATGCATAGGTATATACATATACTAAAATGCCCCGCATAGTTCTTATGACAATTGGATTTCGATGAAATTGGCCGTAACTTTGTAAATAATTAGTTTATGTGGTGTTGATCAAAAGTCATAATGGACGAGATAGTTAATTACGTTTAGCCGTTACAAACGATTAAAAGTAAAAAAAAAACGTTATTTCAGTACTATTGATAGAGATGGGCTATTATAGTAGTCCGTATAATTCATTATTTTTATTAATATAGTTGAGATCCGATTTTTTTAAAATTAACAATCGGTTCCCAACTATATTAATAAAAATAATGAATTATACGGTTCTACCGTTTATTAACAGATATGTATTTACGTGGAAAAAATACATGTATGTATACAGGGTGATTCATTTCAATTGTGCACCACGATTAATAAATAATAAAACTCAGAAAGTCGAATAAAAAAATGTTTTAGACAAAAGTTGTAGGGTTTAAAAAGATTAAATTTAAAAAGAGACAATAATCACACAAATCGTGTAAAGTATGATATATACTCATACATACGTATTTTACCACCTGGCAAATTGCTTGGTCACTACTTATTCATATATGTATGTATATGTATGTACACGTACATATTTTTTCCATGTAAATACATATATATTAATTTATTAATAAAAATAATGAACTATACGGTTCTGCTATAGTAATACATGCGCTATTAATCGGCGTGCACAATTAAAATGAGACATCTTATACACATGCATGTATTTTTTCACATAAATACATTTCTGTTAATAAATAGCAGAACCTTATAATTCATTATTTTTATTAATATCTATTTCCAATCTAAATCCAATTTCTATAAGAATTGTGCGGAGTACTTTGTCATCATTTTCAAACTTTCTATGATTACTTCGAAAAAGAAATACAATATTTTCAAATAGATTCGAAATTAATTCAAACCTATAAATATCTTAAGAATAAAGTGTATTATTTCTATGTAAACTCAAAGTTTACATAGAATTTCTATGTAAACTCAAAGTGACCTGAGTCAACCGAGCAACTACAACAGGAAAATAAATGTAATTTTAAAATTTGGATAACATAAACATTTATGTGACATTATTTTAATGAAATTATTTTTGCGTTGCTAAATTCACCGTTGTAAATATTTATTAAGTCAGACCAAGCAATGATAGACAAATACGGATGCACATATAACTTGCTATGAGTATGAACAACACTGTTCGCATTCATTGAAGTAAGTTGAATAATCGCGTTTCCTCACGCTCGCCCGCTTGATCTAGATCTGGAGAAATATATACATATATGATTTTGGTCTAAATCCGGTTTTAGAGAACACCCAGTATGCAAAAGATCAAGATTATAAGCGATAAATTTCAGTTATGATCGTTTAAAGAGTCTGAAAGAACTTGGACAGAAAGAGGGGCACCGGAAGAGGGGAAGAGAAAAATGAGCAAATTACGTTGTACTGGGCGCGAAATTCTTGTTCCATCCTGCTGAGCCGACGCAGTTCCCATGAAAGCTCGAAGGCCGTCAACAATGGGTCTCTCGACGAAAGCGCGATTAGAGATGATGAAGTAAGCGCTCGATATGCATTTATTCGAGATTGTGAGTGTCGGAGAGAGTCCTGCTCACTGGAAGTGACACATTCGTCGCAACCGCACCTATAACAAAGTGGCAATGCCGTTTTCTTTCGTCTTTGCAGAGATCATATACAGGCAGAGATCATATACAGGAGTAATTATACAGGAATGAAAATATAATCAATATAAGATGTATCAAAAAAGTTTCAAGTTGTTAAATATTTTATCTATGTGATTGAAATATAAAAATAATAATAATAAATGAGAACTATTACGATAAAGTATATTTCATCTTTTGTATACCTAGCATCGTGAGGCACTGGAAGAGTCGCACCGCGATCTAAGAGCAGTTTGAGTATTTCGTAATTATTTTTATGAGCTGCTAAAATCAATGGAGTTATATCAGACGTAAAATTCGATGACGAATCTGCAGCTTCCCAACTCTGAAATAAAACGTAAAAGTAATATATTTCTATTTTTTTCATAAGCAATCATTGACTAATTAATGTACAATTGTTATACAAGAAGGTTGAGTTAAATCGCAATTGTTTTGTATCAAAGTCAGATTAATAGTAGAATCACTGAATAGATTATTTCTACGTACAATTGTATCCGAAAAATTTATACTAATCTACTCTATTTTTCTTATTACTAAAATAATTTATATTTATTTGACTAATTAATGTACAATTGTTATACAAGAAGTTTGAGTTAAATCGCAATTGTTTTGTATCAAAGTCAGATTAATAGTAGAATCATTGAATAGATTATTTCTACGTACAATTGTATCCGAAAAATTTATACTAATCTACTCTATTTTTCTTATTACTGAAATAATTTATATTTATTTGAAAATAGAAAATTAATTAATTTCTAGGAACATAATTCATTTTTCGTATAAACTTTAATAATTTTATAATCAATATGTATTTTAAACACGTAAGAAATATAAAGCAATTTATGATATATGTATCTTATTTAAAATATCAGATAAAAATCTATTTATTATTATTTTCTTGATATAAATAAAGCTGCTATTCTCGATGTCCAAAAGATTATTTTATGCAGATAGGGTATCAAATATATTACATTACAAATATATTTTTTAATTTAAAGAAAATATTTAAAAGAAAATAAAATGTAAAAACCTAGAAATTCAATAGGGACATAAATCTCTTTATGTTCCTTGAGGAAGTTTATATTGAAAATTTTATATTTTGAAAATTGACTGAAAATTTAAACTATTTCTATTAAAAATGTGAAAATACATAAATCGCTAATAAAATTAATAGAAAAAGATGTGATAAAATGATAGTATTATCGATCTCACGTAAGATTGCCCTGGCTTGTGTATCTTTTCCTCCCATTCTAGTAAAACTTCCACCGCCTCCACATATTCCTCTTTAATAGCATGCAAAAGTGCATCCTGAAAGATGCACGAATTAGGTTTTAAGCGCTTTACGCTTTTAGACGTCAGACT
This sequence comes from Tetramorium bicarinatum, assembly GCA_928718305.1. Classification (NCBI taxonomy): domain Eukaryota; kingdom Metazoa; phylum Arthropoda; class Insecta; order Hymenoptera; family Formicidae; genus Tetramorium; species Tetramorium bicarinatum. Next base: position 15,220,288 of record OV788319.1, read on the forward strand.
TATAGCTAAGACTCTGTGTAACATGAATACTTAATAACAGCACCATTTGTAGCGACCTATATCGTTTTACATAAGAAATTTTATTTATTAACAAATATTTGTTCTATTTTTCATCTTATTTTATTATTGTTTAATAATATTTGTGTTTCAATAATTTCATTAATATTTTACTTATAAAAATCAATGATAATACATTTAGCAGCGTTCAAATTTGAATTGAATATCTTGAATACTTTCTGTGATGAATACATGGTGACCCAAAATGTGTCAGATGTATGCACGGAACCGTTATTAGCGTATCCCGGTAGACATCGATTATGGTACATCAGCGTGATACGTATTATCAACAATAATTAGGGGAGCGGCCATCGCATAATTTTCATGAGAGACACCGTACCGTTTCGACCCCACGATATTTACCTTCACTTCAATTCCCAATTCGAGCAGCAGCTTGATAAGGTCGATATTTTCATTTTCAATAGCGGCTATCAATGCCGATCGATTTAATGGATCGACACAATTGATATTTAATATCTCCGGGTGATCTCGATTCTCCTCGATTAACCTATTTGATAAATTATTACAATTACCATTTTTTTGTTATCAATATAATATTCTTCGCTGCACAATATTTATTATTTTTTATTATTTCATATTTTTAAATTTAAAGAATTTATTTATAATAATAATTATGAGAATCTTATTATAGTAATCTTCTCAATATTTGTTTTGGTAAAACATGTAATATTTTACATGCAAATAAAACATATTTTTACATAAACCTCATTTTCAATTAACAATCCATTAATTGATAACACAGCACACAAAAAAGTGGTTTGGCCTGTATATCAGACAAGTATATTCCAATATATTTTGACCCGCTGAATCCAAATCCGAAGTCAGGATTGTCAGACTGGCTTGTTTTTCATCCCTAAAATCTAATCTAACCTAACCTCAAAAAACACCCATAAAAAGCCAGTTTTCCGCCTTTCATACTCCAATGAGTAGTCAGAAAAAATTTTTTAAATGTTAACTTCACAACCTCATAACGCCATAACCTGGGTTATTTATTTATTCTGGTCGGAACGAATTATTGACGCCTGCTATTTATGACTATAGTTCATAGATGCATTTTATAGTTATAAAGGAAAGGAGAGAGAAATGGGAGATTTTTTTCATAATTATTTTTATTAATAACAATACGACTAGGAAAAACCAAAAATGGACATTCTTTGAATCTATAACATCTTAATGTAGAAAAAAATGCTCAAGTGGACAAAATAGTATAAAAATCAGGCAAAAAGCAAAATTTCCCGGTTTGGGATAAAATACGCGATTTGAGAGCAATTTTATATTTTGTCGCGATATAAAATTTTGTTCAAAAGATATGGGCACGTATAAAAACCTATAAAAAATATAACTATTCTGTCATATTTTGCTGAAATTCGCGTTTTCACTTAATACGAAAAGTTCAGGTCCCTAACTATACGTGACTTCGAAATATTATTAAAGTTATAATCCTCAATCATTTCAGATATTTTGTCATCACGGTTTATTAAGAAATTGTAATTAATAATTTAAACTTTCCACAGCTCACACGCTTTCTAATTTATTTAACAATTAAATAAAATATTTATAAAATATTACTTTATTACTCTATCCTTATAAATATTGATATCTAATATGTGAAAGAAGTAATAATTAAAAGTAAATAAAATATATGTCACTTTTACATTTAACTATTTATTTATTAACTTTCAAATAAGTAAATAAAAATATAATAGTATATAGAATTTAAAATCTAGTATATTTTTCTCTTTCTCATAATTGTAATACAATAATAATAATAATAATAATAATAGTTTAGAGTTTCATAATCAGATAGAAAGAAATGATAGACCTTATTTTGCGTAGGAAATTGGAAATTCGTCTATGTAATTAATTAAATTATTACTAATATTGAAGTATGTAAGCAAAATATTATTTAATAAAAAAATGTCATATAAAGCTTGCATTTTCTATTTTTAATAAAAAATTAAATATTTGTTTAATTTTCAAAACAGTTAATAACTGTAATAAAAAAAAGTTTCTCTAATGTCAAAATAAAAGCTGTCGATCTGTAATTGTATCTAAATAATGTTTTAATTCCTTAATTGTATATTTGATTTATCGTAAAGACAAATTCTTATTGCAATTTCTAGTTTATTTTACCTCTCACCCATATTCTTAATATTCTTAAGAATTCTTAAAATATTTTTAAAGAAATATTAATGCGAAGAAATGCAAGATTACCTTCTGACAGTAGCACAATCACCTCGTTCCGCGCTAAGCAGGAAATGCTTCTCGACTGGGCCAAGAATATAGTCAATAGGCGCCTGTAATGACTGCACCGAAAACGGTCTTGAATCATTCGATAGTAAATCCTGTTGAGATTCTGACGGATCCATTTCTCTCTAATGTATTCTCGAAGAGATCTTTACGGATTGCCGAAGCTATTAAAATCATAAAACACTTTCTTTTCATTTCAAATTGTAAATAATCTTGCGTAATTTCCATATTTCTAGAATTAAAGTTATCAAAATTTTCTCGAATAATCAAATGTTTTTTTTTTTTCAATTTTCAACTAGATTTTTCAGCTTAATGCGAGACTTTCCTGTAATGAAAATCTAAAGTTAGTTATACTTTTTGAATAATAAGTAATGCAAAATAAAATATGAATTAAGATTTTGTGAAGAAATGACAAATCCATATTCTGCGATCTCGTTTAAGTGATGCTTATTTTAATCGCGTTTAATATTATTTCGTGTTTGACTTTGAAGAATATGAATTTGCCATTTTTTTTACCAAATTCTAATTTGCTTCTTATTTTGCATTACAATTATTATTCAAAAAATATAATTTTGTAAAAATATTTGTAAAGAAATCGTAAAAAATTTGTCACTTTGGAATGTTTTGCATTTTAGCTCCAAAAGTATGAAAATTGGTAAATTAATAAGATTTATACTTTATTAATTATAAATTAATTAAAGTTGCTAAAGTCACATGTTTAATACGCAAAAATATAGTTATTATTTTATCCTGTATGTTTCATAATATTCCCTGTACGATATACATACATACACTAGTGCTCATTCCGTTATGCATAAACGTCACCAAGAATGGGTCACGCGTTTTCGGTGAAAAATAGAGAGTTTATAAGAACGCCGATTTTTCGAGAAATGGAGAAAATCTTTTCTGTGTGTACAATATGTAATCTTCAGCTTAGAATATAACAAAAAGCAAGTGGATGAGAGTATGATGTGATATTATGCATAAGGCTTCCTATGCTTATACATTACGTGAAATTTAGATCAACTATATCAATGTTTCTCAAATATCATGATTAATAATTGTCATGATGCATAATTTTTTAATAAAACTGTATATATCATTATCTGTTTGTATAAACTACAATAAAGACCCGTTGCAATAAATAGCATTCGGAAATATCAATTGCATAAAAACAATCAATAAAGACTGATTTAACTGATAAGTAAGTCGATTTTCAAATTATAGAAAAAGAGAAGAAATGTTACATTAATTTATATTAATAAATTTATATCAATCAATTCCAATAAATACATATAAATTATTATTTTGTTTTTCATTAAATTTTAATTAGAATATTTAGTTTTATATACATATATTATTCTGTATAAAATTATATATATGAATCGAAAGCCTTCATTGATAGGCCTTAAATATATTGTACGGCTGCTAAAAATAAGAGATACGTATCTTTTTACAATCTGTTTTCTAAAAATTAAATATCTAAAAAATGATATTATATATTGGAAAAACTCTTCAATTTTTATTGTAATAAAAATTAATGAGAACGAGGAGATATTAAAAAGTATTTTTTTGAAAAATTTAAATGTATAAATTACAAAATGATATCAAATTTTGCTAAAACATTTTTTTTTCACATATCACACGCTATGAATGATATTGAATAAAAAAATATATATCGAGGTAGCGCTTTTCTCCTTCAATTTCGAATTACTTCAATTTTTAAATGTGCAAGAAATCACATTTAAAATGCACATTTAGAACATGCATGCACAGATAAACAGAGGTAACACATTGGATTAATATATTTTCTCTTTTGGATTCAGCTAATTAAAAATCATACATTATCCAATTCTACATATAATTATATTAAACAAACGTAAAGAATTACTCTGTGATGAAAACTTCTAAACTTTAATCAACTGAAAAATTTTGTGAAAGAGGAGACAACGTCTCTCGCCGTTTCTCTTTGACGAGGACCATTTAGTACAAGAAACGTATTATACTTACGTGCTTTTTCATGTCGATGCCAACATGCTTGCGCGAGAGACGCTAGACATAGACTGTAAAAATAGTCACATCTATGCGTGCGATTCGACGAAACCTTATGACATTCTGTCAGGCGGATTGATCTTCAGAGTGCGGATTAAGCACAAGGGCGAGGTGCTGTACAGCGAAAGAAAGGAACAGTCAGACACGCCAGAGACTCGCCACATTGTCCAGTATTGTATAGCATTGGCGTTATCACTGCCGGGTATGTACGGATCGAGGGAGAATCTCCTTCTCGCTCTAACTCCCCAAATAATGGAACGCGAGAGTTCCGTGACAGCGATAAGGGACTAAATCCATAGCTCGTATGCCGCCAACGCGCTCCGGCTCATTCTTCTTCATATTTTCCGCCGCCCACCGTGATTATTTATCTCCCTCGGCGATGCGCGATGTCATTTCTCCGTTTAGTGCGACGCATCCGTAATAATTCGAGGGACGAATACGGAGAAAGATTATGGAACTAATGATGCAAAACACATGCGATATACCGCAACGTGGTTTTTCTCACATAAAAAAGTATAAGTATTCAATTTATTGCAATAGGATATATAACAAATGTATGTTCGCAAAAGAACTCAGACGTTTACAACTACAATTATCGTTTTTTAACTGAGATGATGGATAGATAAATCTTATACATATAAATAAAATTTAATTTACATTAATAAAACCCTTAGGATAAAAATCGCGAAACTTTCCTTCTCTTTGAGAAAAAGTGTGGAATATAAAAGTACAGATAACAATAATAAGTAATATATGTATAATAGAAATGAATAAAATAAATATAGAACATAAAAGCAATAAATAATATATTATAAAATACATAATAACATGTAATGGAAAATGTATGTATAACGAAAAAAAATATAATAATTATTTAGACATGTTATACATATACAGAGGAGAAGGTGGTATTATGGCCACTGCAGGTATTATGGCCATACGTACTATCTCCATTATTAAATGACGAATTCTAATAATGATTAATGAAATCATTTGTTTAGTAGCCTGTCGTTATGTAGTGGCGGTAATGTGCCAATACGCAATAAGCGAGATTTTTTTACAAGGCATTTTTACTTTTGAGCATTTCGAAACTTTTTAAGATACATTTTAACATTTAATTATACATACTTCCTCATTATTTTTAATCTTAAGTGTGTTACTGCATGAATGTCTGTACACTTGAGTTTTTTTGTTTATTAACTTTTTATTCGGTTGTATATATTTTGAGTTATGCATAGTTAAAGAATAGCATAGTGTTTCGCTAATATGGTCCTCTAATGTGGCAGTTCGTTGGGGCAATAAAATATAATGCACATATGTGATTATTGCAAATAGCTTTTTTTATTTTCTATAAAAGTCTATAAGAGAGTTTATAAGACTACAATTTTTTAAAGTTTTATTTTAATTTGTAATTTTGAAATCTAATTAAATTTTAAGTTTATTTTGTAAAAACTGTCATCTTGGCAATTCATCTATGCAATAAAATATAATGTTGCAATAAAATACAATGTTTTTTCAACAAAATCAAATTTTAAAATTTATTTTTGTAGTGGACCATATTACCACCCCCGTTTCTCTTCGATTCATTTTGCAAGGTTTTACATTTTTATAAATAGTAAGCTATGTAATAAATATTTTGTAATTTTAAGTCTAGAAACTCTTAAACAATATTTTAAGGAATACAATCGTCAAATTTCAATTTAAAATATTAATTATTAATAAAGTTTTTATGTAAAAAACAATAAGGTGTCCATAATACCACCTTCTCCTCTACTTATAATTATAATTAATATAAAATGTGTAATAGAAATAAATAAAATAAATATAAAATGTAAAAGCAGATTGATGAGAACATTATAGGTAGATCAATAATATAAAAAGATATATAAAAGTGGGAAATGAAAGAGAAAAAGAAAGCTATCCTCGCTTTTCCTTCCCCCTGTCCGCATGCTTGTGCGTATATGTATGTAAATATGTATTTATGACTTGGCAAGTCACTTGCACGCTATGAATTTTGTATACAATTACAAACATCTTATTTGAAAAATGTAATTGAATTTTTTTCAAGTAAAAAGACGACGCAACATCAAAGCAAAAAATTAAGCGAATCTCTTCCTTCTTTTCTCTTGAATTATACACATAAAATAAATTAATTGATTAAATATCATGACGGTCTTATTTATTTGTTTTAAAATTAATTAATTTTTCTTACATATCGCTATCTATATTTAACAATGTAATTTTATAAAATGTGAATTCTCTTCTCGATTGTATGTATAACTGCAAATCTTCATGAAAACTATCTATTTTTAAATGTAAAAATTGACATGTATACATGAATTACGATTTATTTATTAGTAAAAAATAATTAAAATGAAGCAATTATTTATTTTTTCAGGATGTTTTACCATCCATACTATCGAGAAAATGCGATGACATTAATTTATTTGTATATAATATAATGCAGAAAAAATTTTATACTATTTTTCATCTTCAACATTCCAATGTGGCTATAATAAATGATCAGAAATTTTAATAGTTAGCCTATTTCTTTGTTTTGCCCAGGTACTATTGTCACTTCATAAATATTTTATGTAATAGCCTGAAGTTAAGAGTAATAACAATAAAGGTAAATTGACAGATTATCTACATAGGGGAGAGTTGCCAAATGTGTATCATTTAAGATATTTTTGGTTATATTTTGGATTTGGTACCTTTTTATAATTTATAATTTACCAATAAAGTATTACAAAATTAATAAATAATAGTAAAAATTAGTAAACAATGAAAAGATTAGAACAACGAAATGAAACTTGCTTGAATTTATTCTTGCAATTAATATACATATTTTCATTTATACTAATTAGTTTTATTATTACAAATTTTCTGTTTTATATTGATTATATATTATTGTAATGGTACGATTTAGGAAACGAGATAGATTTTATAAAAATATGAATATAATTTTTACAATTATAAATATGTATAGGTATATAATGAATACAAGATATTTTGAAATAAACCTTCTTTCAGAAAAATATAAAATTTCAGTGAAAAATGGCGTAATTACGTTATTATCGGCTATATAAAGTAATAAAAAATTTACATCAGCTGTACCTGATTCTTTAAAATGCTGATAACATGCACAAAATAAAATATAACATAGTCATTTTTCATCTATACTCATTTACTTCATATTTTGGTTAATAAATGTTAAATGAAACTATAAAATATTGAAGAGGTACGATTTAGGAGACCGGTACGCATTCAGCAATTCTCCCCTATAGAAAATATATTTAAAGAGTATATAGAAAATATATTTAAAGAGTAAGAAGATAAAAAAAAGTCAATTACAATGAGAAATTTAGAAATCAATTTAAATCAATTAAAAGAGCAGCATAAAGTTTTGAGGCATTATTCTAATATTTCAATAGAGAAAAAAATTGAGAAAAATGAGAATCGTTAAGACGTGACAAAATTAATACAAAAATTGTTATAGTAGGTCTCTTATTATTAATAGAAGGGAATAACCGATAAAGATTTAATTAAATTCTCTGAAATCGAATAATATTGTATCAGCATTAACCATATTGCACATCGAGTATCGTTTATAATTTCGAAATAAAGTTATTTGTATTCTTTCTAGGAGTTTGAAAAAAATTAAGGAATTCCGCACAAGTTAAATAATCAATAAGAGTTAATATTTTTAGATAAATTTTAGATATTTCAATTTAGAATACGTGATAACTACATGGGCCTGATTGACCGAAGGAAAAGAAAAATAAGGAACGAGGAAGAAAGAAAAAAACATTTATATACATTTTATTAAAAAAAAGCAACGATCAACAAAAACAATGAGATAGGTGTATTGTACAGAGACAAGTTCACATCCAGCCACTTTGTTTCCTTTTAATTATATATAGTTACGTATTAAATTTACATATATTATAAGAATGGCGTAGACTATTAAGAACAATATGACGCACGCACTTTGTGTGACGCTATGATAACTTCTTATAATACTTATCATAAGCTTAGACTGAATCCAACGGTCAGTCATATTGTTTACGCAACGTGCGAAGCTTACAATAAATTCGGTTGAACGTACCAGAATGCACGCGAAAAGACAATCGAGTATAAAATGGCATAGCGATATAAATTTTTCGTTAATAATTGTAATGGTTCATTATAAATCACTATAACGTTTAGCAAAATTGAGTGATTATGTTGAAAGACATCAATTTTAAATTAATTTTTTTTAAGTACAACTGCTTCGAGACGATATTAAAAATAAAATTATATAATATAGTGACAACCTAAAAAAAAGAATATTTTCTTGATTATATTATTTCCATTTTTGTAAAATTTTCTCAATAATACAATTTTCTCTTTGTTTCTCAGTCTTCAAACAATGTAAAAAGAAAAAAGATTTTTAATAACTTCTCGGCAATAAGTTTCTTGAAAAAATGTAATTTTCACGAAAGATAGCGAAAAGTTGTGGAATAACAAAAATTATGTCATACATATAATTGATACAAAAGTATTGATTAATATTAACGCATTTTTAATGGCAATTACAATTTGCCATTAAAAAAAATCTAAAAATAGGCAATTAATCGTTTTCAGCGAACATTTCCTTACAAGACATTTCAATATCAACACTTTTTATGTTTGCCATATAAATACGACAATTCTCGACATTCAGAGTGCTATTATGCATTCAATCGAATTCACTATTAGCGGCAACATGCTGTGGACGCGACAGAAAGAATGCGCACAATTACAATATGAATCTGCGATTACATCGACGATGTTTCGAAACGATGAATCGTCAGGTTTGTATGTACATTAAATAAGTAATGAGGCAGGTGGATGTACAACGCGGTATCCGATATGAGATTCACGGCTCAATATTTGCTATCAGCTTGCGGATAACATTTAGATGCGATAAGCATTTAGCGCTCAGTAAAATTAAGAGGAATGAAAATAATTTCTCTTTTTGGAAACAACTGAGTTTGTGTATATATTTCGAGCTTACTTTCCTAGTAACAGAACCGGAAGATATAGGACAAGATGTACAAAAGATTCGTTTAATCCTTTAGCTACAAATATATGTATATAAGTATATATCCAACATAAAAACATTGCATTTTATTACAAATGCATTTACAATAAAAACAAGAGAAATTATAAACAGACAATCACATGTCACTGTTAAGAAACGTTTTCATGGAATTAATAATAAAAATAATAAACCAGAATATAATGTATTACATGTTAAATTTCTGTTTTGTAATTTAGTAATTTCGACGAAGCTTTTTTGCTGTACAGTTAAAAGAAAAATATCGTCGCTAATTGTTTGATTTTGTTGTATCTACGACATGTGACATATAATACACAACGTCTAGAGGATAAATAATAAGTAAGAGAAATAGATAATAATCAAATATCGCGTATTTCAGAACAACAAATAACGTGTTGAAATTAAATGAAAAGTTAAATAATATAGTTCAATTAATTTAATTTCTGTCTCTTACAAAAGACATGGCGATAAGTTTACAAATAAAGAAATTAAATACAGATTATTATTTTTTAAACAGACACACTATTCAGCCTGACAAAGGAACAAGGAAAGAATAAAAATAAATTGCTCCAAATGAATCTTATTGTTTTTGTATAATATTGCAACAGGTAAATAATTTTCAATTTGTTTAACAAGTTGATGCGCTTGAGATCCACTTTAAGTACAAATCCGCGCTGATAGTGACGCGAATCGGCCGTCAACTCAAAGCCAAATGCAGTTCGGTCATGGCGATCAAATCGGTTCGACAAACTGGAGCGCTACGAATCCTCGTTGACATCCGGCATCGAATCCGCAGGACGAATCCACATGGGGACGATTTCGGATCTCGGACGAGTTCGAACAACAGCAGCAGTAGGCCGGTTCACTCGTGACGGTTCAGGCCGTCCTGATTCTCCGAGAATCCGTCCAAACTGATCTCGCCGGTTATCTTGTTCAAACTATTGCAAAGACGGAGCAACCTCGAGACATCCGGATGCACGTTTGTGTCATTGATTACGCCGTTCGAAACAAGCGCCGAACACACCGCAGATAGATCGACATCGGCCGGCACAACTTGTACATTACGACCAAACCTATTTCAAGCAAAATTTATTTATTTATTTATTTCGATCTTTCAATAATTTCATTTTCATTCATATATATATATATATATATGATATATATGATATATATATATATATATATATATATATCATATATATATATATATATATATATATGAATGATATACACTGGCGCAAAATAAAAACGGGACAAAAATTTTGACCGAATTTTTAGGCAATTTTCAAAGTGACATACCTTTGCGAAAAATCATCCAAATTGCATGATTTTTTTTTTAAATTAAAGGCTAAAATCTCAGCTTTAAAATGATGTATATATTGTTTTTATTAGAAGCATTGATGCAACAGGAATCCCTTAAATTAAAGGGCATGTTTGAGATTTAAAATTAGCCAAGTTTGGAAATGCACGGACTTGGATAATTTTTTTTTTGAGCATGTGATATACATCAAATGAAAGCCTAATTCTTCCCCTTTAATTTGAGTGGTGGCTGATCGCTGTGCAATTTTTTTTTTGTTGACCGAGTTATCAAGGTTTGAAGAAGAAATGATCATTTTGTCTTTGATCACTTATTACTTGTAAACAAATCAATATACAGTACTCCGCGAAAAAGCATTAAAAAGTTGAAAGTCAGCTTTTTTAAACGCTGTTATTGTTTTCTTCTTAGCCTTACTTTTTCTAACCAATAATTAAATTCAAATGTTATGTAAAAAATCACACATTTTATGTTTTTTTTTAATTCGATATATTGTCATGAAAAAAGATCCAATCAAATCACTAAAGCAAAGTTTTGTAGTTCAAGTATACCACAATAAAAAACAATAATGTTTATCAGCTAAAACATTTTTATTCTATGTGTCTATCGTTCTTAAAATTGTCTAAATTGCTAACAACTAAAAACTAGCGATATTGCGTTAAAGTTAAAATTTTAAACTTGAGAAATGCATGTTTAATTTCTTGAGCCGTTCTTTCTTCATTTACTATGGTAAAGCAGATTGATTCTTTTAATTTTCAACAATTTAATTAGATCTGCGATCAAAGTCAAAATGACCATTTCTTTTTCAAACCTTGATAACTCGGTCAAAAAAAATCGCACAGTGATCAGCAACCACTCAAATTAAAAAGAAGAATTAGACTTTTATTTGATGTATATCACATGCTCGAAAAAAAAATTATCCAAGTCCGTGCACACTTCCAAACTTGGCTAATTTAAAAATCTCAAACATGCCTTTTAATTTAAGAGATTCTTGTTGCATGAATGTCCCTAATAAAAAAAATATATAAACCATTTTAAAGCTGAGATTTTAACCTTTAATTTAAAAAAAATTCATGCAATTTGGATGATTTTTCGCAAAGATGTGTCACTTTGAAAATTGCCTAAAAATTCGGTCAAAATTTTTGTCCCGTTTTTATTTTGCGCCAGTGTATATATACACGGAGAGAATTTTCTCTTAAAATTTAGCCTAAAAATCATGGTAATCGTGGAACAGTTGATTATTTCGAAGATTTTTATAATATTCTCTCTGATTTATTCACATCTATCACAATAAAATATAAAATCTGTTTGAGTAATATTACTAAAATGTATAATAAAATTTTAGTAATTCGAAAATATGTTGTGCAGTTTATAAGTCTTTATTGTTTTAATTAGAATAGATGCCAAGTAGTGATAAACATATAAAATATCTCATATAAATTTTACAATGCAGCATGATATTTTCAATCTGACTTAATCGTTTATGATAATTTTGATATGGTACATGGTAATTTATCGACTTTGTCCGACGATGATCGGTTAGTTTCGTCGTGTGTCTCGCTATAACACATTAGATACTCGACCAAACAAGAGTGAACTCGAACGAACAAAGGTCGTCCGACCGTCCGAAGTGCTGCCGGTTACATACTGTGTAATATTTTAGTGCATGTAACAGTTAAAATTTGGGAAGAGGACTTATTTCGACAGAAGTTTCTTACTGTAAGTAAATAAATGTAAGTAAATGCTTTGTTTACATAATTATGTTATAACATAAAGCCGGGGTCTTATGGCATGTCGCTCGTCAAGGATGGCAAGTTTCTACGCATCATGGGACTTCGTGGAATCGGAATGGTTTATTATTGTTTACGGTTCGTGGCTCGTGACGCGTCGTTTTCGAAAATTTTTGGTAAATGTAGAGTTAAAAGATTTGTGAATGGATGAGCTGATTCGCGCTGTTCGACCAGTCAATACTTGCAGGCAGTCGGTGAAATTAATTTTAACTTCGAATCAAATTTTATTGTATTTGTAATTGTAAAGATGCTGTCTTAGAACATTTTACAATCTGCTTGGTAATTTTTATTATGTAGTTTATAAAATTTCATTAGAAATAAGTAAATTTTACAAAGCGCATAGTAAAAATGCTGCCTTAGAACATTTTACAATCTACTTGGTAATTTTTATTATGTAGTTTATAAAATTTCTGTTGTATATTTCACAAATTCCTACCATTATCGATAATATTTAATAGTTACCTAGTTGTCCCACTTTTATCATCACAATATGTTAAAATTTGTAGTGAATTTAACGGTAAAATATAACGAAAAATTCTCTCCGTGTATGAATGATATATATATATATATATATATATATATATATATATGTATATATATATATATATACATATATATGTATATCTCGTAACTATTGGTAAATTTATCGATCTACAAATTTGAAATTTTAATATACTACGGAATAAAAGCAGGAAACAGTTTTTTAAAATAAAAAAAAACAGTATTATTAATTTTTTGCTTCTAAAAAATTTGATTTTCTCACAGAAAAAATATTGTACTAGAAAAACATTTATTATATACTTATTTTATTTTTATTGCATTATATACAGGAAATGAAAAAAAGGGTTCAGAACTTTTAGAGCAAATAGTAATCACAAAATGAAGAAAAAAATCCTAATAAACATGGATAAAAAAATGTTTGGAGTTATAAATAATTTTTTATTTTGGTTAAAGCAAATGACTTGCTCGCTTCTGATGCTATTGGCAGGGCCATATATGAAATGCATTTCTATCGTTTCCTAATTTGGATAATACGATGTTATTCTTACAGTGCTGCAAAAACTTTGATAACTGATAATCTACAGTTGTTCACTGATTGCTGTAACTGATAACTGCCTGGTGATGCGTGACGATAATCTTATGAATTATGTAATATGAAGTGTGTATATAAATAAGGAGAGGATAGATAATCCGTTTTCATGTGTTTTCATGTCGCGCAAGAACACCAGAAGCGAGCAAGTCATTTGCTTTAATCAAAATTGTTTATAACTATTATTTTTTCGATGCATGTTTACTTTTTTCTTTTACTTTTTAAGTACTATCTGCCCTTAAAGTATAGCCCCTTTTTTTAAAACTCTACAGAATTTTAATGAGAGAAGTTAAGAAAACATTTTCTTTGTGCTATACTTAAGATAAATTAAGACTTTTACGTTTCATAATTCGCGTTTGAATTAATATAAAATGTAACAAAAATTTCCTTTACTATTCTGCATTAATAAATAAACATATGTACATATAATCCAGTTCGTGTTCCTACGTTTTCTGCAAATGTACCTTATGGTTAAGAATGAGACATGAAATATGTTATACAGTATTATACATATACAGAGTTGGGTATTATTCAAATAAATTGTTATTTAGTTTGTTATTTAAATAAAATTTTATTTATTATTTATAATTCGTTTATTCATTAGAGGAAGTCCCTGTATTTTGGACCAGTGTGTAATTCGGATCAGTAGTGATTTTAATATAAGTGTGATAGGTAACACCACTTCTGAGAATCATGATAGTCTTTTGTCTAGAGCCTGTTGCCGCCAGTTTTCGTTACTCGAACGAGAACAGTCAAGTCAGGAAATATGAAAGTTGTTAGTGCGAATCCATCCATGTAATTTTGTTTATTAGTTTTAAAAGCGAATATTATTGCTTTATACAGTTTATATTGCAAAACAGTTTTACATACTTCTTCATAAAACCTTAAAGTAACATATTTTATAATTGTAGTGTAAATACTTTTTAATGCTTTTGCGCTTATAAGTAATTCGTTGTAAGCACTCTTGTGTAATTTGGACCATGTAAGAATGTATAATTTGGTCCACTTAATCAAAGAAAAAAGAAAGAAATTCGGAAAACAATAGCCAAGACTAATAAAAAGCAAGACATTTTGGAAGAGAATAAGACTTGCTGTCTCATATGTGGAGAAAATTATCAGGCAAACTGGATTCAATGCAAACAATGTAAAGGATAGTCGCATGAAAACTGGCGCTGAACTAACTATTGATATGTATTATTATTGTGAGTCTTGTTTTAATATTATTTTCTAATATAATAATAATCGTTAATATAATATAATAATACGTTGTTATTTGTATTAAGGCAATAAAAAAATTATTTTACACTTCGGTCCAAATTACACGCCTATGATCCGAGTTACACGGATACTGCTCCAAATTTCAGTTAATTTTTGTAAAAAGTGTGCATAAATTAATTAAATTTGCTACTCATATTTGATACCTCTTATTTAGTAGTTTCCTTAAAAAAATTTTCTTTCCTTAATGTTCATCCTGACGAGATTTATTCAATTTTAATCTTAGGAGGTCTAAATTACACGGACTTCCTCTATTTAGATTTTTTGTAATTATTTCTTATTTGCATTATTCGTTATATGCATTATTTGTTATTCGCATATGTCATACACGCAATGTCTACTTGAAATACCTTCGCTATTTTTAGAGACGTGAGAATATTGTAATTACGAAAGTTATTCAGTATCAAGAGAACAATAATATGCTGATAATAATTTTCCTGTGGGTAGAGATTTCAAGATTACCAGATTTTTAAAAAATAACATGCTATACTTTTTTATCCTTCACGTATAGCGGTTGTTTAGATGATTTCAACAACCTATAATATAAAGTTATTTAGCATTAAATAAAAAAGTAAATAATTTTTTATTTTTATCTCATAAGAGGTATTCAAATGATGTCCGTTTACATAGTGATTAGGACAAAGATATTGTATAGCGGTATACCAGCGAATACTATACCAGAAGATATTAAGCAACGAATTGTTAAAGCATGTCCGACAATCAGTCTGGAAATATTAAGACGAGTATGTGTTTCAGGAATTCAAAGACTGCAGAATCGTATCGATAACAAAATAAACTGAATCTTCCTATAAATGCACGAACAATTCGACGAAAACTCCAAGAATGTAATTTAAATGGTAAAGCTACTAGGAAAGTTCTACATTTAAGTTTGAAAAACGTGCAGATTGCAATTTACAAAAGATCGTATGAAATAGAGTGGTTGAGCAGAAAATAAAAAATGGAGAAATGTTTTATCATCATACAAAATAAAAATTAATCTGATGGAATCTGACAGAAGATATATGAGAAGGCCAAATTAGGAATTGCTACCAAAGTACACTATAAAGACTGTAAAACATAGCGATAACAATATAAAATTATGGAGGACATTCTTATGGTATGAAGTTCATCTAATTTATTGGATTAGAAATACTATAGATATCAAAATGGGTTGCTGCCAGGAGTAAGAGTTTATTAAGGTATACCAGCGAATATGCCAGCAAAAAGTTAATTAAGGATGTTCTGGCTATACAATCCTAGCCAAAAGCTACTTCAATATGAAAGTGATAAAATTCTATGCTTTTAAGGATTGAAATCTGCAATAAACGTGCTTATATCATGTAAATGTCTTAAACAATATCATTTAATATAATATTTGTCACGTTTCAGTAGTTGACATGTACACTATAACTCTTCTTCGAAACTTTGCATTTTTATTAATATCTCGGTAATAAGATAGTGAATCAATTTAAATTTTTTTTAATTTTTAAAAACATTGCTCAATGCTTAATTTACTTACAAATAAAGTTTTAGAATATTGGCAATGTTGCTTCCTTATTCTTTTATTTATATAATGCTGTTTCTCCATAGGAATATATGTAAAATTATAAATACAATAATTCGTGAACCAGTTAGAAAATCGGCTTCAGGTTTTAACCACTTGTTCAGAACAAAGTTGGAAACAACTTATAAAAGTTTTATGATATTTTCAATGTAACACTGTTAGCGCTAGAACATCCTTAACATCCTTTGATCGAAAATTTTTTTTAAATAATTATACATATAATTCCGTCTATACATATATGTCATTTAGTTTCAGCCAAAATGGATTTAATAGTCGATTTAAAACCGGTATTTATTAATCCATTAATTTGTTAATCAAAAAAATAGTTTTTGATACACTTCATACATCTCAAACATGCATGAACGAAATTAATTTCGACTTATAGCGCAAAGGAAAAAGAACATATGTTGCACTATATTTTACATCAATGTGATTCCGGTGAAGAAATAAGAATCTCAAGGTAAGGATAAGATATTGATAATTTTTTAACGATTCTAAACTTAATTTTGATCGAAAACAAAGCTTTACGTAGGAGAAACGTTTCTTCTTATTTATCCTTATTTATTTCTTCGCGAATCCATCAATCAACAACAAATCATCTTGTATTCTCATTCTCGATATCAAGTCACAGGTACGCATTACTCTTTAGAGTATTACGGGGTAATTTAGATAAAAGCGAGATAATGCATTAAATATAACTAGGAAAAATGATCGTGTTACACGTGTGTACTGAACTTTCCGGTATCATGACGTAGGAAGAAAGCAACAATGGGCGAATACGAGTCTCCAGTGAATCCGTTATGTCTTTGCGTCACCGTCCATTTCTCTCCTTTAGAGTCTTTTCTGAGAAACGCGGTACAAGTATTGCGCGTTGCCAGTGTACTTCCCGTCATACCTTTTGCGCACGTGTCATTTCGGTAATGTTACGATAAATAATAATAACAATGTCGTGTTTGCCTGATACTTCACGGTTCATACGCTACGCACCACACCTGCGTTTCCGTAATTTATCATGCAAAAATTGCACGGGAAGATTTTTTGTAATTTCCAAAAAATATGCTATACCGCAACTTGACACAACGATGCTTTAATATTATTCTCTCATTTTTTAGGCATCGTTAAAAAAATATAAGAATGCATCCAGTTAAAAGTATGTACAATTAATATGTATATAATTATATATACAATATAATTCTACACATAATTATAAATATGTATGTATGTGAACATATTATATACAATGTATATAATATGTTCACATACATACATATTTTCCTTCTCTTGTATAAACTCCGTTTGGATGTACAAGAAAAATAAGAATTAAAAAATAATTGAGAAGATAATTTTTGCATTGCTTTTTTACAATTTGTACAATTTGAAATAAAAAGTTTAATTTGAAGAAATGAGAAAAAATTGCCCATAAAATTGCATAAGCATGAAATATAATTCTACATGATTAAATATAGATTATTATGTAATCTCTTCGCAATTTACGTTTTAAACCATGAGTTTATTGTTCGACCTTTTTTTTATCTGTTTAAAGTGGTTTAAGAAAATCTCTAAAAATTCATCAACATGCTTTAAAGTTTCTGGAACAAATGCCTCCATTTTATTTTGAAAAAAAGAGGAGATGGAAGATTGTTTGAGAAACTTTCATGGATAAAAATCGTTTGAAATACCTAGTGTGTTTATAGGTTTAAGATTATATATATTTATATATACTTCTCATATATAAAAAATTTTTTATAGTTTAATACAATGTGTTTGCAATTGATTTTCAATGAGAGTTTGCCAAATTACCTCAACAGTTACAAGTTATTTCAATATTGGGAGGTAAAAAGAATTGATAATTACCTGATAAAATTGAGATCATTTCGTCCGCGTTTGAGTTGTTCTCCGTTAAAGGCCTTAGAATTGGACCGACCGAATCTAATCACGATGTCCGGTGATTTCCATCGGGGCTGCCTGCTGACCTTCGGATCGGTTTCTCTGTTCAAGACAGAATTGTCCATGCTGTTGAAGGCAGACTGAGTGCGTCCGAACCTGATGAAGGAGGAACCCATAGCGCTGCGTCTCTCCTTAGACTCAGTATCCTCCTCACGCTCGTCGTTGACGTGTCTCTTTATCACGTATTCGAATTCGTTTGGTGACTCCTTGAAAATCCTCAGACTACCGTCATCCTTCAACGGTGTCAGCACCGAAGAAGACACGAGCATCCAATTGCAGAGAAATGCCATCGCATTGAAAGCGTAGAGTGCAAACTGCAATCAAATGTTGTATAAAATAAAATAGCATATATATCGCGTTCTTAATCTACATATTTCATAGATCTCGCTCATTACTTGCAAATTTTTTTATATTCCTTAATATATTCCATAAGATTTGTTATTTTTTACTTTTACTAACAGATTGTTTAGTATTGTTATCTGTTAGTTCTCTGAGGCTCGTGTGTCTATGAAAAGCATTTTTTTTAATTTTCTGAAAATTGTCCATACTTTATCATTTTTCTTTAATTAAAGAACATATGTATATATATATATATATATATATATATACATATATGACATATACATATACATATATATACAATATATATATATATATATGTGTATATATATATGTTTATATATATATTTATATTTATAAATATTTTATATATATATATATATATATATATATACATACGATCACACACAATATTACAATATCCTACCGTACAAACCTACGAGAAACTAATTAAAGTTAAACAAGATAGTTAAAATAAAATATATTACATAAGTAGATCCACATTTAATGTCGTATATTCATGTCTCTTAATCTCAAGCACAAGACAGATTGTAATTTGGCGGAGCTGCCGAGTGACTTTATCCAGTAATGTGTAATTGATTTGTCGGGATCGACTAGAATTACGAAGTGCAATAGGAGCGACGCATCGTCCGACGTCCGCGTGCGTCACACAATAAATTATATCGGTGCCTTATTATCTGTATTAATATCCTGTTTAACAATACCACAGCGTACTGAGCAAGATTAATGTGGTGCCTTATATTACTTTAATTAACCCTGTACGCGACTGCCCTTCATAATCACGTCGCCCACAAACTTTGTTACGTGTATTGTTAAAAACCTACAGATTTACCGCGTCTTCAGAGAAACAAGTATTAATGTAAACGTAAATGGGCGGCTTCTCCCCTTAATTAACTAACCGTTATTGTTACTTTGCACAAAATGCATTGTATCAATATTAATACACAGGTTCTTACACTGCTGACATTGCGTTACGCTATGGACTGAATGCGCGCCGTTATCATCTTAACTATTTAATCGTATATTCCTTAATTATCTCGAAGTTCATTACATTTCCACTTAAAAATATTTTTATTATTGTATTTATTACGTTATTTTGTCTTTACATGTTACTCTGTTCTTTAGAAGATTTTACTGAAAATAACATTTGCATAATGTACGTAAGAGAATTTTAAATTTGGGGTTTTTTTCTATAAATATCATATTAATAGTGTAATATTAGAAGATTGTGAATATAAGAGAATAAAATTAGGCATTATATCTAAATTTTAAATTCATTTTAATGATATTATAATTTATGACATTATAAAAATATTAGATATTAAAGATTGTGAAAACTTGTGAAATGGTAATCTCCATTCAATGGAGCTTTAGAAAGGCTTTAGAAAGGATCGAATTGGTTAAAGAATCTACCATTATGAATATATTTTAAAACGTTAATATGGAAAATTTACATTTTCATTCTCCAAACATTATCATAATATTGTTATTCTTTAAAATACAGAACAAATAGATTTAAAAAAAAAATTGAATTCATGAAATTAATATCACAAATTTGTCGCACATTCTTACACACGTCACTTATTCAATTTCATGTCTCTAACATGAACTGGAGACATCCTTCTATCTTGCCGTCCGTAAAACATAATGAAACATGGCAGCCGACACATTGTTATTAAAATTTTAATAAAATTTATTAAAATTTTTTAGCTAGAAAATTAATAAATTAATTTTATTTTTTAGTTAATAAACTAATAAATTAATATTGTTAAATCTAAAATTAATGTCATGAAAAGTTAAAAAAAAACCAAGATTGTGCTGCGGTAAATCCGACCGAGAAAATTAAGTCGGTAAATTTATGGAAACTGAAAAGGAACATACGAGATTCGCTACGTCACTTCAATGACGAGAAAATATAAGTCTACGTGATAACCATGCGTTTGAATGAAAATGGAAATTAGCTGAAATAATAGGAAAGTATATCTCATATTACGCGAAGGCAGACAATCACGTAGAAGCAACAGGGGATTTATCACGAAACCCGATGAGAAACTCCGTAACACAAGAAATCCACCACTTTTGTAAAATCTTTCTGCGCATCGACAATTGTCTTTATTTTTAGTTTTAGTAAATTTTTTTAAAGTACCAAACTACGCCGTTCGTACTTATCAAATAAAGTAAAAAAAAAAACGCTCTTTAAATTATTTGCGGGAATAATTATTCCGAAATGAAAAATTAGAAATTATTTTATAAACAATTATTCTAAATAATCAATTTCAGTGCTTCGCTCTCTATTTTTTTTCTAAGAGAAAGTTTTTAAATTTCTTTTTTTTAGAATCATTGAATTACGTTATTGAAAATAGAAATATGAATCTTTCCAGCCGATCTTAATATTTGGGAAAAATTTTTCTCTGACATGTATTTATATAATCATTGTGCACTGTTTAGTAATAAAAATATAATGAATTTTATAAATCTTTTTAGTCTCGCTTGTTGTTTCTCTCTTTCTCTCTTTTTTCTTATTTTCCTAATATACAAAATATTTCCTACTCGTGCTAGGAAACTAAATTACACAAAATATTATTTATTCAAATCAAAATATAATAATAAAATATTACTAAAATAAATAACCTAATATATGATATATGAAAGTGAATCAATATCTTTTTTTTTTATCTCACACTCGGCATCGCCAAACAAAATGGGCAGAGAGACTGTTTGACCGCTTGCTACGTCTTCTCGTTCATTATCAAATTAGCGTTCGATTGAAGTCCGAAGCGATAGTTCGGACAGATCGTTGCTAAACCACACAATCATAGGAATTAAATTCACGGAACGATCACCGCACATCTCGGCGGTGAAACACATTCGACACTCCACAATAACGATAATGACAAAGCACTCACCATTCTGCCGGCTGCTTTTCGACTTCTTGATGCGCAGGGGAGAGCGACCGGAAGACGAAATCGCGGAGATAAAGTGGCCGAAGTAGAAAGAACGTAATACGGCGGATAGCGGCGGCGTGTTTTGCGGCGTGGTTTAGTGGTGGTTGGTGGTGGAATGGGTGTTCGGGGTTGGCGATGACACCCTTTATATAGGGGCACCCTCGGTGCGCATATTTCCTCCCCCCCCCCTCCCCTTCATCCTTGGCGCGTTGGTCTTCTCTCTCGCCGTGCTGCGAGGAGGAGACGGTCTCACCTGAGTTATGATTGGCCGGAGCGCACAACACGATACCTCTACATTATTTTGATTCAATTACACCATCACCACCGGCTACCGACCTACGTAATCTCCTTTATTATTTATGATTCTCGGCAAATAATAATCATAGGGGCGGATGCGAGAAGATCCTCCTCCGTTGCCGTCATCGGTTAACAATGTCGACGCTGATCTCCCCGTCTCTCCTTCTTTTTTCCCGTCTATCTATCTTGGCTAGTCTCTAGCTAACGCTCAAAAACAACAACGGCGCCGGAGATAACAAACCCCTTCGTCTCGCTATCCTTTACGTCGCGCTTCGACCTGTTTCACGAACGTATCGAATAAAACGCAACAGGTAGAGGCGACCTTTGCTTTCCAATGACCCAACTATTTTCGCGGGATCACTTCCTCTCGCGGGGACGCGGTGGCGGTAGAAGAATGGCGAAAAAAAATATGTATATCTGCGTCGGTGACATTTGCGAAGATTACGCAGGAGAGTAACTTCGCGCTGGAAAAGTCATGGCGGCATTTGATTTACGTCGGCTTTAATTTTTTAAGTAACAATTTATATACTGAAGAAGTTGGAACAGTTTCCGAAAGCACGTAAAATGCATTACGCGCGAACTTGTTTCCGCTAAACTAATTTGAGGGATTCCGAGTTCGGGGCGAGAAATACGTCAGAGTTTTTAACTTTTTACGCGCTCGCGCAATCATAGAGTCATACTTGCGCAACGCGTGAAATAATCTTTTTTTTTCACGTATGACTATCTGATACATTGAGCATTGAACAAAAGCAAATTTGTTTGTAAAAGATACATGTATATATCTATGCATTACACATACACACGCGCGCGCGCACCCGCATACACGTTATATTGTTATTTCATTATTACGCATTATATTGTATGCATTATTTTAGTTTACCTATTACTGCATCGCTAAAAATGGTTCAAAGCGAAATAGAAACGTCCAATGTATAATTATTTTATAACTAATTTTGTAATTAATAATTTAAGATTGTTATAACGTTATCTTATTCACTATTATCCGCGTTGCACCCTCAGTTTTCACTTGTTATAGGGTAAAGGTCCGCTTGTTTAAAATGGTTATACGTATAAAACAAAGAGTGAATCGTAATTAATAAAGTACATACTAATTTACATATGAGTGGATTATTATAGATCACTTTTGAATTATATTAAAGTAGCAAGCTGCAATTTGATTTTAGTTAAAAGAATTAAGCATGTAAAATTACAAGAGGACAATGCATACGCAATACATGTAAAAATTTGTTAACGATAAAGCACACAAATTTATCTATGAGAATACTTTAATAATAATGTCGATATTTATTTCACAAATAAAATAAGGTGGCTTACAAAGCATTATATACAATATTACATTTAAAATAACTATTTTATTCTGAAAATTGTTTACATATATTATTTTTGTATTAACATTTGTATTGTATAATAAGTAATTGATCAATTCTTTATACTAATTTTCATCTGAGTTAAATGTGAAATATCAAAAAGATCATACGATTGCAACATTTTGAAGAAACTGATGTTCTTTTAATGACAAGTTCTTTACCCAATTTTAAATCCGTTTTTCTTTAAAATAACGAAATGCTAATTATTTTCGAGTTATAAGCAATTAAAAACAGAAGGTTTTTTGCGAATTAAGCTTTAAAAGAAAACAATGCGTAATAGAAATACGTACAATTTTCAGCCAGCTTCAGATAAAGTTTATTGCAATGCAATTTTAATTTCATAGATTTAATTATAGAAACATAATGTTAAAAATTAGAAAGTTTGCAATATAAATGATAACTTTTTTAAATATTTCTTGAGGGAAAGTAAATTTCAGATTGACTACCTTCAGGCTTTTTTAGTTTTTCTTATAATAAAATAGCAAAAATTATTGCATAAAAATATCAATATAAGTATTCTTTTTTCATAATAATTCCAAGTAATCAATTTAATAAAAATTTTAACCTACTTTGGGCAGTGGATTGTTTGTCATAAAAATAACGAGTGTATATCGTACGAATTAATGTCTCCTCCTGTAGAGTAAAGCATACGAGAAACAAGTTAAGCATATACGTATCAGTTATCCTTTAGGTGAAAGAGCTTGCCTACGCAAAAGGAGATCGGTGCCGTCGTGCACCGTTGCATAAGCTCGTATTCAAGTTTAATATTAGCGTAAAGATCGTCTCTCTATTGCCGACATCGCGCAGACTGTTGCATAAACGCACGTAATTCATACTTGTTACTGCAGGATGTAACGGGAGTAACGAGATGTACATATGTCACCACTTTAAATCAGTAGGAGTTTCTTTGATGGCACTTATTTCATTAATATTTCCTACATTAGCAAAAATTATATTATTTATTTATTACAAAATTAAATATATATTATAGAGATATTTATTATAAAACGTTTCTTGCTTTATTGCCGCTCAAATCATTTTCCTTAAAAAAAAAAAATATTTTAGCAATACCCCATTTTGAACTTGTCACAATATTTAATTTCTATAAAATAAAATTCTGGATATATATATATATATATATATACACACACACACACACACGCACCCTCACACGCACACGCACACGCACACGCACACGCACACGCACACGCGCACGCACACGCACACGCGCACGCACACGCGCACGCACACGCACACGCACACGCGCACACACACACACACACACACACACACACACACACACACACACACACACTTAATTACGTGTATACGCGTGTATATGTATAGACACGTATATAACGATTCTTATATCATCTTCAATCTTGACTTACGAGAAGCCCATTATTTTCGCAACTATTAAATAACTTTAAGAACTGAAAAGTTAAGCAGTAAATTGTTTTTGCATATTTGCTATAAAACAAATTTTATATTATTCTTAATTTATTGTAATGTAAAAATGAAGGCATATATAGAAATATATATTTTCTATCTCTTTTATATCTTATTTACAAATATATTTGTATGAAATTGTCAGTAAATTTTGATTTCCACTATTAGAATACGTTATTTTAATTTATTTTTTAATCTTTTTAATTTGAACGCTGTATATAGATTTTCACGAAGAAAAAGATAATAAACAATTTCAGAGTTTCTTAAATAAATATTCTCTCTTGTCTTCACCCCACGGTTTTTAACATTTCAAGCAAACGGTTAATTTATATAACACACAATTAAAGTGAGTAGTTTAGGAAAGAATCATCGGAAGCATTTATTGCTACGAAAAATAGAACATCAGTGACAATAATAATAATTTACTATACAAGCTACATTAATGTTGCTTTGAACTTTTACAATTTTCTACCAAGTTAAATTACTTTTTTCGAAAGCGTTATAATTAACAGTAGTGCCTTAATTGCTCTAATATCCAAGATATCAGAATTCTTTCTCACTTTCGTTCATTTATAAGTTAACAATAAAATTAACAAAATTGTAATTAAATATCTCCTAATGATAATCATAAATAATTTAATGTTTTTTTTAATTTTATATTAACAGTGTTTCGAAAATGTGTTTTTTATTTATTTATTGCGTTTTACATTATTATTTAATCCTTATTAATTATATGTACAAATATTTTATTATTTTACGAAATTTAAATGTTTGACAAATAAATTGGAACATTTATAAAGAAAGATCTTTTAGGTAAAAGTTTTAAGATTTTTTTAATTACAAAAAATATTTGAAATAATTTAAAAATATAATTCGAAACAATACATGATTAAAAAACCTTTGCAGAAAAAATCCAATTGCTAATCATTAATTATTTTCCTTTCACTTGCAATTATTGTTTTATGTAATACAATATAATTGTATACAATATAATTATTTGACTATAATGCGCTTCTCCCACTTTTTTCTCTCATACAAAAAAAATAGATAACAATATATTTATATTTTCAAGCATTTTAAAGTTGCATTTAATTTTATCAAAATTTAAATTTCGGTAATTACAAAAATGTATGTTGTTAAAAATTTTTTTAAATGCAATAAATGATAATTTCATAATATTATTACCAAGGAAAAAAATAATCTTTAATCCCTGAGAGGATTGTGATTGTGAAAAAGACCGTCCGATAAAAATTTTGCGATATCTTTTGTTTCGAAATATCAGATAAAAAGTCATCTAAATGAATTTAAGAAGTAACAATTGAAATTAACATTGCAGTCGAGTTACTGATACAATTGCAAAAGTTCAAGCTAAATAATATAGAAGTATCTGCGACGGTGTAAAGAGGTCAAAGTCATTGCGTATCATTGATCAGCGGTAGGCGACGAAATGTCTATTCAACAGGTTGTTAACTACTTAAAATCTATGGTAGCCCCTTCTTGCCACTCTTGTCTGTGATGATACCGACGTATCGCGATTCTCACGTAGTCAGTGTCAACTCAACGACGGTTCGCACTTCAACTCGCGATGCGGCTTTCTTGTACCTTCTACACGGCGATTGCGCTTATTTTATTTAGCAACATAGTGTTGTATGCGAGCGGCACAGAAAGTAAGTGGTAACGAGTATCGCGCGAAGCGCTGCTATCTAAAACTTCTATCTAAAATCCTTGTTACATTACGGATCGTAGAGTATTTTCACAAAATGTGACCAAACGTGAAAGTATAGTTGCAAATTTTGTATTTTTACTAATTTAATTAATACGCTCTATTCATTGCTTATAACGTATTGCCATTGGAACGTAAACCATCATAGTAATCTTTCAGTTCAAAACAAATACTGGAATGGATTGATTTTCTTTTAATTACATAGTGTATTGGTAATTCAATAGCATTAAGTACAATGTAATTATTTAGAAACGCTTTGTTATTTAAAAATTGATTGAAAAATGTTAAAGAATGAGTCAAAGAACATTAATGTATTTTAAGAAAAAAAATAATAAAATTTAAAAAATGTTTATAGATTTTTGTTTAAAATTTAATATAAAAAAATTTTTTAAATATTGTTTTTTTTACATTAATAATAATCAGAAAATTCAGTCAAATATATAAATATAAAACTTTTATAAATAATTATACTTACTTTTTACCTTAATTTTTTTATCATCAAATTTTTTTTATAAGTTAGCGTGTTTTAATTTATGAGTTTTATTTTATACTATCATATTTTGATATTTAAACAAACATAAATAAAGCAATATGATTGCGTAATTATTTGAACATTCGCGTGTGTGTGTTGTATATACATATGTGTGCGTGTGCGTGTGCGTGTGCGTGTGCGTGTGCGTGTGCGTGTGCGTGTGCGTGTGCGTGTGCGTGTGCGTGTGCGTGTGCGTGTGTGTGTGTGTGTGTGTGTGTGTGTGTGTGTGCGTGCGTGCGTGCGTGTGTGTGTGTGTGTGTGTGTGTGTGTTAGTGTGTGGGAGCGTGTGCGTATGCGAGTGCGCGTGTGTACGAATATATATATATATATTTTTTTTTTAAGATTAGGGGAGAACAGATACAATTTCGGAAAAATTTTATAAGTATGATAAAATCATAGGATTAAATAAAAGTAAGAAATAAATGCATGTTACTATTAAAAAAAATTTTGGATGTATAAATACGTATAAACTAACTACATCTAAAAAAAAATGTTTTTTTTTGTACAATTTTTGTCCATATGTAGAGGAAAAATAATGAAAAGAACAATTAAAAGTTAATTACAGAAATAATTTTTTACTACTATGTATTTATATTACCAATTTCTTATTGTGTTATATTTTAGTTGATTAGATCTAATTATATAGCGCGTCTTAATACAGTCTCATCTATTATACGTGATTATACATAGAATATTATATAATATAGTTGAGATTTTACTTTTTGTAAAAAACAATGAAAAAATTATTTCTCTAATTAGTTTTTAATTTTTTTTTTTTCATTATTTTTCCTCTACATATGGACAAAAATTGTACAAGAAAAAAATATTTTTGAAATATATAGTTTATACATATGTATATGTGCAAAATTTTTTTCGGATAAAGCTATAACATAATATTTAATAAAATAAGAAATATCGTTGCAACAGCATCTTCCATGCTTTGTTAGTAACGTTTGAATTATTGCAAAATATCGTTTACGATAATTTCATACGGTCATAGATTGATTCCGTATGATTCGATAACTGGGGACTGTTAGTATGCCTATCAACTTATCAATACAGTTATTCTGTGCAATATTTTAACGTACACGCAAACAGAAATACCAATAAATATCGTCGACGCGTGGAATATTGCCAACTCATCAGTATAATTTCTATGGTTAATATTTTTTTAGTTTCTAAAATATCACGTGACTATATAGCAATCTGATCTCGTTGAAAATACATCGACAAACTCTATCTGGCAATAGAAATATTCCCTATCGTCGGACGTTCACGCTTCCTTATTTACCAGTGGCTGCAAATTGTCGTCATTTATCCACTTGTACTATCATTCAAAGCGAATCAAGGAGATAAATGAGTCCTAGTATTTCAAAATACACGAGTCATTCGCATTCAATAATGTTGTATACTTGCAAAATAATCATAATAATAACAATAAATTCATATGAATAAATATAAAGATTAATACAATGTAAAATATATTAAATAATGGGGCTACTGCATTAACTCTGCGTTGATTGCACAGGGTGTAAAATAGATCTCAACTTTAAAACAATTGTTAAATGCACAGAATAAAATTTTTTATTGGTCGAATGCTGCACTTGTTTCTAATTGTTTCACAATTAAAAAGAAACTTTTGCGCCTCTAATGTATATATGTATAAAATTATCAACCTTTATTTAATTGTATATCGACAAAGAGCACAATGAAAATGAACTGTAACATTGGGGTATAAAGTATACCCTACGTGAGTAATGTGTTATGTGTAGAAAACTACGCAAGTAATGTAAGATTAATGCTGTCATAATATTTGACTCAGAAAATAATTTTCTAACAAAGTGAATAACCATAAATACCATACAAAGATGATGAATGTAAAGAAAATGAAAAGTAATAACAATACGAGAATAACAACCTAATTATTTAATTAAGTTGTAATATAAGATGCAAAGCAGCAATGCGAAAAGAAAGAAAAAAAGAAGAGATCATAACATTTTAGTAACTTTAATTTTATCAATATTTTTTATATTTTTGCACTTAAAATAGATATATGAAACGTTTTACAAGTTGCAAACTTAATTTTGATGAAACTGAAATCATTTATTTTTTAGTTATTTATTATTATATTAGTGAAAGTTTTGAATAATTTGAAAATTATACTCACAGAAGAAAAGCTTTTCACAATCTAAATTTCTGAGAAACAAAATATATAATAATATTTCTCTCTCTTTCTCTTACTTTCAAATTGATTTAAAATAGGTTTTTAGGTAGTTTAATACAATTTTAATTAAATATTTACTTAGTTAATGATCTTATCAAAATATCTTTGATCATGAAAAATTATTTCCGACTTGATTGCAGAATCTAATTTTAAAATTGATGTTATTGGAGAGAAAAAAATGCAAGATATAAAATGTAGAACGGATAAACTTTTTAAATCATTGTCATAATGACTTGTAGTGTCGTTTATGAGGTTCGCCTCGCAAACGATAAACACGAGCAAGACGCGAGTCATTATATTTCACATAATTAATGAGATTATAGATATTCCGACAACATCTCTCGGTGATTAACAGGATCCCCCATCTGGAATCTGACTTGGACCGATCGATTGAAGCAAGATCTATTTGTAAAGTACGATAAGTTCGCCCGGCCGACGCAACATTTTAATACGACGGTGGTCAAATTCGACATTACTTTGCTTTATGTCGATGTGGCAAGTATGCGCGATATTAAAACGCATAACACACGTAACTCTGTTCTCGTGATTTTATAACTGGCTTTTCTTTTCGAATTTCAGGATGACTTCAAATCTACCGTCACCGTCAACGGATGGGCTTCTCATGTATGTGAGAGACTTAATGCTTTTGTATACACATAATACGTTTAATACTCATATGCAACATTTAAGCATTTATTTAATTTACGTAATAAAGCGCTGGAAATTTAAATAATTTTACGTTACAATTCACTTATATTTAAGATATGTCAAATGCAATTTTAAAATATGTAAATAAGATACTTTTGGATGGATTTAAAGTTAAAGTATGCACAAAAAGTACAAAAAAATTATCTTAATTGTAATGAGTAACAAAGAAAAGTGGGCTTTGAGAATCAACGCAGTTACTTGTGGGTTATGTAACTTTTAATTAACAATACAAATTCAAAATATAAATTATATACGTTTCGGCTTTTTAAGCCATCTTCAGCAATGTGATGAGAAATAAATTAAATAATCTCAAACTCATCAATATTTTTAAAAAATTCAATATATTAAAAAATGTAAAATATATGGAAATACTAGAAAATTATGATTTATCAACTAAAAAAGTGAAATCCTCACTAACTAGGTCCAGAAAAAGTGAAATTGACAAATTAAAGCCTTGGAAAAACATTGGAAATTTGTTTGACTGTCAAAGCTCACTTTTCCTTCCTTAATAGCCAAATACTGGCAATATGCCAGCAAATCAAAGCATGAATATTGAGCAGATTCCTGCTCAATTGCGTTCGCATTAAGCTTATTTTCTAGCAGTACGATCTGCTGCCACAATGTAATGACAAAAATACAGCATGCTGTACGATCTGCTGTCACAATGTAACGCGGCTAATATCGAATAAAGCTTGCAATTCTGATTATGATTCGCTGTCACGCTGTAGCAAAAAAAACACAGCAGAAATAGATATACATACATATAGGCACACATACATTATATTAAAAATGTAATATTAAATTCATTTTGTTGAGAAAAAATGTTTAAAGTCTATTAATCACTAATTAAGTCAATTTTCTAAACAACCATACTACACACTCAAAATCCGCAATACTCTAAAAGTTTAAATTTTTTGTTTAATTGAACTGCTTCTTATATTACATATTCAGTGCACTGTTTTTACTTTCAAGTTTACCTTTTATCACACCATCGAATGAAAAACATGGCGAGCTGAAAGAATTTAAATATTATTAAATATAATAAAATGTCATTATATGAGAGCAAAGTATGCTGCATTTCTACTGCGGTTCTGTCGCCTTGGCGTGCTTGCAGACAAGGGATTTCTGCTGACAATCTGCTGCTTCATAATAGCAGATTACGTACAATTTCAGTATATGTATATGTGTATATACATATATGTATATGTATATATATATATATATATATATATATATATGTACATATATTCTGCCAATGTATTGTGTCAGCCATATAATGTTTGAAATTTGTTTTATTTATGCTGGTAAGCTATGCTCAATTTTTGTCGTATTTCTGCCATTACATTGTGATGCATTGTCGATTTTTATTTGTGAGTTTCTGACAACATTAACTGGAACAGCATATCCTACTAAAATATTAATAGTACTCTATCTACATAATATGCAACATACAAATTATAAAACGTGCTGTGTGCTATTTTACTATTTACTATAACTTTTTATTTACATATCAGTTTTTTTTTGTAAAAAACACTTATATGAAAAAATTTTATTTTATATCTTTAATTTATTCTTCCATAAGAATTCTCTTTCTTGTTGTATCATGTGATTTAGAAATTATACGATTTTATTTTGATGAGTGATTTTATGATTTGTTTAATGTTACAACAAGTGGCGAATTGTATCATAAACTTATATTGTAACTCTTTTATAATTAATACTGCAAAAATCTGCATCTTAATGCATGCTTCATAATTAAGATAAGAGCAAGAGAATATGTTTCTTCTAAAAAATTCTAATTATTTTCATCTAATATTTTATATCTAGATGTGGACAGATGAAAAGCTCAAATGGGATCCTGCAAAATATGGCAATATCCAACATATTCACGTAGGGAGCCACGAGGTATGGCAGCCAGATATTTTGCTGTATCACAGGTATAGAATCTTTCATCTTGATTCTTCAAAAAAATATATGTAAATATCTATAAAAACGCTCAGAATTTTCAAATAATAAATTTTTACTGTTAAACATTAAAGGATTAAATTTAAACCAATTCCTTGAGTTAAGTATAAATAAATAATATTTTGTTATTTTTAGCTATCATATAAGTAGTTAATATGTTATTGTTCAACATTGTATTGTCTTAATTACATTAACGACATATTAAATAAGAGCAATGCCGACCTAAGAAATAGTTAAAAATAATTCAAATTAACCCATTAAGGTCCATGACCAACACAGCCGAGATAGCAACAAATTAACTATTGAATTCATAACATAGGGTAAAAATAAAGTTCACATGTTTGTTTTTTTTTGTTTATTAATAAAAAATTGTTTAAATCATTTGTTTATTTATTGTTTTGATTTATTGTTTCTATAGAATCGAATAGCATTTTTAGATTTTTTGCAAAATCTAAAAATGCTATTCGATTCTACAGAAAAAAATCATGAAGATTTTGTCTGAAACATTTTTTTGTAAGAGCTTTAGTTTTGCCAGAAAAATTAAAGAAAAAGATGGTTTTTCAGCCCTTTTTCGATTTTTTTTCGCAAACGCTCTTACTGATTCGAATTATGAATTTAAATAATTGTATAATAAAATAATTGTTATAAATAATTCAAAAACTATCATAAAAATATGCTTATGTGACTCCTTATATGCATACTTATGCCATGAATCAGATATTTAGCGAGCACTTTTCTATTCATAATTCGAACCAGTAAGGGCGTTTGTGAAAAAAGGATCGAAAAACCATCTTTTTTTAAATTTTTTCTTACGAAACTAAAGGCTGTAAAAAGTATTTCAGGTAAAATCTTCGTGATTTTTCTTGTAGAATCGAATGGTATTTTTAGATTTTGCAAATAAACAAAAAAAATTGTTTAAATAATTTTTTATTAACAAACAAAAAATAAAAGAAAAAACATGTGAACCTTATGCTATGAATCAATAGTTAGGTTGTTGCTATCTCGACTGTGCTGGCCATGGGCCTTAATGGGTTAAATATTGAATTTGACATTATGAATTTAATAGTATAAAATTGTTATTTGAACCTGCAAATATAATTCAATCCAGTTTAAGTGACTTGATCTATTAAACATATGATTTTATCTTCTTTTAAAATTATATAACTATTTAAAATTAGGTAATATATTGTGTAAATTTAAATAACATATTGCTATTCACATATTTTCTGTTTACGATAAATATTAATTTTGCTCGAATTTTTTTTTCGAAATATCAGACAATCCATTCTATTAAACTGATCTAATAGATCAATTATCTACTTTTTTAGAATTACTCAAACTTTGAAAATTCCAACATTTCTATATTAAACTATTTGAATAATTTGTGACCATTTCATCAAACATTAATCTAAAATCAAGTTGATATATTTTGTTTTATTTAGTGGAACCGCGGGTACGGTTGAACATTATGGTGACACGGCTTGCATCATCTTCCATGATGGTCAAGTATTATGGGTGCCACCCGCGCAATTTATTGGACTTTGCGAGTTGGATTTTCGTCTTTGGCCCTTCGATACTCAAGTTTGCAATATGACGTTCGGCTCCTGGACATATCATGGCGAACAAATCGATATGCGATTGAGCGAGACTGAAAACATGGTATAAAAAAATATTACACTTAATTATGGTATAAAAATTATTATATTTAATTTAATTACATTTGTCTTTTAATTCTATTTTACACAGTATTTAAAATATTACGTCGCAATTTTCTCAAAATTATTGTACAAAAAAAAGATTATTCTTAAAGAACTCTGCCCATTTTGAGCCCCTCGCAAATAGTGACGAGTTTTCTGAAAAACTGGAACGTGCTGGGGTAACTCTGACGACGGTTTCGGATTTAGCGGGTCAAAATACATAAGAATATGGTGGTCTAGTCAAGAGATCAAAACACTGTTTTTTGTGTGGCTGTGTATGTAATACTCAACAATTACATCTAGATTCTTTTAACTTCAATAGGCCACAACTTTTGACAGACTTATTTCTAAGGATTGGTCCTATGGAACTTTTTGCTCCTGCATAAGAGCCCTACAATTCTAAAGGTGTCCCGTCACTATTCGCCCGGGGCTCAAAACCCATTAGAAAATGGGCAAGGTTTTTTAAAATTTTAAATCTTATTAATTTTCCATATTTATACGTTTACTATTTATCGAGAGAAAGCTTTACTATAGAATTAATACACGCTGAATACAACTTACAATAAGATATTAAGAAGAAAATGTTTAAGACTCATAGACACATAGTATTTTAGTTAAAAAGTACTTAATAGATCAAGAAATCAGAATCACAGTATTAGAAACAGTTTTCAATGTGAATAAAGGAGACCATTTACTTGCTTTTATTTATCGTATGCGATGAAAAAACTGAGGATTGTCTCACTTTATTTTTATTGTGAGGAAAATCAAATAATTAAATTAAACCAGCACCAAGTTTTTTAACGAATGCTTTACTAC
The DNA here is from genome assembly GCA_928718305.1 of Tetramorium bicarinatum. Taxonomy (NCBI): domain Eukaryota; kingdom Metazoa; phylum Arthropoda; class Insecta; order Hymenoptera; family Formicidae; genus Tetramorium; species Tetramorium bicarinatum. The sequence continues at coordinate 15,254,836 of OV788319.1, forward strand.
TGGCTTTATCACGCACACTACTAGTTCGCCTAGTTCACTGACCCAGCTAAAGAATGCCACTGATGAAATTGACTTTACTCAATAATTATTCCTTTAATAAGCATTATTATTTAAAATTACTATTTTTAATAATATTTAATTATTTGCTTTTTATTTTAATGTTCCTCATATAAATCCATAAGCAGTAATACTATGTAAATAAGCAGTATATAAATTTGTATTTTTATATTTTACATTTGACGTACAACACATTTGTTACAGCTATTCAATGCATCCGTATGTTATTTTACTATCATGTTCAATACGACAATAACAACATAATATATCAATTAGTATTATATAAATGGAATAAATCAATTAATACGTATTATATAAATAGAAAGTTAAATAAAAATTGCGTGCAACATTCCTCATGTGTAAAGAAAATTGTTTCAATATAGTTCAATATAGTTCACCATTTGTGAATATATTGAAACCTCTTTGCGTTGAGATAATGCGCTTGAAAAATTTCACTCACTTATAAGTATTTAACACTTTTCGCTTAATAACTATACGTTGCCCTTAACTTTTTTTAAAAAGTGCATAATATGTCAATATGTCAATGTCAATGTCAAATAGTATACACGGATCGCCATCTGCGGTCAAAAAAATGAAAAGTACATTTCCCCCTACTGCCGGGCAACGACGACGACGTCAATAATAATGATGATGACGCTGTTTCTTAAATCAAAACTTTTCTAATTCAGACTTTGCACGTAGACGAAAAAAAAATGAAAATACTTTCATTATATAATCAAACTTAAGCTATCGTTTGAGCTTACTTAGAATTTCATTAGTTTTGCCGTTATTGAGATCCGATAATCGAAGGGTCTATGGAAACGTAGACTTGCGTATAAAATCCTCGGTGCGTCTCTTGCGTGCTTTGCATTACGCGCGCTTTGCACGCTACTAACACTTGGCGCGAGACACTACCGTGTCTCTTGATAATGTTAATTTATTATTCTAATAAAGCAACAGCAAACGTGTATTCCATGGATGTGCCAATATAAATGCTTCAACTGAATGATTTCGGGATACTTTCTTTTACATTCTATTCTTTTAAGATGCGAATCATATGTAAATAAAACATCTCACTTTTAATCCCAAAATCGGATTAAACTACGTGTGTGCAAAACCACAAAAACTATAATTTTTATGTACCTTGTAATATGCGGATCAATTAATTGTAGCACAATTAAGAAATTGATAATTCCAATGAAAAAATATTTAAATCAAATAATTTGATCTAAATTATTATCAAATAATCAAATTTTTTTTATGTAAAGTTTCATTCTTCAAAAAATCAATTTTAAAAATTTAAATCAATATTTTTCACTTTTTAAATGTAAATAATTCTTAATTATCTTATAAAATTCCACAAAAGGTTCAACAATAGTTATTAAAAGGTTAACTTTTCAATTGTTAAACATAACTTCCTGAAAAATAACATAGAAACAATTTTTTTAACATATTACTGACTTAATTTTTTACGTCATTTTAGAAACTCTCTCTCTCTCTCTCTCTCTCTCTCTCTCTCTCTCTCTCTCTCTCTCTCTATAAAGTGTGAAATTAATAACAGTTCTTTTGCAAAGAAGAATCATAAAAACTTTCTAATTAATTAATATATACATATATAAAATAAAATTTTTAAATTTATGTAATATATTATATAATGTAATGAAGTAATAAGATAACAATTTACAACAGGAGCGCATGTTCGTGAGAAATGCGGAGTGGAAATTAATGGACTTGAGCAAATCGCGGGAATCAGTCCTGTACTCGTGCTGTCCAGAGCCATACATCAATCTAAATTTTAAGATGACTTTAAAGAGGAACTCGGCGCTTTATTGTAGTATATTGCTGATGCCTGCTGCCGGTATGTACTATTAATTATTGTTTAGAGATAGTTAATTCTTATTGTTAGTAACGGTCGTATTCCATAAAAATAAAATTATTCGTTTTAATTATCTAACAATTTTATTTATTTCTTATTTTAGAAAATAATGTTACAAATAAATATTTTATATTTTTAAATTGAGATATGATATTTACAAAGTTTTTAAAATGTAATTTTTAATAAAACATTAATATTTTTTTATAACAAAGTCATATAATTTTTTTATAAATTAGTTTCCTTATCTATTCTATATGTGAAAACGTTTAGATACATAAAATCAATATAGAATCAACAGTTCAGGAAATACTTTATTCAGAAATATTTTGATATAAAATATAAATAACATTTTTTAATTATTAAGTTAACAATTAGATCGTGGACTTGATTAAATTCAAACCTAAGGAGTTTTTACTTTATATTATAATAAAATACGTTAAAATAAAATATGATACATCTCGCAAAATATTAATTTTTCACTGAAAATTTTTACTAAATACTTCTAAATGATTTATAATGATTACGGAAATCTAATAGTTATTATATTTCTCTTGTCATATTTCCCTTTTCTTTTTCTGTCCTAAAAATATATAATTTATTTTAAATAAATTAAAAATTAATATATATCAAATATAAAAAAAATTTTTGATATTTTTTTTTAAATGAAGAACTATAAAATATTAAAGACGAAAATATTAAAGCATATGGTTGCTTTTTGCTTATTTTACCTTTATTATCTGCCATAAATTTTTATTATAATAAACATTTTTGTCACAAAAATATACTATTTATTGTATAATATTGTATAATATTTTATACTTTTTTATAATTTAAGAAGTACGGTAGTAGTCTACATCCCTAGCACGAGCGTTTCTAAGTTAAGCTATTGTTGTGAGATTAGATCCAAAATCTAATCTTATCACAGGTTGGGTTTGAATTTAATTCAGTCCATGATATTTAAACTTTCAGCCATAGTTTTCCTGGTTCTGGTCACGTTTTGGTTACCGCCTCAAAGTGAAATGAAGATCAGCGTTGCGGCCTGTACTATATTAATCATCGCCATATTTTTAGCCTACCTCGGCTTTAAAGTACCATTAACCGCTACTCCTCCACTTATAGGTAGACTAATGCAAAAGTCTAATTCCTTTAAAGCTTTCAATTATTTTCATTATAGTTTGAATAAAATAAATGTCATTTCACCGTAAAAAACTTGTTCAATTCAGAACAATAAAAATATCTGATTGTATTTTGCAGTATATGATTTTTTTATTTAAGGTAATTTTTTTATAAATAGATTATAATTAATATATAGACTAAAACGTGAAGTTTACAAGCTTGAGAAAGGGTTTTAAGGAAAGATAAACTTCACACTAGTTTTAAAAATAATAAATTAAAATAAGTTATTCTATACATCCACAATAATAAGAAAATAATTTCTAAAGTCCAATTTTATAATTTTAAAAATCAAATAATTCAAATTAAAAATCTGAATCTATCAATATCTAAACTTTTTATTGCAAACAGTTTTGTAATAAATTTATTAAAATTTATTATATTTATTTATTTATTTTTTATTATTTATTAAAAAATGTATATTATATTTATATAAATATAATTTATATACATATTATACATGTCCCAAAGCATTACCATCGTTCATAAGGAGGTAGAATAGATTGAGATGAACAAATATGTCCTATACCATTTTGTGAAATTCGCAATAATAATTGAAATATTAAATGTTAAAAACAGATAAATGAAAATGATGATAAGAAAGAAGTTCTCAAGCCCCTCAAGCTACGGCCCAATAAATTGCTCACAAAAAGAAAGTAGGTTGTGCTGGGGCTCTGACTAAGTATTCTGTTCCTATGTATTTTGGGCCGCTGAAAACGAATATGAAATCGGAATTGCTCCATCACCCTCCAATTTTTTTAAAAATACGAACGTAGCGTATATGTAACGGATTTTTTCGTTTTTTACGAATATCTTTGAAAATATAAAGTATATGAAAAAATGTCTTATATAAAAGTTTTACTGTATTTTATACTCTTTACAACTGTATACTCATATTTTTCAAAAATGTCATTTTTTTTTTATTTATCTCCCTTATTTTCAAGTGATTAGGTTAGGTTGTTTCACTTACTAAACGGATGTATGAGCACATATAACAAAATATGTGTCTCTTATTTTTATCTAGATTATAACATATTTAAAGCTCATCAAAATCGGAGGACACTACCGTGGGGTTCTTTGTAAGCTACGTTCGTACGTATTTAAAAAACTGGAGGGTAATGGAGCAATTCCGACTTCGTATTCGTTTTCAGCGGCCCAAAATACGTAGGAATAGCTTAGTCCGATCCCCAGCAAACCTACTTTTTTGTGGGCCTGTGTAATTAATAAATATATAGAATTTAACATTATATTAACATGCATTACAATCAGATAAAATATTTATGTTCTATTTCAATTTTAGACAAATTTTGCATTATACTCAATGGAAACCATGAAAAAATTGTCATCGTCTAATGTCTATTATTTTACAGTTTACTTTTACAGTGGTTGCCTTTGTCTAGAAACAATATCGTTGATACTATCAATAGTGATAATCAACATGTCAAAAAGAGTTTACTGCAAACCGCTTCCACGAAATATTAGGCTATGCTTGTTAAGTTGGCCTGGAAAACTATTAGGACTTTCCGATCTCATAAGTGTGGTAATTAACATTTTTAATTAAATATTATGTTTATTAAAAAACGTTTGTATAAATTTAAATGCAACAGCCTATTTATAAAGTGCTTATTTCAAACATCATAATTCCTTATTTTATGCAACATATTTAACAACATATTTATGTGTTCATAAATAAACTATATTCTTATATAAATTATTTTTTAATAATATAAGTCCAGTAATTTTAAAAAATTTTTAATTTTTTCATCATTTTATATTTTGTTTTTGTAATTATTGCTTATCTTTTTTTTTTTGATGACGGAGGAGAAATGCTTTATGCATACCCACCGCCAGTGTGGTAGCGGCGGTAGGTTATGTGGGATTCCCCGGCTGATAGGATAAAGCTAATCTCACATACCACCGGTGCAATGCCCGAATTCTACCGCACTAAAACTCCTCCGATTGCCCGTCTCTGCGCTTAAGTGAGGGCCCCGGGATACGCTTCTGTATTATTACCGAACGGGCCCCCACACGCGATTGTCCTGACTGAACAGTCTTTCCTGGTTATAGCGGAGGTGGCACTATCTCCTTCGTCGTACATCCAAGAGGTGGGTATTTCACCACCTCGCACCCGGGGGAGGAGGAAAGAGGAGCACAGGAGGGATCCCTCACGCACGATGCGAGCTATTGAGACCCCCCTAGTAACATAAATTCCCCCTTCCTGACCGGGTGCCTACAGTCAACTCGGCTGAGCCGAGGCTGTCCTCTCATAGAAGGACCGTTCCACATCTTGATGTAGGAGGAAGGGGTTCGTTTAAGCAGCCTAGACTCCTTAATATATGTCTCTCTAGTCTCCCTATGTCTCCACAAAGCGGGCATCGTGGGGCCCCTGCCTTGCAGCATGCAGAGTTGTATCCCGAGATTCCGCAATGATAACAACAACTCGATCGATCCACATTGGACGTACATCGGGCCCGGAAGTGTCCTACCTCCAAACACCGAAAGCACCTCGGCGGGCGGGCTCTGAGCGACTCCACTGACGCTCTTACCCATCCCACCTTTACAGCACCCTCCTTGACCATCTTGACTGCTGCTTCCATCGGGCACTGCAGCTATATAGTCCCAACTCCTTCCAAAAGACCTCGAAATTTGCCATGTCTTATGTCCTCGACTCGGCACCCCGCATTCTCTGCAATGGCCAGAGCCACTTCTTCAGGGGACGTCGTTTCCTCCAAACCGGTCATCCTTAGGTCCATTATTTTCTTCGGTCTGGATATCATAATACCCGTAGACTCAGCCAGTTGAAGTAGGCATTCCGCCAAGCGGTCGGCCTTCTCCTCTGCAGCCTTACCAGGAACTCCGAGTATGAGCCTCCCGTCTTGGCTCGTTTGACCTCAAGGTGCGGGATTCCCATTCCCTCCAGGAAAATCTTCTTCTTGGCCGATCTCAATAATTCCGCCACAGAATTCTCCTCCCCAGCCCGCGCAGTCAAGACTACCGCAGCAGTCCTTGGGGGAGCGGGCCATGATTCTCCCTTAGGGGATTTTTCCTTGTATCCCTTCCCTTGAGACTCAGTGGGTCTCTCAGGTGGCTGATGCTTCCTCCTCGTCTTCTTTGCCTCATTAGAGTCTTGGATTGGCATATCATTCCTTTGTCCCTTTCGTCCAATGACTTTAGACCAGGAATCGCATCCCATTTTGTGTTTCTCCTGGGAATTACTCCATTCCATGCTTTTCATTAATATCTGCATCTCTTCAACATTCTCCGTCGTGTAAGTCGTGAAGCTTTCCGCTATCTCTTTCAGCTTCTGACTTTTTGTTTTCCACATCTTCTTGTATTTCTCCTTATTCCTAATGAGGTTGTAGACCTCTTTACGCGTCTCCCTCAAGTATCCATCCTCGTCTTCGCCGATATCGTTCCAGTTGGCATTTCCTTCTGTAAAGATTTTCGAATCCGCGGTCTCTCTGCTACATTGTTCGATTTTTCCTTGCACCTTTGTCTCGGCGAGTCCTGTGTCGGAGGTTTCACTCTCCCTCTTTCGTAGCTTCTCCTCTACAATTACCATCTCTTTATCCGTCTTCCTCTTCTTACCATTAAGATTATCATTCATTAGTCGCTTTGATCCCACAACCCGACATGGTTACGCCGGGGTATACTTCCACCGCCCGGTTATCAACTGGGCAGGTCCCCGAGTTCCGTTGGGAAGCCGGCATATACCACTGGCCTCGGGAAAGAACATCCGGGGCACTTTCAGCCCCTTACTCACCGTGGACGGAGCAAGCCCCAGACTCCTACGGCTTTCAGAGATCCCCGCCTTCGACTGCAGGGGCACCGTGTCGGGCGACGCCACTCGGGGGGCCCTATGGACGGTTGGGGCAAAGGAGGTCACATCCCCTTCCAACGCCTTACCCGCCATGACGATCAGCACGCCTGTTGGAGAAAACCTTCTTCCAACAAACACTTCCAGCTCGACGCCCCGCTTCGGAACGGGGCGTGGTCGCGGGACGTCGAGTTACCCCATACTCTGGCCGACCCAGGAATAAGTCCCGGCGGGTCAGAACGGCCCCACCCCCCCCTACCCCGACCCCGGAATAGGGGTCCGTCCAGGCGGCCCGAGCGGACGTCCAACCCACAATGAGACCAATAATGGTCTCTCTACTCAATGGTTGCCCGCCCGTACCCCCCCATGCCAGGCTTCAGCCCTGAGAAGAGCATTCACCCCAGACACGGGGAGGGAGGGCACCGTCCCGTCTTCGAACTGGAGACATGTCTCCCCTCTGGAGACGTCCAGCGTATCTTCCAACTGGAAGGCACGGCATGCTCTTAGCACCCAATGCTCTATACAAGAGCAACGGATAAGCCCTCTTACCACGACAAGATGGCATGACACGAGAGGGAATTGTTGCTTATCTATCTTATTGCTACTCAAAAATATTATGCATTGAAAAAGATAAGAGTTGAAGAATGAGAAACATGTTACATATAAAAATATCATTTTAAAATTAATATATTTTATCATATCAAACTTCAAAGGGACAAATTGGAAGTTTGCGAAATTTCGTATTTTAATTTCAAATTAAAATATAAAAATATTAACTTCAATTTCATTCAGAAATCATTCATTCTTACTATACATACATATCTAAATTGATAAATAAAAACCGATTTTAAGTAAACATATTAAAACTTAAAGAATATTTTATGCACAATTTTATATTGTTTACCCTTACGAAAAAATAAAACTGCTCAATAATACTGAATGGAGTATTTATGGAAGTACTGGATTTATGAGTATTCAGATCAACACTAATTTCGACCATACTGAGCTTTAAAGTATTAACACTGTCTGTGCTCCTTAGTACTTCTCTTATTGTCAGTACTCATTCAGTATGCTCCTTAATACTCATCCAATACTCTTCTCAGTACTCATCTAATATTCTTTTTAGTACTCATCCAGTACTCTGTAGAACTGATTAAATTTTCGTGGCATACCAACGTAGTTTGGTTAGGCAAACTGCGTAGGAGCTACATTAGTGTATTTTATGTATTTGTTATGCTTATATACTTGGTTTCAAAACAATTTTAATACTATTTTTAATGTAATTTCAAACACAACAAATGGTTAATTATTTTGAAACTGAGTTAAAAATGCCTGTATACATGAAATCGGTCGCGTTTAAAGTTTATCTTTTTCTTTCCAATGTGGAAAGCATTAGAAGAAGAAAAATAAACTTTGAACACCGCCAGTTTCAGGTGTAAAAGCATTCTTCACATTGTATGTACACTTACTTTCAAAATAATAGACCATTTGCTGTATTCTAAATTACATTAAAATAGATATCAAAATCGTTTTGAAACCAAGTATATAAGCATAACAAGTACATAAAATATACTGATGTAGCTTTTACGCAGTCTGCCCTTACACAGAACTACGTTAGTGTGCCACAAAAACTCAATCAGTTCTATAAAGTATTGGATGAGTACTAAAACACTTACGTAGTCTGCGCACAAAAAACTAAAATGTTTAAGAGAGAAATGTTACATTTAAGTTTTGGCTATGAAAAAAAGTATAGTATAAATGTGATTCTTGATAATATTAATTTATATATAATTTATGAACATGAAAATTGTATGTATAATATTTTTCCCGCGCTGATAATATTTTGAGTATTACTTTGACTTAAAATATAATATACTTGTACTTTAAAGCACTGTTGAGTACTAGTATTTCTAGTACTGTATACATTGAGCAGAGTACTGATCATTCTGTAATACTCATAAGTATTGACATACTACTACATAAGTATTGACATACTACTACTCCCAATACTACGAGTACTGATTATTTTGTACTGAGTACTTATTGCTAGTACTATTTTTTCGTAAGGATAGACCTATTTTTCCTATAATATTAATATCAATAACAAATTATACAAATTGAATATAATAAATTGTACATAAAATAAAATTTAATTCTTTCACATTAACATATTGAATTATCATTGATAATTTTTTAGATCGAATCGCGACGACCTATGCCAGGTCAAGAATTACGTGGCAAACTTACAGAAGAATCCACTACCAATTCAACGTCCAACATTTCGGACGACGGAGACCGACAGAATATAATTTCACCAACGAAAAACATCACGCAATTGGAATGGATCCTCGCAGGCACAGCCCTCGATCGTATAGCTTTCATATTATTCTGTTTAATTTTAGCAACAATGGCAATAGTATGCATAGGATAATTCGTTGTATAAAAGTACTCTTAAGACATTTGAATATATTGATAACATATACAATATATATAAATAAATAAATATATAAATAAATTGTTATTCAATATATTGATTTATTCCTATAAATAAATATCTTTCATATTTACAAATGCAACATGTATAAATGTTGGTGAGGAGTGGCAAGTTGGAGGAATGGCAAGAACATCTCAGTATTGCAATACAATTACGAAAGATTTCATCCATCTTTTGATTGTCATGAAAAATTTGATGCAATTCTCCTGTCTCTATAATCTTAAACAAACTTAACAGGATTTTTTGCCATAAATAAAATTTAGTTGAAAATATTATTAAAATATTATTAAAAATAAAATCTAGTCTCATTTAACTTTTTGTGCAACTTTTCTCAAAAATTTTACTATATAATCATATATTAAATATTAAAAAATATATAATATTCAGTTGGAAAAAAGTAATGTACCGAATAGTTAAATGGCGCTAATAGCGGAATGGTTATTCGAATCAAGTTGAAACTTGTCATGATTATTGTGTTGGCTGTATTATTTCTGCACGCGTATTGACAGTTGACTATCATAATATCAAGGAATATTCGTGGCTACAAGGTGCTGCTCTGTATATGGTGGGATGAGAAGGAGGGGTGCCATCCTATGAGTTGCTCAAACCCAATGAAACAGTTGCAGCAAATTGTTACGTAAATCAACTTAACGGTTTAAGCCGCAAAATTGACAGAAAAATGCCTTACACTGGCAAAGGACGACGTAAAGTAACATTGCTGCGTGACAACGCTCGACCACATGTGGCTTTGGTGACCTGGCAAACACTAATGGACCTCGAATGGGAAATTCTGCCGGCGTACAGTCCAGACATTGCCCCTTCCACATGTTCTGATCAATGACTACCACATGTTCATAAATGCAGCATAGCTTAGAAGACAGACGATTTAAAATAGAGCCCGAAGTCCGAAAATGGATTGACAACTGGATCGCCTCCAAGGACGAATCCTTTTTCCGCCGGGGAATACATATGTTGCCCGAAAGATGGACGAAAGTTGTAGAAAGTGAAGGATATTATTTTGATTAACCTTTACCCGGTACTGTGGGGTCAACCGAATCAGATCACAACCGAATTCAACATTCAATTAACTATCGAAAATCGTACTTGCCGCGCCATTTAGTATTAGTTTGGGGTATCTTCTTCCACACTCACCCCGAAGCACCACTCGCCAAACAGCAGTGTGGTACTGGTATTTGAGAGAAGCAGACATTTCAAGCTTTGGGCTCCGGGGAGACTTCAGTGTACCGTTTGTGATTATTTGGGATATTTTTTTTCTTTTTGTGATTTTTCTCGTCTATTATTTTCAATTAAAAGTAACTGTATTATAAAAAGTGCTCTGAATTTTTTAAATAAAATATTTAGACAATTTTCCTGTGTCATCAGGATATCTTATAATCTCCGAAGTCATGTTCAACGAAATCTCCTTGGAAAAGTGGATAATGTGGAGGCTTTTGGGGCGATGTCTCAGATGAAAAAGCTGAACATCTTTTGAAAATAAATCATTTCGTGAAAATCGTTTGTTACTTTTTTTCTAAAGCTCAGCACTTTGATCATCAGAATTAATACCATTTTTGGAACGCGAACTATTTGACTAATATTTTTCTTGAAGAAAGTCATATCTTGATAGTTACAGATTAAATTTTTTTAGCTTAAAATATTGAAAATTATGAGTTATGATTTTTTTAATGAAATAAGTAATTTTTTACATTTTTTTTCTTTCGGAAATTTTTTTTACATACTCAAAATCAAATTTTAATTAAGAAACCTATTTTGTCTCAAAGTAAGGTGTTTAAAAGGTAATCTGTAATTTTTTCAAGACATTAATATCAATATCTTCTTTGCAGCAAGCATTTTTAAGATTTTTTAATATTTTTTAAATTTCGTCCGCTTCTTTATACTGACTAATGTGAGATGTGTCACAGACTTTCTTCAGCGCTCATCCGTACACTCTCCGCTTCGCGGTGTACAGCGTTCTCCAAAGAGATCCCAGAGACCACTTTCGACTTCAACTCCCTGTCTCACGAAGCGGCCACTGAAATGAAAATTCCCAAGTGTGTGTTATTTTTGTTATCAAAGATCCTACCTTTAATAACAAGTTTTCAAATGTACTAGATGTCATTCTCATATAGTTGAAAAATGTTTCATCATCTTGCAAACGCATTTCATATAAAATTAATAACTAAATTGTACCAATCTCCTTGCTGTTGTTTTAATTGGAGGATAGGATGTACCCAATACTTTCTTCGTTTTTTTATTAAAATATTTTGTTCTTTTTTTCTTCTTTTCCCTTACATAATAGAACCACTAGCAACACTCGACGTCTTCTTTTGAAATAGATATATTCATTTGAAAATAGATATATCCATTTTTTATAATTATTTCAAAATTTTTCTAAAAAAATTAAAAATTTTCAATTATAAATTTTTTCTCTTATATCTTGTCTTGGAATTATCTAAAAAAATTATATAATTATAGAACATAATATTTAACATTAAATATGGTAATCCTTCTAATCGTTGATTTTTTTTCTTACCTATGAACTTTCTGTATTTGTATCAGTTCTTCGTTTACTTTTTAAATATTTGATGACATTCCCAGTAAAAGCGGGATTGATTCAGACAGGTTTAAAACAATGGTATGGATGTAATTAACACAAATTTATGGAAGAAGGAGTGTAAAAATTAGAGTGATGAAAAGACGTCCTCACTGCTTGCCATTATCTCTTTTTGAAAATGTTATGCAAAATTTATGAGAAGGTTATGATCAAAGTAACTATATATTTTAGTTTGCACATGCGCATACAATACCTTAACGCGTGCAGTGTGAATCTCGGAAAACTAAATTTTCCTTGTCGCGCCGTTTCTTACCGCGCGGCAAGCGTTACCGCGTCCGATGTGCAGGAGCCATTATGCGGGATAACTTTGATTGGTTGTTGCTATGACGCTCATCCCGCATCACGCATCACGCACCATGTGACCGCAGCCTAACGGAACGGAACAAAAATGCAATCATTCTGATTGGTTAGCCCTCCATAATTTGGAGAGTGATGGAAACGCTCGGTGGAAACTAGACCTGTGTGCAGATTAGAGTCCTATAGTCAGAGAAGCGACATTTACCCCCACCATGACTTTGGTTTGCCATCTTGTGTACCTTAGGAGCTGATCCGTGAGTGTGTGAGTGAGTGTCCATGAGCTTGCAACAGCTGGTGACGTCAACAAAGCGGGTTTGGAGCACACAGTCACATAACAATCATATAGGTTAAAGTTAACTGACATTGGAGAAACAGACTCATAATAATATAATAATATTACATATTATATAAAATAAGATTTTACTTTATAATTTCTAATTGCATTGTCTCTTTATGTAGCACTGAATAGTACGGAGCACGCTATTTTGTCGTATATGAAGCCCGACAGTGGTACACAAAATGGCGACTAAACCACGTGACTCAATTGACCAATCAAAAAGAGTTTGCTAATGTCGCTTCTCTGATTATAGGACTCTAGTGCAGATAGATTGCTCCTCCATATTGTAAGAAATTAAAATAGTTGTAGGGCTGCCCGACGGATGGCGCCACGCGAATAGGAGCTGTAGGAATTGTGGAGGGTAGCAATATCACAACAACTTGACGCGATACTATTAATTCGTATATTTATCATAAAAAGTAATAATAATGTACAACGTAAGAAGTGTCTCGACAACCAAACGCGCGAGGAAAGACAAGAGCTACCAACTGCCAAAACTAATAATGGTTAGGTTAGGTATATCACTACAAGGTATAGGTGGTGTAACAATGTGCAGTGATGGAGCTGCTATTCCCTACAATACTCCCCCTTTAAAAGAAATCATTATTTTTTAATAGTTACTGAATATAAAGTATGAAATATGATATAAAACAATACTTAGATAACTAGTGTTTGGATTTACTAAACGCAAAGTGTAGTATAATATATTAGTAATCTAAAATAACTGTACTGATATTGCCAAAGTATAAACAAAAAAATCTTAATTGTGACGATACGCTTCCCCCTCCTCGTCACTAGCCGATAAGCTGCCCACGCGATTTCCCCCACCACGCCGGCACCTGCCTACACGCTATCCTCACCACGTCGGCACCTGCCGAGTATAAAAGAGGGTTGCCGCGGCAAGAGAGAATTATTCCTCACGATCAGGAGCTACTGACCGCATCCCCTACACAGCGTCACGGTGTCACCGTGCGCAGCCGGGTACTACCGGTGTGTAGACTTCCTCCTCCGGGTGCTACTGGAGGCTTATTACCTGTCCGATTTCTGACCGCGCTGGATGCTACCAGCGTATCCACACAGCGTAACGGAGGTTGCCGTTACGCATCCGGGTGCCACCGGAGTGCAACCAGTCCCCTCCACGGGAGCTCCCGAGAAGACACCGTATCTGTCCTGTTCCCCTGCCGAGTGCCATCGAGGCCACTATGCCGAATCGTTCGCGTCGTGCTACGACACGACCCGCGTCCGCGAATCACGCGTCGCGCCGTTTATGTATAAGTCGCGCCGTTTATATATAAGTCGCGCCGTCCACATTGTAAGCCGCGCTCCGTTTCTGTTAAAATACCGTAGCATATAAGTACACACTCACACCGACATATTTGACACCCGCGACACTACACACATACACATATTTTCTTTGTACATATACTCCACTTCTTTATGTTTTGAATAAACATTGTTATTTTATTTTATCAAACACAGAGCAGTGTCTTCTCTTTTTCCACCCTCGACCCCGGCGAGCTATTATATGTATATACCGCGTGTGTAAAAGGCGTACCGTTACTTAATCTTAAAATGTTCTTTGATTCTGTTTCGTGTTGTTCACACGTTGAATTTTACCTGTTTCTTCGCTTTCGGGCCAAGGTATTTCTGCACTTGACCGTGCTAAAGTTTCGACCTGCACTTAGGCTCCTCCTGGGGCTTGCCCGTGCTATTACTTCCTTGGTTTGGACCCTGATAATTCTTTTCTTTTTCTGCTTGTGTTCCTTCTGCTCCGAGAACCTCCGAGGCCGGAAGGTGAGCTGGTTTGAGCCGTTCCACAGTTATGTTAGTGGGGAGTCCGTTAATCATAAAGAAATCTCCACGGTGAAATATCGGTCATTCCCCTTTTCGATTACTCGGTGCGGACCTGAATATGGGCTATTCAGAGTCTCCTTTCGTGTGTTTTCCTCCCGTTTAAAGACGTGGGAACAGGTGTACAATTCTCTGAAACAGAATTTTTTCTTTTTACCATGATGAGCCGCCGGAACTGGTTTTAGTGCTCGCATGTGCACTCGGAAGTCCTCCAAGAAAAAGTTGGGATCGCTCGGTGTGTCCTTGTGTGTGAAGAACTCTCCTGAAATTTTTAGGGTGGTGCCATATAGATATTCCGCCGGTGAAACCTTTAAGTCCTCTTTGTAACAAGTCCTCAGGCCGAAGAGTATGACGGGTAACGTCGATCCATCTTTGAGTCTCGTGGCACTTAATTGCTCTCTTTAGAGTTTGCTCGATGAGTCCATTCGCGGCTGGGTGATACGCGGTAGTACGCACCCGTTTGCCTCCAATCAAATGCACCAGCGCTGCAAACAGTCTGCTCTCGAATTCACTTCCTTGGTCCGTCGTGACGAGTTTGGGCGTTCCGAATCGAGATATCCAATGCGTGAAGAATGTTCTGGCCACCGTCTCGGCTGAGTGGTCCTTGATTGGAATTGCCTCCGGCCACCTTGAGAAACGGTTGATCATCGTAAAGCAATGCGTGAATCCGTCGCAATTGATCAACGGATTTGACGTCCTTCCGCATAGACATCCACACATATCGCTGACTGATCAACTTCGTGGTTATCTTGCCACTGGGATGATTCCATTTGGGAGGGTCCCGATAGCGGACGGTGCGATAGCACACATCCCGGTAGCACACATAAAATTTAACTCATTTCCCGATAGCTCACATCCCGATAGCACACGTCCCGATATCGCACAAGATAAAAAACACATTTTCCCGATAGCGCACAAAGAAAGAAACATGTTATCCCGATAGCACACATTCCCGAGTACCCTTTATCCCGATAGCGCACATCCCGATAGCGCACGTCCCGATAGCGCACGTCCCGATAGCGCACATCCCGATAGGGACCGAGACAGGTGACCCCCGTTAACCGGGGTGTCCAGGTCGCAAAGATCGTGATGTAGGGATCCGCCATGAGAACCAACGGGTTCGGCAGCATCGGGGCACGCGTAGGGACCATGCTAGGCGATTTCCATCAACCGAGATGTCCGGGTCGCGAAGATTACAACACAGAGGTGCGCCACGAGAACTAACAGGTTCGGCGGCACCGGGGCACGCGTAGGGACCGTGCCAGGTGACCCCCGTCAACCGGGGTGTCCAGGTCGCGAAGATCACGACACAGAGGTGCGCCACGAGAACCAACGGTTCGGCAGCACTGGGGCACGCGTAGGGACCATGCCAGGCGATCCCCGTCAACCGCACGATTTGACACCGCACTTAATTTTCTTCTGTTTTTCATACAAAACTAAGTCCATGCTGTTCATTTCCACGTTGTTGAATGTGGGGCTCTCTAGTTATGTTATAATTTTTACGCGGGGATGCAGGGGGAGAGCGAAGCCCTTCCCCTGCACCCCGCCCACGCGTTATTATTCAATCTCACTACTTCCACATAGGTTTACAAATTAAATTTTGCGCGTTTTCCCTACGGCGGATCCCTACATCGCGATCTTCGCGACCTGGATACCCCGGTTGACAGGGGTGGCCTGGCACGATCCCTATGCGAGCCTCGGTGTCGCCGAACCCGTTAGTTCTCGTGGCGCACCTCTGTGTTGTGATCTTCGCGACCCGGACATCCCGGTTGACGGGAATCGCCTAGCATGGTCCCTACGCGTGCCCCGGTGCTGCCGAGCCCGTTGGTTCTCGTGGCGGATCCCTACGTCTCGATCTTTGCGACCTGGACACCCCGGTTGACGGGAGTCGCCTGGCACGGTCCTTACGCGTACCCCGGTGCCGCCGAGCCCGTTGGTTCTCGTGGCGCACCTCTGTGTCGTGATCTTCGCGACCCGGACATCCCGGTTGACGGGGGTCACCTGGCACGGTCCCTACGCGTGCCCCGGTGCCGCCGAATCCGTTAGTTTTCGTGGCGCACCTCTGTGTTGTGATCTTCGCGACCCGGACATTCCGGTTGACGGGAATCTCCTAGCATGGTTCCTACGTGTGCCCCGGTGCTGCCGAGCCCATTGGTTCTCGTGGCGGATCCCTACGTCTCGATCTTTGCGACCTGGACACCCCGGTTGACGGGGGTCGCCTGGCACGGTCTCTATCGGGATGTGCGCTATCGGGACGTGCGCTATCGGGATGTGTGCTATCGGGATGTGCGCTATCGGGATGTGCGCTATCGGGACGTGCGCTATCGAGATAAAGGGTATTCGGGAATGTGTGCTATCGGGATAACATGTTTCTTTCTTTGTGCGCTATCGGGAAAATGTGTTTTTTATCTTGTGCTATATCGGGATGTGAGCTATCGGGAAATGAGTTAAATTTTATGTGTGCTACCGGAATGTGTGCTATCGTACCGTGCGCTATCGGAACCCTCTCATTCATTTTATGGAAGACGTCGAACACCCGACGTTGGAAGGTAACAGGAACAAATGGGCGGATATCGTGTGCTGAGACATCACAGTATAATGCCTGGTGATCCGCTCCGAAGGTAAGTTTTTGCATCTTCAAGGAAGATTGATTGTCCGCAAGTAATGCTGCTAGCTCTTTGTTTGCTAATTAGACCTTAGACAATTCTTCGAAATTGATGACGGAAGGGAGGCATAAGGCGTCTATTCTTGATAGGGTGTCTGCGACGACGTTTTCTTTTCCTTAAATATACGATATGTTGGTAGTAAACTGCCCGATCAGGTCTAATTGTCGGAGTTGCCTTGGAGAAGCCTTTGCAAACTTCTGCGCAAATGCGTAAGTCAGAGGCTTGTGATCTGTTTTAATTTCTACCTCTGCGTTTCCCTCCAGCCAGAGCCTGAAAAACTTAATTGCATTATACATGGCTGTGAGCTCTCTATCGTACGTACTATAGTTAATCTACACTGGTGAGAACTTCCTCGAAAAGAAACCGAGTGGTTCCCAACGAATGTTATCGGTGGACTGCTCCAGTACAGCTCCCATAGCTGTCCCTGAGGCGTCCGTAGACAGTCACAACTTAGCGTTTGGCGCCGGGTGAGTCAGTAAGGCTGCATTTCCTAATTCTCGTTTGGTTTTCTCGAAGGCTTCAATTGCTTCGTCGCTCCATCGGATGGGTCTCTTATCGTTCTTTTTGGAATCTCTCAGGTACTCGTTCAGGGGGGCTTAAGTAGCTGTTGCCTTTTGTAAGCTACGGCGGTAAAAATTTACCACTCCCAAAAACCGGCGTAATTCTTGCACGTTCTCCGGCCTTTTGAATTCGAGTAATGCCTTGATCTTATCCGGCAGAGGTGCAAATCTGTCCTTCGAAATTTGATAGCCCAAAAAATGGACTGTATCGGCGTAAAATACGCATTTGTCTAGGTTAATGTTCAATCTGTAGTCCTTAAGTCGCTTTAGAACTGTCCTTAAGTTGCTTAACTGTTCTTAAGTTGCTTAACTGTCCTTAATCTTGATGTTCTTCCCTCGAGGAAGAGGCGATCAGCAGGTCGTCGATATATGCGAAGACGAAATCCAGACCCACCAAAACCTGGTTGATAAACTGTTGAAACGTCTGAGCGGCATTGCGGAGGCTTAACGGCATAACGAGGAACTCGAACAAGCCGAAAGGCGCTGTTTTAGGGATGTCAGCTACTGCAACCGGTATCTGATGATACGCTCTTGTTAGGTTGATGATAGAGAACACCGTTTTTCCGTGTAGGATTGTCGAGAAATCTTGAATATGTGCGATGAGGTATCGGTCGGGTAAAGTCTGAGCGTTCAGACGTCGGTAGTCCCCGCAAGGTCGCCAGCTTCCGTCTCTCTTTTTAACCAAATGGAGTGGGCTGGCCCACTGACTGTTGGAAGGTCGTCAGTAACCCTGTTCCACCATGAATTGAAACTCAATCTTCGCTGCCTTGAGATTCTCGGGATGAAGACGTCGCGGCTGCTCAGATACAGGCTGACCGGACGTTTCAATTTGATGCGTGACTGTATGACGAGGCTTAACGATTACTGACGAGGGTTTGATAATCTCTGCATACTCGGCTAGTATCTTGGCTTCAGGCATCGTTCTATCGAAGCTAGAAATCTCCGTGAGTGTCGCCTCATCCATTTTCGCTTTCGCCGTTAATCCCGTCTCCATGTCCTTAAGCGTTCTGGTCCGGAGGTCGGGAATCAAGTTGTGTGCGTAGAGTATGTCTGTCCCCAGGATTGCGTACGGTACTTCGGTGATTGGTCGTCGTAAGCCCAAATTAAGTAGCATGGTGCGTTCTCCATAAGTCGTGATCCGCGAACCATTTGCGTGATAGTAGCATATTCCAGATTCACGAGATTTGCTGCGTGAGAAAGCTCTCGAATGAGAGCGCGTATGCGAGCGCGAGCGTGATCGGGTTGATGCTTCAAGACGGGTTTGCATCTCGTTCAACCGCTTGGTGATTTCTGCCAGCTGTGCGGTCACGTCGTCTACCGGCTTTTGGACGGCCATTACTTCCTGGTGTTGTTCTGCAGGTCGGTGTTCCATTATTTTATCGGCTACCAAAGCTAATGCGTTGATATCTCCGAGTACCACTTGGAGTGTCATACGAACATCGTAAGCAGGTATTCTAGGAAGAGAGTCTTTAAGTCTTTATCAAATCTACCAGGCCCTGCGAGCGACCGCATCTCGGCGAGCAATCTAGATGGCTTCTTATCTTTGATCGATAGTCCCGAGAGCAATTGTCTTATTTCCTGCCTCCTCGTTAATGAGTAATGTTCAATCAGTAACGTTTTTAATGATTCATAACGGTTAATAGGCGGGAGGCCGGCGATCGATACTAATGCTGTGAATTTAACGTCTCCGACGTTCGTCGTTCGTTAAATTCGCTCTCTGCAATCTCAAACCATGTACGGACATTAAATCCCGGTTTAAATTTCCGTAATTTTACCTTATATTCCGAGTAACTTCTGTACGAGGCTGCGTACGGCAATCCGGGTAGCAAGTATGGAAACTCTTGCGGTATCTCCTGGGAGTGGCTCAATCCCGTTTCTGACGCCAATCCCAACGATGTGGGCTGCATCGGGAACATGGACGATTTTGTAACTGCTGTGCTTGCCTGACGTCCAACTGTCCCGATTTTCGGAACGTATCTCTTGAGCTGTCTCGTCAAACTGGCCGTCGACGCCCAGTTCTAAAAAATTCTTGTTCGCCTGTCCGCTCGCCTCGTCTTCCGGTCGTTCCTTCCGTTCGCCGCTATCGACCTTCGGTGAGTGTACTACTTTATTCATGCTCTCTTTTACGAGAACCGTTGTTGGATCGTAAGAAAACCCGGATCGCAACGTTCTGCGATTGCACATAAAAAAGGCGGGTAATTTTCGCGTGAAACACTGTGTGCCGTTTCTTAGGCGTTAAGAACGAAATATTGCTCGACTCGTTAAAAGACGATCACGTCGGGGTCACCAATTGTAGGAATTGTGGAGGGTAGCAATATCACAACAACGTGACGCGATACTATTAACTCGTATATTTATCACAAGTAGTAATAATAATGTACAACGTAAGAAGAGTCTCAACAATCAAACGCGGGAGGAAAGACAAGAGCTGCCAAGTACCAAAGCTAATAATGGTTATCACTACAAGGTGTAGGTGGTGTAACAAGGTGCACCGATGGAGCTGCTATTCCCTACAGAGCAAGGTGCTCCAACTTAGGAGTCGATTGAGGTCGGGTGAGTTGGTGGCTTTTTGGTGTCTTTATTTCACTTCGTTCTGATTGTGAGGAGCCATTGTACATTTGGAGTGCCCGGGCCCGCATTGAGGTTGCTTTTTGGTGATTTTCATTCCAAAAGTTGGGATTAAATCGGCTTTCGTCTCTTTTAATATTCTTAATCTCGTCCTTACGATGTAATCTGAGATGTTCTTTAAATTCTACATCTATCCAGCTATGTACAACTTCGATGTGATTTTCAACGGGAGTGGTTCACTTAGACACCGTTCAAATAGACACGGTGCTGAAGGACACAGAGATATTAGACACGATATTTTGCGCACGATTCAATTGGACACGGAAAAGATGCACACGAGAAGAAACGCACCGTGTATTTGCACACCGAAAGAAGGACTCCGTGCATTTGTGCACGGAAAAGATGCACACGAAAAGATGCGCACCGTGCATTTGCACACCGAAAGAAGGACACCGTGCATTTGCGCACGGAAAAGATGCACACGAAAAGATACGCACCGTACATTTGCACACCGAAAGAAGGACACAGAGATGTCCCACGGGAATCAACCGGTTCGGCGGTACCGGGGCACGCGTTGGGACCGTGCCAGGTGACCCCCGTCAATCGGGGTGTCCAGGTCGCAAAGACCGTGACGTAGGGATCCGCCACGAGAACCATCAAGTTCGGCGGCACCGGGGCACATGTAGGTACCGTGCCAGGTGACCCCCGGTCAACCGGGATGTCCAGGTCGCAAAGATCGCGACGTAGGGATCCGCCACGAGAACCAACGGGTTCGGCGGCACCGGGGCATACGTAGGGACCGTGCCAGGTGACCCCCGTCAACCGGGGTGTCCAGGTCGCGAAGATCACGACACAGAGGTGCGCCACGAAACCAACGGGTTCTGCGACACCGGGGCACGCGTAGGGACCATGCCAGGCGACCCCCGTCAACCGCACGATTCGACACCGCACTTAATTTTCTTCTGTTTTTCATACAAAACTAAGTCCACGCTGCTCATTTCCACGTTGTTGAATGTGGAGCTCTCTAGTTATGTTATAATTTTTACGCGGAGATGCAGGGGGAGAGCGAAGCCCTCCCCCTGCACCCCGCCCACGCGTTATTATTCAATCTCACTACTTCCACATAGGTTTACAAATTAAATTTTGCGCGTTTTCCCTACGGCGGATCCCTACATCGCGATCTTTGCGACCTGGACACCCCGGTTGACGGGGGTCACCTGGTACGGTACCTACGTGTGCCCTGGTGCCGCCGAACCCATTGGTTCTCGTGGCGGATCCCTACGTCGCGATCTTTGCGACCTGGACACCCCGGTTGACGGGGGTCACCTGGCACGGTACCTACGTGTGCCCCGGTGCCGCTGAAACCGTTGGTTCTCGTGGCGGATCCCTACGTCACGATCTTTGCGACCTGGACACTCCGGTTGACGGGGGTCACCTGGCACGGTCCCTACGTGTGCCCCGATGCCGCCGAACTCTTCGGTTCTCGTGGCGGATCCCAACGTTGCGATCTTTACGACCTGGACACCCCGGTTGATGGAGATCACCTGGCACGGTCCCAACGCGTGCCCTGGTGCCACCGAACCGATTGGTTCTCGTGGCACATCTCTTTGTCCTTCTGTCGGGGTGCAAATGCACGGTGCGCATCTTTTCGTGTGCATCTTTTCCGTGCGCAAATGCACGGTGTCCTTCTTTCGGTGTGCAAATGCACGGTGCGTTTCTTCTCGTGTGCATCTTTTCAGTGTCCAATTGAACCGTGCGCAAAATATCGTGTCTAATATCTCTGTGTCCTTCAGCACTGTGTCTATTTGAACGGTGTCCAAGTGAATGCCACTCATTTTCAACTCGATGTCTTTTACGACCAACTAGCAATATTTGTAGAATGGGAAACAATATGTCATTATATTCGTCATTATCTATTATAAATTCATCTTTAATACTGCTGCTGCTACTACTGCTGCTATTATTTTCTGCCAAAAGATTCAGTATTGGATTCATTTTAAAAAATGAAGAAAGATTTACATTAATATATTATTAATGTAACAAATTAAAAAAATTAATAATACAAAAATGTATATTCTCAATTTGTTCATTTTTTTTTAGTTTACACATATTAAGCATTGAATTGTTGTTCGCGCGGCGATCGCGCAACCCGGTTTGTAAGATTGGCGTGTGCCTTGTGCGCGATTGCGAAATAAGTGGCGAAAGGATGAGGAAGGTTCGCGCTCTGAATGGTGCGCTGAAGTAATAGTGATTAAAAACAGTTCCGGATCGACGGTTACTCAAGTAATCCAACACGTGATTGACTCAACACAACGAAGTCTTTATTTTTGTGTTACACCACACAGATCACAGTTATTTTGGTTTCGCACTTATATGAGTAATTCGCGAACAAGCTTGAGTCGCACGCGAACGATGTAAATGTTTGTTACAGAATTGATGACCGAATACGGCGCTCACGCACATAATGCGTGTGAACTTGATATGTCCTTGATGGGACATGATGGCCTGACGAGGCGCGCACGCTGTCCTAGCGTATTATCAATGAGTAATAACGGACATTCGGACCGTTATTATTGTTGAATGTCTAAGTTATGTTAAAGGACCCCGCACAAATTAATAGGATTTTGGACATCACTGAAAATTTTTGTAACTTTGATATGTTACAGGTCATAACCTCCTGATCAAAAATCCTCATAGGTGCAGGACTAAAAAATAAACAGATTTTGAAATATAGAGGTTAAAAGATCATCAACTGCCTCTACAAGCGCCACTTGGCGCGCGTATTTTTATAACTGTATTCGTGCGTGCGTGCGTACGTGCGTGCGTGCGTGCGTGCGTGCGTGCGTGCGTGCGTGCGTGCGTGCGTGCGTGCGTGCGTGCGTGCGTGCGTGCGTGCGTGCGTGCGTGCGTGCGTGCGTGCGTGCGTGCGTGCGTGCGTGCGTGCGTGCGTGCGTGCGTGCGTGCGTGCGTGCGTGCGTGCGTGCGTGCGTGCGTGCGTGCGTGCGTGATGAGAATGTAAAAGGGACAGAAAAAGTGAGAGATAAAGAATGGGAACAAGAATGAAAGAAAAAATGAGAAAAAGTTAGAGCAGAGAGCGAAGTTAGAGAGAGTACGCGAGAAACAGAGAAAGAGAAAAACAGAGAGTTAAAGAGAAAATATTAGAATGAAATTGAGAGGTAGATTAAAGAAGAAAACGAAAAAGCAAAAGAGAAAGATGCGGGGAGAGAGAGAGAAAGAGCGCAGAAATAAGAGCAAGTTTCGAGCGAAGGAATGAAGGAAAAAGTGTGAAAAGAATGTAAGAGACAGAGAAAAAGTGAGAGAGGCAGAATGATAAGAAAATTAAAATGAGAATGCGAGGAAGTTAGGGCAGAGAGCGAGGTTTAAGAGAGTACGTGAACAAGAAAAAGAGAAAGAGAAAAACGAAAAGAGAATTAAAAAGAAAGTGACAGCACGGAAAACGACAGGTAGAACAAGAATGAAGATGAAAAAGGGAAATAGAATGGCAGAAAGATAGCACGCCAAAGAGAACGCAGAAACAACAAGAGAGAAGAAATGAAAAAGAGGATGTAAAGAGACTGTAAGAGACATAAAAAGTAAGAAAGAATAAGGAAAATAAAAAAGAGAATGAGAGGATGTTAAAATAGAGAGCGAAATAGGAGAGAGCATGCGAATAAAGAAAAGAGGGAGAAAAACACAATAAGAATTAAAGGAGAAGTGAAAAAGCAAGAATAAGAGATAGAATAAGGGAAAAAAAGAAAAAGAAAGAGAGAGAGTGTGACAAAGAGAACGCAGAAACAAGATCAAGAGCAAAAAAAATAAGAGAAAGGATGTGAAAAGAATGTAAGAGACATAAGAAATAAGAGAGAAAGAATAAGGAAAAATGAAAACGGGAATGAGAGGATGTTAGATTAGAAAGCGAAATAGGAGAGAGCATGCGAATGAAGAAAAGAGAAAAAGAAAAATAGAATAAGAATAGAATAAGAATTAAAGGAGAAGTAAAAACGCAAGAATGAGAAGTAAAACAAGGAAAAAAATGAAAAAGAAAGAGAGAGAGTGACAAAGAGAGCGCAGAAACAAGATCAAGAGCAAAGGAATAAGAGAAAGGATGTGAAGAGAATGTAAGAGACATAAAAAGTAAGAGAGAAAGAATAAGGAAAAATGAAAAAGGGACTGAAAGGATGTTAGAGTAAAGAGTGAAATAGGAGAGAGAATGCGAATGAAGAAAAGAGAAAGAGAAAAACAGAATAAGAATTAAAGGAGGAGTGAAAACGTAAGAATGAGAGATAGAATAAGGGAGAAAATGTAAAAAAAAGAAAAAGAAAGAGAGAGAGAGTGACAAAGAGAGTGCAGAAACAAGATCAAGAGCAAAAAAATAAGAGAGAGGATGTGAAGAAAATGTAAGACAGAGGAAAAGTGAGAGAGAAAGAATAAGGAAAAATGGAAAAGGGAATGAGAGGATGTTAGATTAGAAAGCGAATTAGGAGAGAGCATGCGAATGAAGAAAAGAGAAAGAGAAAAATAGAATAAGAATTAAAGGAGAAAAAAAACGTAAGAATAAGAAGTAGAACAAGGGAAAAAATGTAAAAAAAAAGAAAAAGAAGAAAGAGAGTGTGACAAAGAGAGCGCAGAAACAAGATCAAGAGCAAAGGAATAAGAGAAAAGATGTGAAGAGAATGTAAGAGACATAAAAAGTAAGAGAGAAAGAATAAGGAAAAATGAAAAAGAGAATGAGAGGATGTTAGAGTGAAATAGGAGAGAGCATGCAAATGAAGAAAAGAGAAAAGAAAAAAAGAATAAGAATTAAAGGAAAAGTGAAAATGCAAGAATAAGAGGTAGAATAAGGGAAGAAAATGTAAAAGAAAGAAAGAAAGGAAAGAGAGAGGGTGTATCAAAGAGAGCGTAGAAACAAGATCAAGAATAAAGGAATAAGAGAGACGATGTGAAGAAAATATAAGAGACAGAGGAAAAGTAAGAGAGAAAGAATAAGAGGAAAAATAAAAGAGAGAATGAGAGGAAGTTAGAGCAGATCAAAGTTAAAGAGAGTAAACGAACAAGAAAAAGAGAAAAAGAAAAACGAAAAGAGAGTTAAAAAGAAAATGAGAGAACGTAAGAATGAGAGGTAGAATAAGAAAGAGAAAAGGCTAAGAGAGAAAGAGGAGTACATTTTATACCTTTTTCTTTCTTGGAAAGAGAATATAAATAATTATATATTAATATCTGAAATAACAAATGGCGAATCTGAAATAACATTTTTCGATTTAACGCAGTATTTCTGAGATATTTGAGTGGGTCCTTTAAAATGGGACACCCTGTATATCGTCCACTTTTCTGTATCTATATCGGTACTTTCTCCTACCAATTCCTTCGATATGCCCTTGTCGTCCGTTTTATCCCAGTTTATTCTGCTCTTTTTAACTCCCTTTATCACTCCTTTTGTTCTTTCCTTTCCTCTCTTTCTGCACCTGCTATCTTGTATTCGAATTTTGACAGTTTCTTTTTATACTTCTCCATATTCTTTTCTTCAATCCAAGTTTCCGTTAGTCCTATTATATCAAACTTTTCTATGAATTCCCAGCTCTCGCTTTCGAGGTTATGCATCCCCACCACGTTCCAGAACAGTCCTTGGGTAAGATTCTTTTTTCCTTTCCTTCTCCTTCTTCTGTCTCTCCTCTCTGAAATGTCTTATGCAGTCTTAATTTGTCTTTTCGTTCCACTTGTAACATTTATTCCCCACCTTTAGTTTCCAGAACCCAATGGTCATTTTCCGCTGCCTTTTCCTGTTTTGCGTAGCTGACCACCTTTTTCTATGTTTCCCTTTCCTTTTTCGTCCTGTCATTGTCTATATATACTTCCAGGTTGCCGAGCTTACTTTAACTTTCCATGACCTTGGTCTTGTCTGACCAATTTTCCATTTTTATCCAGATCATTTTGTTTGAATTTAGCATTCTTGCTACTCTGATTTCGACTTCTATTCCCATTTTTTCTCTGAAGAAATTTCCTATATCTTGTTTGAGTTTTTCTCCCCTACCTTTCAAACTCAGACCCCATATTATTACGTTCTTTTTTTTTTTCATTTATTTCCATCGTTAATTCTAACTTAGTAACCTGTTTGCAACATTTGGCCTTCTCTGTATTTTTTGTCTGAATATTCTTACTTTCCTCAATCGCCAAAATCTTTTTCTCCATTTCCGCCATTTTCTCTTTATAGTTTTCGCTTGGTATTTTACTTTCTATCTTTTTCAATCTTGCCTCAAACTTCTTTTCGAAATCCTCAGCCCACTCCCTGTGAAATTCTTTCTCTTTTTTGAATTCATCTTTAGACAAATCGATTTCATCATCGAGTTAATCTCTTTTACTTGGACCACTAGCAGTTCCAATAATTCCCTTCCCGTTTTGCCGCTCATTTTACTTGCTTCAAGTGGACGCGCGCTGTCCCTCCTTCCCTATCTCTAGACTGCTTCTCTTGCACCTCTCTTTGTCTTCTTCCGGAGAGCTACGCTCTCTTTTTCCTTTTATAAAAAACTCACTAATCCTGCCGTTGCAACCTTTCGCTCTCTCTCTCTCGTCTCCCTACTATTCCTTTGATTCCGTTTCCCACCTTTCTTTCGCTGTCCGGTGTATACTGTCTGTCCCCTCTCCTTGCTCCGCTTGCCACTGCGTCGCCCAGCATGGCCCTCGATCCCGCTGCCTCGCTTCCCTCCTTCTCCATACTTGTCTTGTCTCTCCACGTCTTCTTATCTCTTGTCTCCTTCTATTCTTCCTCGCTTACGCACGTGTTTTTTATTGTTCGACTTCTCTTCCTATGCTACTCCCCACACTTTTATTAACTCTACTAATCTTCTGCCACCGGCATGTCGGTCACTTTATTTTGACAGCAGATTACTAAAATTAATCACTCAATATTATGTGAATCGTCCGCCTTACTTTGTAGGTTATGTCGACTCCGTTTTTCTTCATTCACTGCTTTTATCGAGATTTTCTCTATCTTGCGCCTCTCGAATATTGCTACGACCCCCTTTTTATTGCGGAAGTCGAACACCTCACTCAACTATTAAACTGAACAGTTTTCTAGTTTTCTTTTGCGAAAATCGTACGAGCGATTGCGAGACACGTTTTGACTCAACGAACGCAACCTAACCTCCTCCAATAAAATGTTTACTATTTACGGTAAATCGTTGCAAGACTTTTTACAGGAAACTTGGAAAAGTGTTGATCGCGAGAAAGAGGCGAGGAACGAAGCGAAAGACAAAAAATCGTCATCAAATTGTACAAAAAAGATACCTGAAATAGTTTATTTGAATATCCCAATGCAGGAAATGCGTCAGGGAATGCCCAAGCCAGTAAAAAGGCACGTCAAAACGCAAATTATTTAGTCCGCCTCTGAACTCAACAATGAAGCACAAAAATAAGAACAAAAACAAACTCACTATCACTGCGTTGAAGATCAGACGAAGTGGAAGACTTTCCTATTCTACATGAATATAAGTCAGTAATTTTTTTAACTACAAAATCTTTCTACGAGACAGAAGCAAACCGCCCTTTTCAGGGCGCCTAACCGATTCACTCGGTGAAACTTCTCTTCGTTATTAAAACGCTAAACGAAATAAATAATAGCTCCCTGTGTGTCATCTTTTCCTCATCCTTTCCCAAACACCAACAAACATGAGTATAAAACAAAAGACTCGAGTGAATCAAGAAAAAAACCGAGAGAAAAAAGTTGGAGAAAATCAAGAGTAACTTGGAAAAAACTCACTATTAGGTCATATCGGCGAGAAAAAAGGTCTCTCTCTCCGTTTCGTTCAGCGTGAGGCTGGAGAGAGGGAAGCGCCGCAGCACGGGAATTTAAGTTGGACATCCCTGGTCTAATATATCGTGGTCTTAACGATTATCTTTAACCCTTATCTAAAATTATCGATTATCGATAACCCTTATCTAAAAACTTTTCGTCAATGTCCCTCTGTCCCACAGATTGAAAGGCGCGTGTTATTACTTCTAAGAAGTGACCCCAATAAATATATCAAAGTCAGACAACAACTTGAAGAAAATTAATATCTTAATGGCTCTAAGAAGTATTTACGAGTGCACTGAATCCCTAAACCGTCCAACAGAAGACCCAAAAATTGCAAATCTTATTTGAAGATCTAAGTATCTATTCCGCACCACCAATCAAAGTGGATCACGCGGAAATTGGGAAGGATTTCCTCCCCTAAAAGTCTCCTATAAAAAGCGCAACTTGGCGGAACCACGGTCAGTCCGTAGTCAGTTCTCAGTTCGGAATCCGCAATTCTGTATCGGAATCCGCATCCATACATATCGCAGTTACAAGTAGTTCGCAGTTGTGAGTTCAGTTCACAGTTCGCGAATCACAGTTCGGAAATCACAGATCCATCTCGCATAAACTCAGCGATCCAATTCTTCTAAAGTCTTAAACCACCCCGAGGACTTCCACTAAAGAAGTAAGTTGTTTCATTCTTAATCATGTTCTTCCGCAAAGTGTCGGACGTGTTGGTGGATCGTAGAGTCATATCGGAACCTCGTTTTAGTGGCGACTTTCCTACTAGTCGGCGATGAATTTGAACGGGAGTTAGATGGATTCCTTGCCGAGTTAGACAACTTTCTCAACCGGGTGGACGACCGGGAGTTCAAAAGAGTGTTCGGATTTAGGACTCCTCCGCCGAATCCCCTCACCAATAGAACCGTTCCCTATTCTCATCCGCCGACACCTTCGCCCCCTAATTACCATCCGACCTCAGAAGACGAGTTGGCGCCGTCCTACTCGCCTACTCCGGATTCAGAAGAAGAAGAGACGGACCCTCCCCCCTGCTAATCAAGGTCCTATCCGAGTTGACCCGCAATCTGAGAACAAAGAAAGTGAAACAAGCCAGGAGAACGAAGAAAGCGAGGACGAACCGCCCGCCAAAAGGAGAACCTTATAGGACCGTCAACCACCTTCTCTCGACATTCCCTACTCTACATTTTCACCCACATACATACACGCGTTCACAAATTGTAAGTATAATGAGATTGCAATATTTTTTTCACGCTAATTTTATTCTTGTTTGTGTAACTTTTATTTTTATATTCTTTTAACTTGTAATTAACCGATGAGAGGAGTAGAAATAAATAATTTAATTAGTTCTGAATAACAATCATCTCTATTTTTATTTAAAACTCCTGACCTCGCTCACTCCTTCTTCGAGATAGCACACAGTCTAGTCCTGGGGTATGAAGGTCTAACCTTGACCCGACGATCGCATAGCTCGGTTAAAGTGTCATAGCGTTTCGGACGTTGACCTGTAACTGAAACATCCGCATGCAATCGGCTCGGAGCGCTTGCCCAAATAGAGTGACTCCGAGATAAAGGACAAACGCGTCCCGTTCGTCCATCCACACCCGCTCCTTAGCTTAAGAGTTTAACCTAATTAATTCAAATCCACGGGTCCGGACGTAACAGATAGGATATTTAATTTAAAAATAAGACAGTTCTTTATCTTAGGTCTATTTTGTCCTGTGACAGTAGAGTGATTCTTATATTATAACAGATCTCTCGAAAACAAAAATAAATCAACATCAGATGTCATTTTTGACCCGATTCTTCTGTCGACGTTCACTCGCGTCTTAACATAACAACCAACGGCAACTAAGATTCGCATTATTAATATATCATTCTATCCTCGTTACTCATTAAATATATAACAAAGATAGAATAATGCATTGATTAACGTTAATAACGCGTTCCTCGAACGCGCCCTAAGACGTGTGACGTTTTGTCTCTATAACTGTCATCAGAAAAATTTTGATTTAACAAAAGATGACATATCACATCACCGGGTACACTTTAAAGCTTTTCAATGGTCTTGTGCTGAGCATCCAAATGCTGCGTATCGTCAATAAATGGATCTTAGCAATATGGAGGTATAGAAATGTTGACTAATGTCTCCATATTGCTAATATCCATTTGATAACGCAAAAAGAATATATATCCATATTATATTTATCCATAGCGAGCAATCCCACTTGAGTATCTTTATAGAGGATTGTTATAGATTTCGTGACCTTTCACAGGGAGTCAGTGCGCAGTCTGCATCGGTGTACAACATTCACGGAACCTGGCCACCTGGAAAAATAGCAAGTAACGTAATGTCCTTCTGCGCATACTCCAGTAGTGGCTACACAGTGGTATATATAGACAGAGCCGATCACGAGAATGGATGCGAATTTCGTCCGGGCAGTTGTCCCTGTTAAGGGAAGTCCTGTCAATGGCAAGGATTATTAGGACAAGTTGTACCGCACCTTGTTATGAGTCACAACCAAATTAAAATCTTGCAAGGTATTACATCTTTATACTGTTTGCTCGTATCTCACAGCACATAGAAAAATTCAAACCGAAAGGCTCAGACACAATGCCAGGCAATAGACAATAGGGATAAGGAATCCAATTGGTTGAAAATTCTGTTTCGTAGGTATTTATGCTAAAAACAAAAAACAAAAATTGTTTATAAAAATTATTTCACTAATTTTTTTTTTCAGCATAAATATTACCCACCAGACATAAATTAATGTCTATACTTTCATTTTGTAAAAGAATTTCCAAATCTATGAAAATAATACAAAGAAATTTTTTTACAAAAATTTCTTACTTACAGAAGTACTTACCGCGGACGGCTACAGCAGCGCTTTAAGTTCTACTGCTTAAGTTTTTCTGTGTGCTATGGCCTTTATTCCTTACACATTGTTTTATTTGTAACAATCTCTTCCAGGCGAAGACGTTGTTTTTTTGCTAAATAACATTAATCTCCTTAGACCCCTGAGTTGGGTCATAATGTAATCCTGTTTTAGCCATCATTTTATGTTGATGGTTAAGAAACAAAATAAGTACAATGGACATCTAGAGTTTTTTTGGGATTGTGCAATTAATTGGCTCCAGGAAGCAATTTCTTTCTCTTTTATTTTAATTAAACTATTCTGTTAAACAGATTAGAACTAGGAGGGCACAGGGAACGTGTTGCAAGGGAAGCAATGCCTCTTTGTATTCATGAGGATATGTCGTCGGCAATTCTAAATTCCGATTGCCTTGTATTCGACACTGCTATCGCGCAGCAGTTTGCAGAAAACGGAAATTTAGAAATTTACGTTTCTATGGCCCGAGGAAAGCCAGAAAGGGCGGCAAAAAGAAGGCGAGTGTAAGAAGAGAACATAACTTCCCGGAAACATATCGTGACGTCATTTTCTTCTTATACCCGTGATCCTTGGGATCGTTATAGATAGAAAAGTCAGCGTATGTTTGTCTCATAGTTTTCGTAGAATCTTAAAAGTATTTTGATATTTTTTGCGCGCCTACGCGAGCGCCGCCGGCCGGCTCAGCCGCCTAGGCGAGCTGTGACGTCACAGCGCCGCGCGCCAAGACTAAGGGTGCAGTCCCAGGGAGCGTATCGCGGATTGCGCGTATCGAAAATCTGACCAATCGCGGACGTTCCGCTGTTTTCGATACGCCGCCGTTCCGCCGAATCCATTATTGTAGCGTAATACGCGTAATACACGTCGAATTGCGTTGAATATAAACAGTAAAGTCGCAGCTTGGCCGGAGACAAAAAAGAAGACACAGAATTTGGAAGTTTCTGTTTTAAATAATGATGGTTACTTGATGGGTTAATGAATGTTAGCTTGCTACAACATCACTGTTTAAAACGTTATAATGAGGAGGAACATCTTTTACACATTAATGATAACAATGTTGCATCTATTAGTAAATATCTAAAAATAATAATTATTTGTAGTAATTAAATTTTATGATAAATATAAATATTAAAAAATACACATATTGCACATTGGTTTAAAGTATTACTATCTTTTTATTTTATTAGTAATTTAATGTAAGTCAATTGTACATATAATTGTACATATATATACATATAAATGTATTACATATATATATATATATATATATATATATATATATATATTCATACGTATTTTATGTTTACAGTCCAGAAAAATCAATCGACAAACATTCAAACCAATACTAGTGATTATAATGAGGTGCTCGTTAATGCTGTCTATTCTAGACCTGCATTATACGACCATCGTATACCTATTAAAGAAAGAAAAAGGTTTGAAAAAAAAGGCATTGTGGAAAGAAGTCGGAAATTTAATGGGAGGTATATTTTTACAAGTTACATAATATAATATATATAATAAAATATTTTTATTTTAACATATTTTATATTTGTGAAAATTTTCAGAACGTAACAGTAAAATTTAAAAATTTTTAAAAAGTTTTAGAAATAGTTTTTTAAATAGTTTAATAAATTCTTAGAATATAACTGAATTTTTCTTAAATTTCACTGAATTTATATTTTTACAAACATTTTCAGAGATATTTTTTTCTTGTCTTAAATTATTATAAACATATTGTAAAAATAAAACAAATTTTTAAAAATAAAAATTAAAAAGTTAATGAATTTAATTATTTAAAATTATACTTTATGTATAAAATTATAAAAGTATTATAAAAGTATTATAGTCTTTTTCTTTTAAACTAATATTGCAATAAGTATTACATGTTTTCTCTTTTAAAAACTAATTCCAAATTGTGATTTTTTTAATAATAAAGAAAATGAAAACGTAGAATTTGTCCAAAACGCTGGAAACAACTTCGCGACAGTTACGTTAAAGCGAAAAAAAAAAGAAAACGCGTACATACCGAGTGGATCTTCTGGAAGTGTAAAAAAATGACAAGATGACTTTTGCTTTGTACAACCAAATGAAATTCCTAGATGACGTAATAGGAAAGTCGCCGTAAGTATCTTTTGTAAACAGCTTTCTTCAGATAGATATCAAACACATAACATATTATCTCTTGAATGCCACTTTCTGTTTCTAAGCGAAGAGCTCTTTCTCTTTCCCAATAGATAGAAATTTACTCCTATTTTTGTCCAAGATATTTCAAATAAAAATGAATTTAAGAAAATTGAATAAATATTGTGTATCAGATTGAATTCTTTTTCGTTTATTGGTTTAAGTATCAGATTGAAAAAAAATGTATTACAATTATAAATTGATTTGTTTAATACCATAGCACAGTCACTAGTTTATTGGCACTACCGGCAGACATCGATGAATATCCAATACAACCGACAACCAGTACTGCTCAAAAGGTTCCACCACCTCAAAGTTCATCAGATTCTGTCTTATCAGATAGCTAGGTTAACATATCTGATTTAGCAACTAATAATTCTTCCTCATTCAAGACGCAATCATCAAAGAAAAGAAGTCAATTTTCATTATTTTTTCAGTATTTTTTTATATAATTCCAATCTTTAATTTGTAAAAAAGACATTGTTCTTATATTTCAGAATTGAAAGAACACGATAGCTCAGATACTGAAATAAGAAGAGCAATTTTATCAAATATTGAAGAATCGAAAAAGACGCCTGATGCTGTTGACGGTTTTCTCCTCCAAATAGGAAGTCGACTACGAGCATTGCCACCACGGGAGAGGGCACAATTAGAAATAAAAATATTAACCGATATTTTTAATTTAGAAAGTTCTTTATCACTTCACTAACTTGTGCTTTTCATGTTACGTTATATACGCGTTAAAATAATATATAAAATAATATTTGATAAACATACAATATAAAGTAATATATATTTAATACGAAATAAAGTTTTGTAAAGTTAAAAATTATTCTCCATAGCTCTTTTCCATTGGTAAGATAATGCAACATTTCCATTAAAGAATGCAGTATATGCGTTTCGAACTCCGATTCCACTTTGAGATGTCCTTCCTTGACAAATTGGTAATGAGCAAAGCCTTCCAGAAATCGTTGAATGATCCCCGTCATTACTAATGTGCGTATATCTATGTTGCAACTGCATTTGTTCTTCATTATTAATAATAAAATTGTACAACACTATTGTAGCTTGCACAATTTTCTTAGCATTAGCAACGCTTGATATTATTGGCTTTCTGTAAATTCTCCATCTTTCTGCTAATATCCCAAAAGCATTTTCTACTACTCTTCTTGCTTGACTGAGTCTGTATTTAAACACTTTTTGTGGCAGATTTAGCCTTCCACTCCGTGGGTACGGTCTCATCATGAAGTTTGTTAAGGGGAAGGCCTCATCTGCTAGTAGCACATAAGGGAGAACTGGTCCATCAATCTGAACTGATTTAGGATTTGGCAGCTTTAATAAATTGTTTTCAAAATAATTTCTAATAAGGCTATTACGAAAAATTCCTCCATCACTCTGTCTGCCTTCGCCTCCGATGTCGACAATAATAAAACGATATTTGGCATCGCTAATTGCTAGGAGATTGATACTGTGGTTTCCTTTGTAGTTAAAATATGTCGAACCAGAATTCGGTGAAGCCTGCAATAAAATACATTTGTGTACATATTAACGTAAAATGCATATGTTTACAGTGTTAGTTTTAATTAGTTATAATTAGTCTTAATTTTAATTTCAAATATATGGGTTATTCATACGTCACCTGTAAAGTTACATGTTTTCC
Organism: Tetramorium bicarinatum; assembly: GCA_928718305.1. Taxonomy (NCBI): domain Eukaryota; kingdom Metazoa; phylum Arthropoda; class Insecta; order Hymenoptera; family Formicidae; genus Tetramorium; species Tetramorium bicarinatum. Next base: position 15,289,664 of record OV788319.1, read on the forward strand.
ATCGATGGTTCCTATGCAGTTGGGATAATTCCAAAGTCGTTCAAAATTATCGGCAACATTTTGCCAGCTGCTTTCATCATGTTTTATAAAAACGGTATCTTTCAAACTTGTCCAAATGACTTCGCAAGTCTCTGACATTATTTTAGAGATAGTATTGTGTCCAACACGGAAGGCATACGATAATGATCGCGTACTATCTCCTGATGCCAAGAACCTGATGGTTATATGCAATCTTGTTTCAGGTGGAATAGCTTCTCGAACCACAGATTGTTTAGTAATCGATGGTCTGATCAATTGCAATAATTTCTCAAAAAGTGCCGGTTCCATTCGGAAATAATTAACAAAATTTTCATGATCTTGTTGCTCCAGTTCATTAACGAAATTATTGCTCGCTCCTTGTGCTAACCGTCGTTCAATAGTAAATATTGGTCCGACCCAATATTTCCGTTTTCCTTTATTAATAGGTTTTTTCTCACTTTTTTTGAATATAGAATATAGCGCATACATTTTAATAATTTTACGATATATTTTCTGCCTGATAAAAATATTATAATTGTGTTTTAGCCGCTTTGTTAATAACAAAAGCAAAAGCGATATTGTTTTTGATTTCATTCTACACCTGTTAAAACAATTGCGAATGTTTTAATTTAATTATGTTAAACAAATTAATATTTAATAAAATTTACTTACACACTATGGATATTTTTTGCCTGTTCTCTTTCTTTTTATGATCTTACAGTATGTAGTTCGCACAGGTTTTACAAATAATTAAGTACTTTTAATTATTCGAAGCTTACGCGATTCTCTTTATGAGTGATTCTGTCTATTATAGAGAAGTGACTGTGCAGAAGTCAGTTTCGTTCCTATGGTCCCATGAAGCGGAATAAGCGTAAGCGGTTCGCCAATCACAAGACTGTTTAGTTGAAGGAAATAATGAAAATCGTTACGTGATTGATCATCCGCTTGATCCGCTTACGCGATTTCTGCGCCATGGGATCATAGGAACGAAATTCCCACGTATCAAAAACAGCGGAACGTCCGCGATTGGTCAGATTCTCGATACGCGCAATCCGCGATACGCGCGATACGCTCCATGGGACTGCACCCTAAGAGTCTCCGCACAAAAATGTCCATAACACGTTACATTAACTTCAAAATAAAGGGCATAGCGGTGTTACGTCCGGACCCGTGAATTTCTTGCAATGTCAAGTGACTGGGATAAGGAGCGGGCAAGGAAGGGCGTAACTAGCCGTTTGTTTTGAATCTCGAAGACACTCTATCGGGACGAGTGCTCCGAGTCGATCGCATGTGGATGTTTCGTCTACAGGTCAACGTTCGAGACGCTTTGACACTATAAACGAACCATGCGATCGTCGATCCTATTTCGGGTCAAGGTTTAAACCCTCTTACCCCGAGACAGGACCATGTGTTAGCTCGAGGGAGGAATGAACGAGGTTGATGTTCAAAGCGAAATAATTGTTATCTTGGATTTGGTTAATTTTTACATTCTAATTTATTCCTATTTATTATATATCTATTATATATCTATTTATTTATATATAATAAAAATAAAAGGTAGATACAACTAAATTATAGATTAAAGTAACATAACAAGAATTAAATTTACGAAATTTGTTTATAATATCGGATAAAGAAATTATTATATGTATGTTTATTTGTACTGCAATAGATATCTGTCTCATATAAAATCTATCTATCTATCTCGTAATAAAGTCTACATATCGTCTCGAATAAAAAAATATATATCGATCTCACGTAAAAATATCTAGGATTAGTTAACTTATTATATGTGTGTGTGTGTGTGTGTATGTGGGTGTGGTGACAACAGGAATGTGTAGAAGGACATGAGAGAGAGGAAAAAGAGTTCTTGTTTTAGTGGTACGGAGCTCTCCGCTTGGCAGGCGTTCACCAAAGAGCTCCTCGTCGTCGGGGAGCGGCTCAGCTCCGGGAGGACATTCCTCAATGACCTCGGGAGAGTCGGGAAACTCCACCTCGGAGTCCACTTGTTCAATGTCGGAGTCATTCTTCGGAAGGAGGACTAGGGGGCCGTATAGGTGCCCCGTCGTCGTGCGGGAGAGCAGGAAGAGGAGCAAACGGGGGTGTCGGTGGCGGAGTATCGAGGTATATATTATAGGGGAGAGGATCTGGAGGGAAACGCAGGTCGAAGAGTCGCCAGAACTCTCTGTCATCCAACCGGATGAATTCCTCTAATTCGTCCAAAATCTGGTTCAATTCGCGTTCCGGATCGTTGTCCTGCGGACCGGGTGGTATTCCTTCGAATGCCACTAAAAGATTTGAATTTCCGAATTGACTCCGCGATCCACCACGAATTTTGAACGCAGGGAGGAATGTATTTATATATTAAATGAGATAACTCACTTTTGCTGGTGCGACTGTGAGGGAGTTCCCTTCAGAGGTGCACTGACGTTTCTATATATCTCTCTCTCTCTCTCTCTCTCTCTCTATTTAGGTTGAAGGTATGCGGGAAGAAATGTGATGAACTTTGCACAACTATTAACTCTGAACTATGCACTTTAAAGGACTGTCAAGAAGAGTAGAAGAAGTGTGTGTCTAGTTCCGCTGGACCACGCTTTTTATATTAGATTTTTGGGGGAGGTAGCCCTTCCCAAATCTCCAAGTGATCATCTTTGATTGGTAATTAATATTTACATTTAATATTTACGATCTCCTAATAAGGGCATGTTACCTTTTCTCGGTCTCCTATTGGATTATAAGTTCGACTTAGGTCAGAGGTTGCATACGGCTCGCAACCATCTCTTAGAATCATCATTAGGTACTCATTTCTTCGAAGTGTTTTGTCATATGATGACATATCTATTGCAGTATTTAGGTTTGGAAGTAATAACTCGTGCCTCGGTTTATAAGATCGGCGACGTGAGTTTATAGGAGTGGGTTTTAGATGATTGATTAGTATTAAATAAAAAAAAAGAAATATTTGAGACCGCCGATTATGTATTGGCTATGTCTAATGCATTTCGAGTTAATTTCTATATAACTTCCCTATTTGGTTGTTTTTCGCGAATGGAAGAAATCGTGGAGTCTCCGGACGTAACAGCGGGATAAGCATGTAAAAATTGCCCCCGCAATTATGAAGTTGATATTGGCGTCGTAAGTTGGTACCCATGTGACCTTAAACTCCTGCAAATATCGACCTTGAAATTATATTTTTGAAGGAGTTATAGAGGAAGAAAGAAAAAAATTTCTCAAAAATGGATCGATCAATTTTTATGAAAAAAATATATGTTATAGATATCAATAATAGTGTTTAAAAGAAAATATTTTGTAATTTTTAAACTTTTTTGTGTTCCTTTAGAGTGACACCTTTAATTTTTTTTGCAAAAACATTATACTATAATAGTATCTATTTTAACATATAATTTTCTCAGACTTTTAAAAAATATAGTTTTGGAGTAAAAAAGTGAAAATCATGGTCGTGTCACCTGATGCTCAAAGTAACGCCTTGTAGCGCCAGTAAAGAAAACTGCCGTATATATATATTTTTTTTTTTTTTTAACCGAGGAAACCGGTGTGGTAAGTGCGAGTGGCCCATGCCGTGCTGCATCCCTGCGTACTCCGGCCGCGCGCTATCTGATTAGTTAACTGTAACTCTTAATAACTCGGTCAATAATGGTCCCAGCCAAAAATGGAAAAGAAACTTTCTGTTCAAAATTTCACTCTCTATCACCTTCTGAAGTAGTGATTAACAGTTACGGGACACCCTGTATATATATTATATATATATATATTTATTTATTTATTTATTTATTTATTTTTCTGATTCTCGTCTCTTCTCTCTTGGAGGAATTTAATCTTTTTTTTTCTTTATTTCTTATACTAGAATAATATATAGAGTCCTAAATAATACGAAATATTGATAAATTCATAATTATGTTATTCATAATGTACATAATTAATATATATCTCATTATTATATTCTAATAAATAATATAATTAATATAAAAAAAGAAACAATGTTGATAATACAGATTCTAAGATTAGCATTTTAAATATTGTTTTGCTTTTGAATTGTAAGCTCAACTTATTATTTATTATTTCAGTCTGTAATTTTATTTAATTTTTTACATATACGCGAGATGTGACAATAATTTACAATTTACTTGCAACACAGCAGTATTATTGAACTGGAGTGCAATCCCTTTTTATATAATCATGGGATACTATGTATGATTATCAGTTTCATCCATCTTCAAGTTATGTTAATTAAACATTCACGAATTTTATTGTCAAGTCTCCGATAAGAATTTAAAGAATTATTTTGAAGGTAGATATTGATTAAAGATCACTTATATTATACATGATGTTCTTTATTGTTCTGATATATTTAGTTCTGGAACTTCTCATTTTATTGCAAATTTCTGTTGTTCGAATAACCGATATAATAATATTAAATATAATAATATAATTTGATAACTAAATAATAATAGTAACTATTTTACTCCCTAGTTTTTTTTTCAAGACATCCGGTATAGTAAAATGCGTGCGTGCGTGCGTGTGTATATATATATATATATATATATATATATATATATATATATATATATAAACAATTCCGCGACTGCAATGTTAATTATGAACAATATATTTATTTAAAAACTAAAGTCATCTGCAGTTAGCCTATAAGAATAATAGTTTCCAGAGTTCATAACGTGGAGGTTGCAGTATGATTTTAAATACCTCATCGGGGTGCTTTTTGATGTGAGTTCCCTCGCCTCTCACAACACGGGATGCTTTTTGATGTGAGTTCCCTCGTTTCTCACAAAACGGGGTATTTTTTGATATGAGTCTCCTCGCTTGAGTCTTCTCACAACACGAAGTGTCTTTTTTCATATTTTATTTTTATTATTATAAATTTTATCCCCTTACCTCGAATATTATCGTATATGTCTATTAGTGGTAATATTTGCAAATTTTAATAACTTATATAATGAAAAATTTTATACATTATATAATGCAGTATTGTTTTTATCTTTATGTTCACGAGATAATATGTTGTACATCGTGATAACCATATCATATTTCGCCAATCCTTCAGGCTGTTCATCTTCCAGGTGCAACTTGATGAGATACTTGGTGTGATGCACTATAACAGACAATTTATCATGTTCACAGTGTTTTTTAACGTCATCTTTCCAATACATCAATAAAGAGGCGGCTCACACAACCAGAGAACCACCTTTGTGATCTGAGAATCATTAATCATATATTTAACATAATTATTTCAACAAACTTATATTAAATACATTTATATCGCCATAGTTATAATTAAACACTAGATATAGTATTATAATTTAAATTATTTAAAGATAAGAAAGGAAAAAGCAAATATTTTTAAAGAATGTAGAAACAGAATTTTTTTTTATTAAATCCTATAAAATTCTTTAAAACTTTTTACATACGTAGAGGTTTATTCCTTTATGACATTAGTCCATTCATCATTCTCGTCGTCATTATCATCACTTTTATCATCATCTTTTTCAGTAAGAATGGTCAGAATCAAAGCTATCATAGTCAATGTTCTTCCCAAGCCCATATCATCAGCTATAATATTCAAAATTACAGAAATATATTTCCAATTAACAATAATGTAAAATTAAATATTATTTAATTCAATATTAATTAGTATTATAAATTACTATTTTCTAAATGTATACCTAAAACGCCACCAGATGGTTTTTGTTGCTCTCTCCACAAAAGCCATGCAAGCGCATGCTGTTGATGTGGCTTTAATTTATTTTCAATCCTCTTGGGTCTTCTGCTTTTTCATTGTCCATTGGACGCCCTAAAAGCGATGGTATTGCCAGATCCTTTGTAGGAGCAGGAGATACCGCCATCACTGCAGTCTCAAAGGATAACTGAGAAGTAATGTATAGAAAGATGTAGAATTAAAAATTAAGTATAAATAAAAAGTAGTGCAAAATAATTTTTCTAACAAAAAGGAATATAATTTAATTTTTCAAAACTTTTTTTTAACTAACTTAGAATTACTTATGTGGTTCTTTTTGTTTGCTTCTTCTACTTTACAAATTTAAAATATTACATTTAAACGATAACAGACAAACGTACACATCTTTTGTAGGTGTTTTCTCTTGTATTTGATGCTGTCGTTTTTGTGGAGTTAAAGACAGTCTTCCTTTAAATGTGTCTTTCGTCGATATGTTCACAACCACTGGACTAAGAATTTTCTGATGTTGACGAACGGGCCCGCAACCGCGATTTCATGCTATTCCTAATGATAATTGTCTTTCGAAGCCTTGACGAAGCTTCGACGTACAAAAACAGCTTTTTCCGTACATTCCACGAACCCGCTCTTGCCCCGAGTAATCAAAAGGCTTGGGACGAGAGACGGGCTGTCGCTGGTTTTCGGAGCAGAGCTCGGTCTACTCGTCCACTGTCGTCTAACCGAAGCGTATCGATAATTTGAAGAAGTCTAATTAGAGCGAGAGAAAAAGAAAGTGAGTGCGAGGGGACAAGAGCGTGTTCCCAGCGTGTTTTTCAACGCATTTTATTTTTAATAAAATAAATTCGAGTGCAACGTCCAACCCACAGCTGTCCGAGACTTTTATTTCTGCCTCCAACCGATTAACCGGGAATTCGGTGAAGCGAAAGCACCTGAGATAACTGTTTTTATTGAATCTCTATTCATTAAATAATTTTATTTTGATTTTAAGAAATTTAATTTAAATACAATAATATTAATGTAGTGTCTGTATATATCACACACATATTTAAAATCTCATTGATGCACGTACCCTCTGTGATTGCTATATCAGCCATCTTCTCTGAAATATCTTTTTCCTGACTGATGTGTAGTCTAATCGAGTCTCTAGAAAACCAATAATAGGAAACCATGACATCTATATTAAAGAATATGGTATTATGAATTAAGTTTGTGATAATATAAAGCAAAGAAAAATCAGTAATGATTGCAAACTATTATTATTTTATAAAGAATTTTTGCTAAATTAGGTTTAGGAAGCTATTGTAAGTTTTTGTATTTATTTCAACGAAGGCGGTTAAACACTTCTACAATTATGGCTGAGGCGAGAGCTGGGGATTACTGACGAGCCCGGATACAGACGGTCGTCCAAAGAGAGTGAAAGAGAGCTCAAACACTTGTGAAATCGCCTACGTCGCAATCTTTTTTCACTTCAAATTTTTTAATCGACAGTAATGACATCTCAACCGTCAACGAGCGCATTAACATCGCCTTACACGGAAGTTTGCATGGAACCAGAAAGTTCAGATTCAGGACAACAAATGATTGAATATGAAAGTAATGACGATATAAGTTTTTACAGCAGCTGAAGAATTAAATTTACTGAAGCGTATAAAAACATAAACAATCATTTTGCATTTATCAACAATGCTCGATTAATAACTTCATAAATATATTTTACCAATTAAACAAAAGAATGCCTGTTGGTGAGGCAGTTCCTGCAACTATAATAAGTCCGATGTGACAATTGGAATCAAACTGGAAGAAAGAATTCGAAACAAGACATAAGCAAGAAATTTCAAAATTTCCGCATATCTGTTCAGCATTAACTTCACCTCAACCTCAACCTTCCAATAAGTACAAAGAACTTAGCTGCAAGTTTTAAATTTTTTAGAAGAATATCTTTATCTAACACACTTACGAGATATGGAAATTCGTTATAATGCAGAGAGTGCTTAATATTAAAAATGCAATCTCTAGTATATGAAGAAGTTTAGAAGAACTCTACGAGTTATCCTAAATCATGGGATACTGACAAGAAAGCTGATGAGAAATGGATAACTGGATTCTTACTAAGGAACATTGTTGTCATTATAGAATATTGACCTTATTGTAAATGGGAAAAATTTCAGACATTATGAAACCGACGAACTGAACACCGTAGATATTTTACCAAAGACGAAGAACTATCGTTGCTCTCACAGCTGCAAGAGAGGAGAATTAAATTTAATTACGAATGTTGTATTAGCTGTGCAATAGAACTAGTAGCGTATTTAACTTGTATAATGATCTAGATATACTTTATTCAACACCATGGGACGAAGATATGCGAGCGGGTACAAACGTGATTTTTAATTTCAAGGATCGGCATAATGATGTATTCTCAACATTTTCGTCTACTTGTAAAAGAGTACGCATAGATGCCTTGTAGCATCCTTAGTATATACTCAGTATATCACAGTATGTATTTTGAATGTTCTCAGAATATACTTTTATGATATTCTTAGATTCATATGTGCTGTATGGGAAAACATGGCTATAATTGCTATTAAAACGCTTTATTACTACATTTTTAATTACGAAAAAATTATTTAAAACAAAAGTATTTTTAAATTAAGTATTTAAATTAAGTATTTAATTTTGTAATCTCATGATAATTATGCCCTTAAAAAACATAAAATTTAAAATTAAAACAAATAATGTAAGCTCTTTTATTAATATAACAACTAAAAAAACATTATTTAATCATTATTTAAACATTAGTTAATCATTAGTAACAGTAATTAATATTAATGACAATAATATAAATTTATAGTAAAAATAATGTTGCGTCCCGAGCAATGGTAAAATAGAGCGCGTGTTTCATCGGCTCCCGTACGCAGCCCGGGAGCGCAGCGCTGTCCCAAAAAAGAGCGAGCAAGACAGAGAATCCTAGCTAGCGGTCACGAGTGCGCAAGCGCGATCTGTCCGGGATTACGGCGGCAGCGTTGCACGGCTCGTACACGGTCAGCAACGGACGATTACGCATGCCCGACCCGGCGCTGGCCCAGCATCAGCTTCGTCTTAGCTCGCGTACTCTCGATACGTTTCGGCACGTTTTGTGAATTTGGTAGCGGCGAAAGCCCAGTAGAATCTGTGGTAGATTCAGTGGTGATAAATAATTAGCGGCATTTACCCAACTACACACTTGGCTGTGAGCGGCAGTTGCCCAAGGATACAACGGATATCTCGAGAACGAAGCGACTGCGGCCCAGTATCGAGATCGACGCTTTCGCTGCGAGCATGCAACGTTACACGACCCAGGAGCGGTCTTATATATATTCATAACTAGTGAAAGAAGGATGCTTATAACGAAAATCACGGACTAATATAACCATACTCGGCTCAGATACACAAACACCAAGCTGTATCGTATACGATAAGTATCGTCTTCATAGCTTATACTTGATGATCCATGATCCATGACATGTACGATTGCGCGTCAAGTCTGTTGTTTTCCGCCATTACGGCCGGTTCTTCACGGTTCTGGAATCTTCCATTCCTTGCACATAGCATCGTGCTATCAATCGTATCAAGACTTTGAATCTTTTATGTAACGATGGCATCAAATCAATTATAGAATACTCGAATCTGTCTGTTATACACGGTGGATCATTTGCTACAATTCGTAATAAGATTTGCATAACATATCCGTTTCTCTTTGAAGATATCTTCATTGATCGTTCTCTCTCTTTATAAGTTTCGTTATGTGCATTGTAATTTCGTGCGTTTTCACACATTTCTATAGTTACTAACAGTACCGTCTGTTCATTAGCGTTTTTCAACAATCTCGATGTTTAATAGTTTTTAATTCGTAACACCTTAATATTTAAGTACATTTCTGCATGCTCTGTGCCCATTATGTTTTGCTGCATGTCGTTTTTTCTTTATATCTATCTATACATGTATATATATATATATATATATATATATATATATATATATATGTTCTTAACTACATTCCTCTGTGATTTATGTTACTATGCTGTGATTATTTATATCTGTGTACTCTTATTTGCGCGCTAGATTCCGACGTGGCTACCCTCATTTATCTTACATGAATATTTTGGCAATTGACTTAGCACGTCTCCAATACTGTTTAAAATCATACTAATTATTTTTTATTTACGAAAACTGTTTTATCCTTGCGTAACTCTACTTTAATAAATATACTTGCAACATACTAATATAAAGTTAACTAAATATTTCATTCATACTATTCAAATATACTCATATTAATATAAATTTCCACTTATCGATTATTTGCATGTTGAGTTTATTTTTGTGTTCAAATACTGTTGTCTACCACGTCTTTGATTACACATTAAACATTATATTTTTGGTCCTTCGAGCCGGATCTGAGTAAATACTTTTTTTTTTAATTCACAACGATAGTATTCACGATGAGGCTGAGTCACGTCGAGAGTCGGATTGCGCAGCAGCTTTCTTTAATGGACATTATCACTAATTCATATAACAATCTAACTGTACTCGGTTTCTCGAATATAACAAATACAATTATTCAAACGCGTATTTCGGCGCTATCGGACACATGGAACGCTTTCTCGGCTTCTCACGCTGCGCTGCTTGTTGCCGTTGCATCCCTCGAAGCGGATGACGACGCACAAGTACACACGTACCCATATTTCGCAAATAATTTGTTTGTCGAGATTCACGAACGATATCTACAGTCCATCGGGAGAACGACCTCGCTCCTTGAGCATGATTCTAACACAATTTGAAGCATAACTCGGACATCATCTCCGCCCGTGTCTCACACCTCTTCCAGTATTACGACATACTTCAATCGAGCATGTTTTCCAAAAATCGACCTTCCGAAATTTGATGGTTCCCCATCGGAGTGGCTGTCGTTCAAAGACTTATTTACATCTCTGGTTATATCGAATCCGACTTTAACAGCAGTTGAAAAACTACAATACCTCTAGTCTCATCGGATCTGCCGCTCAGCTCATAAAAAATACATCTCTCACTGCTGATAATTTTCAGAAGGCCTGGGACGCTCTGATAGCCTTCTATGAAAACAAACGCTTATTGGTAAACTCAGCGTTGCATTCTCTCATCAATCTTAAGCGGATGACGAAGGAGTCAGCTATCGAAATGGAGCAGTTGTATTCGAACATCATGCAGATCTATAGAACACTGGATACGTTACAATGTCCGGTGCATCACTGGGACGATGTCTTTGTTTTCATCGCAGTACAGCATCTCGATTTGGAGTCAGTGAAGATGTGGGAACAGTATATCGGATCTTCCAAGGAACCTCCCACTTGGAAACAGCTTAGCGAATTTTTGGTTACACGAATGGTGTCCCTTCAAGCTTATGAGAAATCCCGAGGAGGGAAAATCGCGGCGCAGTCCGGACAACGACCTCTCAAAGCTCATTACCAAGGAAAATCTTCCAACGATGCATCAAGTGATAAAGTGATTTGTTCATTCTGCTCACAAAAACATAAAATAATCCGATGTCCGACATACAATTCCAAAACTCAACAGAAAAGGGAACTCATTATTAAGCACAAACTATGTTTCAATTGCTTGAAGCCGCATCGGTCAACATCATGTCGATCCATTAATCGATGCTTAAAATGCGCAAGGAAGCACTACACATCCATTCATGAGACTACAGTGCATGGTAATGCAACTAAAACAACTGAAGTCAAATCCAGTACGCCGTCAACGACATCCACTGCGTCAACAGCTCAAGCAACAACTCAGATTCTGCACATGTCATCTAATCAAGATTTTGCCATTTCTTCGGTACTTCTGGCTACGGCTACGGTTCTCATTGTATCTCCAAAGGGAGAATTATCAAAAGCACGGGTTCTCATCGATCAAGGCGCTGATATCGTTGATTAGTGAAAGAATGGTTCAACGCCTTCCGCGTAAACAATCCACAATCGCGCTGCTTGGCGTGGGAGGTCGGAAATCCAACACTACCAACGGGCTAACTTCCTTTAAGTTAAAGGCTCTACATGGTCTACCATTTGAATGTTCAATATCGGCTCACATTCTTCCAAGGTTGACGGCATCTCTCCCATCTACGCCTATCGTGACGCGTTCTTGGAAATCTTGATGGCTTGATACTTGCTGACCCTGATTTCATCAAACGTAGTACGATTGACGTAATTTTAGGTGCTGATGTTTATCATCAAATCATCGACGAAGGCCTAATTAAGAGACCACCTGGAACACCCATGGCCCAACTAACAAAACTTGGTTGGATAGTCTCAGGACCAGTTACTCATAACTCATCTGCTACGCAAGCACAGGGATATCACATCTCACGCGGTGAAGATCTTTACGAACTGATTCATCGGTTCGGGGAACTAAACGAAATTCCATCGTATCCAGCATCAGCTCTGTCTCCCGACGAGCAGGAATGCGAGAACCATTTCGTTCATACCCACACGAGAAATTCAAACGGTCGTTACGTCGTAAGATTTCCTTTTAAGCGGCCACCAGAACATATCGGTAACTCAATAGGAAAGGCAACTCGTCTAATTCACAAGTTGGCTGACACCTTTATACGAGATCCAGCATACGCACGTGCTTATTCGGAGTTTATAGCAGAGTATGAGAGATTACAGCATATGACGCTTCTGTCAGAAGATACACCGGAGCCCGGATGCTCATACTACCTTCCTCATCATGGGGTATGGCGCAAGAATAACCCTACTGCGAAAATTAGAGTCGTGTTTAACGGCTCTAGCCGCACTACCTCCGGACTGTCGCTAAACGACATACTACACTCTGGCGCAAAATTACAAGTCGACTTGCCCGATGTACTCCTGGTTCCGTCGTTTCCCCTACGTTTTCTTCTCGGATGTTGAGAAGATGTACAGGCAAATTCTCGTACATCCTGATGATCAACCTTACCAACGAATCTTGTGGATGAATGAGTGTAATCGGGTTCAAATATATCAGCTCACCACGGTTACATACAGGCTCGCGTGTGCCCTATTTTTAGCATTATGTACTTTTCAACAGCTCGTTACAGATGAAGGATCTAATTATCCACTCGCAATCCCTTCCATTACCAAAGGGCGATACGTGGACGACATTTTCGGAGGAGCTGACACCTTGGAAGGCGCTCAATTAGTAGCAACACAGTTAAAGCAGCTCTGCACGGACGGTTTCGAACTGCGTAAATGGATTTCGAATGACCCATCAGTCCTGGAAGCGATCCCATCTGAATACAAGCTGGAATCATCTACGGTTAACATCGAAGATTCTGCTATTGTGCACGCGTTGGGATTATCATGGCACCTGTCATCAGATACATTTCGTTTTTCGTTTGAGGCTAAACCGTCGTCAACAATTTCTAAGCGTTCGGTCATGTCAACTATAGCGAGATTATTTGACCCACTCGGTTTCTTATCTCCTATTTTGATCACAGGAAAATTAATCATCCAGGATCTGTGGTTGATCAAGTTGGATTGGGATGATCCGTTACCATCGGGCATTACCAGTCAATGGCTTACCTTCGTGAACTCATTGCAGGAGTTACCACAACTCAGTTTCCCTAGATGGATCGGTTATACAACGGAGCGGGATATCGAGATCCACGGATTTTGTGACGCTTCACAACGAGCTTTAGCGGCAGCAGTTTATATCAGAACGACTGATGTCGCAGGTGTTGTACGTGTACATCTCGTATGCTCGAGAACTAAAGTCGCTCCTCTGAAGAAGTTGACGATCCCGCGTCTGGAGCTCTCTGCAACTGTTTTACTTACCAAGCTTACTGCTCACGTCGCAACGGTCTTAGAACTTCGAAGCACTCCTGTTTTTTTATAGACGGACTCTACAATCACACATGTTTGGATCAGTCAACACCCATCGCGGTGGAAGGAGTTCATACAGAACAGTCAGCTACATACAGGAAACCTTGCCTTCAGCAAAATGGTGATTTGTACCCGGGGTAGAGAACCCAGCGGACATGGCGAGGTCTCACGCGTGGTCTCACACCTTCTCAATTACTCGATACATCCACTTGGTAGACTGGACCTCCTTGGTTGACACAGTAAATGTCGAATTGGCCGCGTGTAACTGTTTCAGATTCAAGCTCGAAGCTGCCGAAAGAACGACACTCTCATACGGTTGCACTCACAGTGCGTTCAGAAGAACCATGGAATCTACTGTCGAGATACTCGGATCTAACTCGATTACTTCGTATCACTGCGATGTGTCAGCGCGCAATTTCGCGCTTCCGAAAGACGCCAGATTCAACATTGGATAGACCGTTGACTACGATCAAACTTGATCACGCACGACTATTCTGGGTAAAAACAGTTCAGCGCCTAGCATTCTCACAAGAGATTCAGCTTCTCTCCAATAATTGAGTATTATCAAAGTCAAGTTCGCTTATCCGATTGACACCTTTTGTTGATAGTGCGGGTTTACTTCGGATCGGAGGTCGCCTTCAGCAATCGCTTATGCCATCTAATGCGAAACACCCGCTAATCCTGCCTATCGCCATTTACGTCACTCATTATTCGCGACGCTCACGCGCGTACCATGCATGGCAGTACTCAGTTGACAATCACACATATTCAGAACAATTACTGGATCATAGGGGGACAAATCCCTGTGCGGTCGTTCATACTCAAATGCGTACTGTGTACACGTTATCGCAAACAGAGAGCCCAACAGCTCATGGGCCAACTGTCAGCTGAGCGAATCACACTTCACGGCCACTTCTTCATATCGGGGTGGATTACGCTGGTCCATTCTCCATCAAATCGTGGAAAGGAAGAAACGCCCGTTCCTATAAAGGATACATCGTCCTGTTTGTCTGTTTGGTTTCATCTGCGTTGCATTTGGAAATCGCTACGGATTACACCAGTGAGGCTTTCTTAGTAGCATACAAACGGCGCGACGAGGAATCTGCGCCATGTTAACGAGCGATTGTGGTACGAACCTGAAGGGGGCGGACGCCGAGATGAGAAAATTACTTTCTGCCGCATCCAATCAATCGAGTGATCTAGCCAAATTACTGGCGACGCACGGAACACAGTGGAAATTCATTCCACCAGCAACACCGCACTTCGGCGGAAAGTGGGAGGCCGGCGTCAAATCGGTGAAATACCACTTACGACGGGTAGTTGGGGACACGGTGCTTACATACGAGGAGATGATGACACTCCTGATTCAAATAGAAGTGGTGCTTAACTCGCGGCCATTGTGTCCAGTAACGAACGATCCTGACGATCTTAACGCGATTACGCCTAGTCATTTTCTTATGGGCTGCGCTCCTACGTTAGTTCCGGAACCATCATTGGAGTCGATTCAAATGTCTCATGGTGGCAACTCACGCGTCACATGTTAGATGCTTTTGGTCACGGTGGAGTAAAGAATGCCTCCAATGCTACCACTCGATATTGAAATGGAATACAAACTCTCCTTCCTTAACAATCGGTTCGTTGGTCCTCGTTAGACGAGCGATACCCTCCGTCCAAATGGCCACTCGGGCGAATTGTAGATACTCATCCAGGAATGGATGGTCATACGCGTATTGTAACGGTTCGGACATCGTTGTCCACGCTCAAGCGACCCATAGTCAAGCTATATCCACTCCTAATTTCACATGAAACTTTGTAATTATTTCGTCATATGACGAAGGCGGGCGGAATGTTGCGTCCCGAGCAATGGTAAAATAGAAGGCGTGTTTCATCGGCTCTCGCACGCAGCCCGGGAGCGCAGCGCTGTCCCAAAAAAGAGCGAGCGACACAGAGAATCCTAGCTAGCGGTCACGAGTGCGCAAACGCGATCTGCCGGGATTACGGCGGCAGCGTTGCGCGGCTCGTACGCGGTTAGCAACGGACGATTACGCATGCACGACCCGGCGCTGGCCCAGCATCAGCTTCGTCTTAGTTCGCGTACTCTCGACACGTTTCGGCACGTTTTGTGAATTTGGTAGCGACGAAAGCCCGGTAGAAACTGTGGTAGATTCAGTGGTGACAAATAATTAGCGGCATTTGCACAACTGGCTGTTACACACTTTATTACACACTTGGCTGTGAGCAGCAGTTGCCCAAGGATACAACGGATATCTCGAGAACGAAGCGACTGCGGCCCAGTATCGAGATCGACGCTTTCGCTGCGAGCATGCAACGTTACACGACCCAGGAGCGGTCTTATATATATTCATAACTAGTGAAAGAAGGATGCTTATAACGAAAATCACGGACTAATATAACCATACTCGGCTCAGATACACAAACACCAAGCTGTATCGTATACGATAAGTACCGTCTTCATAGTTTATACTTGATGATCGCCATGACATGTACAATTGCGCGTCAAGTCTGTTGTTTCTCGCCATTACGGCCGGTTCTTCGCGATTCTGGAATCTTCCATTCCTTGCACATAGCATCATGCTATCAATCGTATCGAGACTTTGAATCTTTTATGTAACGATGACATCAAATCAATTATAGAATACTCGAATCTGTCTGTTATACACGGTGAATCATTTGCTACAATTCGTAATAAGATTTGCATAACATATCCGTTTCTCTTTGAAGATATCTTCATTGATCGTTCTCTCTCTTTATAAGTTTCGTTATGTGCATTATAATTTCGTGCGTTTTCACATATTTCTATAGTTACTAACAATACCGTCTGTTCATTAGCGTTTTTCAACAATATCGATGTTTAATAGTTTTTAATTCGTAACACCTTAATATTTAAGTACATTTCTGCATGCTCTGTGCCCATTATGTTTTGCTGCATGTCGTTTTTTCTTTATATCTATCTATATATATATAATATGGCACAACAACTAAAATTCACTCTGTATATATATATATATATATATATATATATATATATATATATATATATATATATATATATATATATATATATATATATATATATATATGTCTAAGGGATGTTGCAGGGACCTTTAGTGACACACGTCTTTTTTAATAGAAACTAATAAAAAGCATCTATTTTCATAGTTTCCAGTAAGACTTTTTAAAAAATTATGCATTTTTCCCGAAATATTATAAAATAAATATAACATGACGATTTTCGGGTCCATTAAAATTTTACATCCTATTACAAAAACGCTTGATATTTGTTACGTTTTTATTTTATTTGCAGAAATATCAGACCACCTTACATTATATAAAATAATAGTTTTTAATTAATTAAACACCATTTTTATATCAGTCCTGGAACTCGTCATTTAAGTACATACTGCACACTTTAGGTACCAACCGAAAATGCGTTTAACATAAGTAAAAGTATATTATATGCTGACTTATGTGTAAGAAAAACAAAAAGTGTCTATTATTCACGGAGATTTCAGAGAAAAATGTTTTGGCACAAAGGAATGCGGCATGACGCAACACTTGTACCTTTGCGCGCATAAATTAATATGAGATATATTAATCGCAACATTACCAATTTTTAATTCTGATAGCGGTGAGAACGAAGAACATGCATTCTGAGCCATGTTTTAATGTCTATTATTTGTAGAAATATTAAAGATTAATATTTGGTTGCGAAAAATACGGCGCGACGCTCACTTGTACCTTTTCGTGCTTTAATTAATAAGAGATATGTTGATTGGAACATTATGAATCTTTAATTCTGATAGCGGAGGGAACGACAAATAATACGCATTTTTAACCACGCTTTCATCTCTATTATTTACAAAGATATTAGAGATTAATGTTTGCGAAAGAATGCGGTGCGACGATCACTCGTACCTTTTGGCGCTTCAGTTAATAGAACATATGTTGATCGGAATATTATAAATCCTTAATCCCGATAGCGGAGAGAATGAAAAATAAGATGCGTTTTAAAAACAGTATCTTTCTGTTTATTATTTAAATTAGTAATTTTTAATCAATTATACATAATTTTTGTGTCGGTCCTGGAACTCGTCATTTAAGTATATACTGCACAATTTAGGTACCAACCGAAAAATACACGTTTAACAGAAGTAAATGTATATTATATGCTGACTTATGTGTAAGAAAAACAAAAAGGGTCTATTATTCACGGAGATTTCAGAGAAAAATGTTTTGGCACAAAGGAATGCGGCATGACGCAACACTTGTACCTTTGCGCGCATAAATTAATATGAGATATATTGATCGCAACATTACCAATTTTTAATTCTGATAGCGGTGAGAACGAAGAACATGCATTTTGAACCATGTTTTAATGTCTATTATTTGCAGAGATATTAAAGATTAATATTTGGTTGCGAAAAATGCGGCGCGACACTCACTCGTATCTTTTCGTGCTTTAATAGGAGATGTGTTGATCGGAACATTATGAATCTTTAATTCCGATAGCGGAGGGAACGTCAAATAATACGCATTTTTAACCACGCTTTTATCTCTTATTATTTACAAAGATAGTAGAAATTAATGTTTGCAAAAAATGCGGCGCGGCGCTCACTCGTACCTTTTTGCGCTTCAATTATTAGAACATATGTTGATCGAAATATTATAAATCCTTAATCCCGATAGCAGAGAGAATGAAAAATAAGATGCATTTTAAAACCGTATATTTCTGTCTATTATTTAAATTAGTAATTTTTAATCAATTATACATAATTTTTTTGTCGGTCCTGGAACTCGTCATTTAAGTATATATTGCATAATTTAGGTACCAACCGAAAAATACACATTTAACATAAGTAAAAGCATATTATATGCTGACTTATGTGTAAAAAAAAACAAAAAAATGTGTGTTATTTACGGAGATTTCAGAGAAAAATGTTTTGACACGAAAGAATGCATCATGATTCACATTTATACCTTTGCGCGCATAAATTAATATGAGATATATTAATCGTAACGTTATAAATTTTTAGTTCTGATAGCGGAGAGAACGAAGAACATAATGCATTTTGACCCATGTTTTAATGTCTATTATTTGCCTCTGCAAAGATATTAAAAGTTAATATTTGGTTGCAAAAAATGCGGCGCGACGCTCACTCCTACCTTTTCGTGCTTTTATAGGAGATATGTTGATCGGAATGTTATAAACCTTTAATTTCAATAGCGGAGAGCGACAAATAATATGCATTTTGAACCATATCTATATGTCTATTGTTTACAAAGATATTAGAGAATAATGTTTTGTTGTTCTAATGCATTGATTTATTATAATAATTATAACCAGAAATGAGACATATGTGCTGAAAGTAATATATCCCGCAAGAAGATATTGTGGAAATTTAAGCGATAATTGTTTCTCGTGTGAAGAAGCTTGGCGGTCGCGAAGTCTCAAAACAAAAAACATATTAGTTGTAACATTTTAATGCAAAGTATTTCTTATAAGACAAAGAACGTAGCGTATAATACATTTTGAATCAAGTTGTTAGCTTTTTAAATAAATATTAAGATTTAAGTAATAAATCTTTCAGCGCTGAAAGGTTCGCACGACGCACCTTTTCTGCATAGAAATTTCCCAAAATCTTCCAACTACAACATAGAATCCAATATAAATATACAAATTCGTCAAATAAAAATATCGCAGTTTTTACTATTATAATGTTATGATTAATGCATCTTTTATCATTTTTTTTGTTCGCATAACTGAGGAAAATACATATTTACATCATATGCTATTTACTTATCTGATGTAAATTCTAGTACCTTTTATTTAGTTATTTATTTATTACTATAGGCAATTAATATATAATTATTGAAGATTTATTGAATTAGAAAGTTTGTACGAAATTTAGTTATTATAATTGTAGTAGAAATATATGTGGTCCTTAAAATACACATGTAGTTTCAGCTATATAAGTCCCGGAAGTATACATAATATACTTTTATTGTTTTTGTGTTGATATTTAGAGAAAATAGCATGTATTAACATGATTCATTGTGTATACAATTTAATATATTTATACTTATTTTTACATTAATACGTTTTTATCAAACTTTAATAATTTATTGATTTTTGTAGCATTTTAACTTTTTCGTATATATGATATATAATTCCAGGTCGGACCTGGAAGTACACATTTTATTAGAAAAAGATCCAGGTCCGACCTGGCAATAGCCAAGTGTCCCGGCAATATGCAGTATATTATGTAAAATGTCCCTGCAACATCTCTTTGACATATATATATATATATATATATATATATATATATATATATATATATGTTCTTAACTACATTCCTCTGTGATTTATGTTACTATGCTGTGATTATTTATATCTGTGTACTCTTATTTGCGCGCTAGATTCCGACGTGGCTACCCTCATTTATCTTACATGAATATTTTGGCAATTGACTTAGCACGTCTCCAATACTGTTTAAAATCATACTAATTATTTTTTATTTACGAAAACTGTTTCATCCTTGCGTAACTCTACATTAATGAATGTACTTGCAACATACTAATATTAAGTTAACTAAATATTTCATTTATACTATTCAAATATACTCATATTAATATAAATTTCCACTTATCGATTATTTGCATGTTGAGTTTATTTTTGTATTCAAATACTGTTGTCTACCATGTCTTTGATTACACATTAAATAAATAACAACATAATTACTATCCTAAATAGCACATATAGATATTGAGTATGTTCAGAGAATATCGAAACAGTATATACATAAATTCTTAGAACGTTCGACATACTTGATGTATTGAGTACATACTATAAATGTTTCTATGTCCGCCTTGCTCTAATTCGTAGTATGTACTCAGATTGCAGTATTTATCACAAATATCTATAGTACATTAACAGTAGATTTTCAGTATATTTTCAATATGTATGGTAATTACTATACAATATTATGTTACTTGTATATCATGCACATATATACATTTATTAGTTTATATTAATTTGTGTATTATTTTGAAAATGTATATATTCAAATTAAGAGCATTTACTTCCACATAAACTAGACACTTCATTGAGACTACATTCAACGCATATATGCGAAGAAACATCCCTAACAGTACATAATATAATTCTAATATTCCGTATTCATACTGTGAATGTACGTCACGTATGTAATATACTGAGAACATCACTATAATATCATTTACAGTGTATTATTTCTCGGACATACTTGTAATATGTTTAATAGTGTGGGGTATTATTGCAAGGGAAATGGCGAATTAAGAGAAATGCTTTGGTTTTGTATACTAACTCACTGTTTATTAATAACACAATGTTAGTAAGAAGTGCAGTGGGAAGGAAGCGAACGCTGTCGTTAGCGCACGTACACACTTAATATACATAGAAAACTAAAGGAACTATAAGCAGCCATCCATTTCGCCACTGCCCTCAATATAAGCGCGAACACTTAAATTGTCTCGAGATCACATATAAATAACGACGTACATACTAACAAATAGTATAATATATTATTTTTCATATATTCTCAAAATATATTTGATTTACTCGGAACGAACTTGTTATAGAGCAGATGACGTATGTATAGCGACGCGATTTTAGATACGTTTCGAGATTGCTGGAATTAGTCTTTCCATCTCGGCATGTTTGGCTCCGTGTCGCCGTTTGGCCGTTACATCATTTGAATTTGAGGTAATTCATACTTTTTTATAAATAAAATAAAGTTTAAGAATATTTAAATACACTTTTTTATTAACATTTTTCGAAGTTTTAATAGTTCGTTGCAATAAAATATTTCACAAATTCGAGGTTACGCACGTTGCGTGCGTGCGTGCGTGCGTGCGTGCGTGCGTGCGTGCGTGCGTGCGTGCGTGCGTGCGTGCGTGCGTGTGTGTGCGTGTGTGCGTGTGTGTATGTAACGTTATAAAAATGTTAAGATGCAATGTAACATTGATCTTAACAACACGTGATATCGTTCGAATATTCTATATTTATATTGTAGATGTATGAAACATAATATACTAAGAAAATCTGTGTAATATCTCTTATAGTATATTATTTCTCGTATATCTTCAGGATACTTGTAATATTTCTTATATTATCTTATTTGTTGCATTGTTAAATTATACTTTTGAATTACGCAGAGATCAGTAATCATTAACAGATGGTGTGTAGCAAAATAAGCAACATCATTCTAAAATTTTCCATAAAAAATTGCCGCGTTACAGAAAACACTTCCGTGTGTACATATAATTGCAGAAATTCCGCAAAAGCCACTAGAAAATCGCAAATATTTTTACGATAAGTTTATAGACTGGCAATTACACTCCCCTACTTCTGGACGCGGCACTACCAAGATTTCGCTGGAGACGCTCAGAACGTCGAAACGAGTTCCCGTTCAATACGAAAAAACGTTCTGAAGTGTGCCCTGAAGACGCGTGCGGACCATAAGTAGCTTCGCATGTTGCATTTTGAACGCGAGTTAGAAGCTAAGACTATACGCCGCGTAGCGGCGGTGCCTCAAACTATGCTGCGAGCGCGCGCGTGGAGACGCTCGATGTGGCGGCGGCGCTCGATGTAGCGACAGGCCGCCACAAATGTTTTCAGAATATACACCATATAAAAATTATGTTTCATTATAAAATAATAAGAATTTCACACAATTATCATCAATTACTCTTTTTTAAAATTATTAAAATTATATAAATTAATTATTTATTTAAAATTGTTTTATTAAGATTATATGTCTTTATACGTAATATATTTTTTAATGTATTTTAAAAAGAGGAAAATTGGTAATAAATTTTAAATTAATAATAAATTGGTAAAAAATAAATATTTATTTTAAAAAGAGGAAAATTGGTAATAAATTTGATTCCATTTAATGTTTTCTTTTTACGATGGATAAATTTTGGAGGTTTTATATTTGTTAATCGCCTATTAATAATATCAATAACTGAATGCAAAGAAAACGGATTATTCGAGTATTTTTGTTCAAAAAATAATACCATCATTTTTTTTCATTACACCACCATCAACACAGTGCATGCGATCAACTGCCATTCCATTGATAAAATCTGGTATTATTTTTGATATTACTGTGTGACCTTTTACTCCCATATCTTTTGCTTCATTGGCAAATTCAATCATTTGTTGAGATGTTCTTAAAAGTTAATTTGTCTTTGAAAGGAAAAACGTGTACATGACTTCTGAAACCAATTTCAACAGTTTCACCTTTACAAAAATATAAATGACAGTCGTAATTTCCATTAAATTGAGTGATATTTAAACATTCGCATTTTACAGGAAGATTGCAGGTTCCCATTAATATTACGTCTCTTACAAACATATAATTATTATTAGGTAATCTAATTGAATGCCTTCAGCAATCCTGGAATGTTTTCACAAATTAAAAAAAAATGTATTAATTTGTAGCTTTTTATCATTATACCAGTATCCAACAAGTAAAGTATTTTCTCTTTTTTTGTCTCTACAAAAGGTAATTCAGGAGTGACACTCGAACTTGATCAAGGTCGATAATGTAGGCCAGAATTTTAACCTATTATATTATTAATTATCAAATTGGCTTTACAGAATACAAAATTCTTTTACAGGATTAAAGTACACGCAAAAATATTACTTATTACTTATTAATATTACTTATTTGTACTTGTAAAATTTCAATCTGAGGCCTGTATGACTCGAAATTTTTACTTTCTTCCCAATTTTTTTTGGCTTTATGAAATTAAAAAACTTTTTCACAGAATTAAAGTAGACATTCCAAGAAAGGAGGGATGATAGTTGTTTTGTGCCTAAAACCTACTAAACTTTTATACGAAGCTGTTGGATTCACATGTCAACAATTCTAATCATAATGTTGTAGGTAAATAATCATGTTTTTATAACTTTTCTCTCTTTTTCAGCGTAAAATTTATCACTCCTACTTTATTTCAGTGCGTACTTTAATTCTGTAAAGGGATTTTTAATTCAGTAAAGCCAAAAAAAATTGGCAAGAACGCAAAAATTATTTATCTTTGTCGGTAAAAAAGAACAGTCCAGCATCCCCTTAATTGTTAGATACAATAACCAAATGCTTAGTTTGGGCGATTTAAAAACTGGAATACTATCGATATACCACGTGAAGGAAATATTATTATGGTCACGAAGAAACCCATTACTTGTCCATTTTTTATAGAGTTGTCCATCATAAATATCTGTTATAATTCCAGGCAATTGCATCAGTCGTTCAAATCGACTTTTAACTTTATCATAAAATGAAGGTCTTGCGTATCTTTCTCTTAAATGTATCTTTAACCAAGATAGCTCGATAAAATAACCGTTATTCTTTTTATGGCACAATGGACAAATTTCATCCGATAATTTTTAACTCACGATTGCAAATCGTGCAATAATAATATTTAATAGCATCAGTTTTATTTATGTGAAAAAATTTGTATAAACTATTTTTTCTCAAATTTCGCGAAAGACAGTGGAATTCGATAACTGTAATGGTATCGGAAATACATGACATCGTGAGATTATAATGCAGAAGAAGTGATAAAATCAACAACATGGTAACAGTTATTTTGGCACCATAAAGATTGGCTTTCGTCATCATTGATATCATCACAAATATTATTAACATTATCGTTCAGATCATCATCAATATCGTCATTATTAATATCCTCATTGATATTTTCATAAATTCTATCATAAACGTCTGAATCGCTTTCCTCAAAAATTGAATCAATATCTTCATTATTGGCATTAATATCATCATTAGTAGAATCATGATTCCTAAAATCATATTTATAGATGAACTACTGAAATCACATTAAATTAATTCTGTAAATTTCATTCTTAAATACATAAGATTCTTTTTTCATGTATGTACATTATACTTTATTAATACTTATTTTAGAAATTATTAAGTAATAATTACTTTGAATTATTCAATGCAACTTGAGTATCCAAATAGGGTAGAATAGCGTAATTTTTATTTTCCAAAACAGCATTTAAACGAATATGTTGCTGCTTTTTGCAAACTTCTTCAAGCAGTTTGTACGACATATTACTTGATATTATTTATTATGAATGAATTACGACATATACAACTTGGTATTAGGTATTTATTGAGAATCGCGATATCAAATTCCTCGAAAGCGTTTCGCACTGACAAAAGAAAGTTTAATCTTCTAGCTTTAAGAGGATTTATAATTTTGACGCACATAATACTTATTTATTAAGAATTTATTAAGAAAATAATAATTAATTGTAACAGTAGTTACTGATCAATACTCAGTAGTAAATAAATAAGCTTATACGCGTATAATATCCAAACAAAAGAAATTTGCATTAATATGGTGGCTTGAAAGTAAAGAAAAAGATGTGGTTAATTTATCACTTATTCCCAAAAAATCGAAAAAGGTTAATGAAGGTGTGATATTAACATCGAAAGATTTCAAAACATTAAATAAAATTAAAGCCGAAGCAAAAAATTCTTGCCATAAGCGGTAAGTTGTCTCTTTACATTCAAAATAACTAATTTTTATTATACATCTAAAAATAAAAACAATATTATTAATTAATGATTTTTACAGATGACGAAAATGAATTGCACAAATTAATTGTAGCCACTAATGGTGCAATTCATGACGTATCTTCAAAAATTTTCTCCGCCGACGTAATAAAAGAAAATAACGGAGGGAAAAAATCGAAACAAGTACCACAAAATTTAAAGAAATCCACCAAGATGCAAATTGAAAAAAAAAATATCAAATCAACCACACATTTTATCAAACATTCCCATTACACTTGACATATACTCCAAAACTTGTACACCATCCTCCCTATTTCCATCACTTTCTATTTCACCTATTTCATCAGTTTTTTCAAATTCTTTGTCCAACGAAACACCTACGATAATAAAGTATGCACCAGTTTCACATAATTCACAGCATAATACGAACAACACTATTTCGACAACCTATTCTATATCAGCTTACACCAAAACACAAACGGCAACAGTAATTAAAGATACTACAAACACAGCACTCAAGTATAATATAAGTATAATAAAAGTATAATACAAGATACACCAAATAAAAATCATAACACCGATTCTGACATATTATCCAATTCCAACTCACAAAGTATCATTTCATTCAGCTCACAAGGAAGTGAAGACAATAATATTGGGAATATAATATTTTCAGGGCTTCCAAGTGGAATAAGTATTAGATTTTTATAAATATTAATCAATTTAATTTATTCGAATAAAGTAAAAATTTTAATTAATTCTTTATAGTCACAAAACGAGATATTTCTTTTCAAGAACAATTATTGAAAATGATAAAAAAGATTTATGAAAATCAAAAGAAAATGGATATTGAATCCAAAGAAATTTTTGAGATAAAATTATTTTAAAATTATTTATATGTAATTACGTGTATCATAATTGATTACGTATATCATAAATAATAATAAATATTAACAATAATAATAAATAATTATGTAATAACAATTATATGCAAATTAGATATTTTTTATAATAATAATAATATAATAATAAAATAACAAAAATTTCAGAAATAATATACATATACAGGGTATCCCATTTTAACTTGGACAGTAAAATATCTCAAAAACTGAACCCAGCAGATAAAAACGTTTCAGACAAAAGTTGTATGGTTTTGAGGGAGACATAAGATGGTACCATTGGTTTGACCTTGAAGAGAAATTGAAGATCACATGAAGGTTACCTTCAATTTCTTAAATGGAACCTGAATAGGCATAATAGTCATTACTGATCGTCCGTTAATCCTCAGTCGATGAGAGAGCAAATGAATCAACACCGATGGAGTATTCATGTATGGATAGGGATATTAAATGGCTATATTATTGGACTACATTTCTTTGAGCGAACGATCAATGGTGAAATATATTTGGATTTCCTCCGAAATTACTTACCTGGTTACACCCCAAAAGGAACAGAATTCTACTACGTACACGTTGTTCCTGTATAACGCTAAAAGTAGAATAATCCGAATTTTTGTAAACATGCATAACTACAGAGATTTGGGTGAAAATTTGATTTGATCTTGGAATACCTAAGGATCAACTTGATCCCATAACATGACAACATACAAGATATTTTGTACTTTATGTCAAAGTACTGCGAAGGACTGCTTTGGAGCCTCATAACTCGAAAATTACTCAATGAAAAGTTATTGTTTCGGATCGTATGTTCGAAGATTATAATTTCCACATTTATCTCGTAAACCTGCTAAATTCGTCGCAAGGGAATTTCCGAGGATTATTTCCATCTATTTCGCGGAACCTTCTCGAATGATACGTGTTTACGTTCTTTTCGAGAAGGCAGCAGACAAAGGCGCGCTGTTTTTTTCTGCCCGGCATATTGACACAGCGCCGAGCGATGAGGCGACTCGGCCTTGCGACCTTGTTTTTCGCATAGCCAAAATCAGCTGTTTTCGACTCTCGATGTCCTACCTTCGAGGATCATTGCCGAGAACAAAGGCCCCCGAAGACTTTAAAAGACCGACGACGCGGCCCTCAGACGCTAATTGCCGTGCCATCGCATTAGTCGCTGCGTTTGCGTTAGAACTGCTTAGCTTGCTCGCGTGCTATCATTGCTTTGCCTGCGCTTTCTAATCCTAGCCGGATTGCTTGTCCGCGCTTTCGATTGTCTAACCGCGCTTTCGATGCTTATCGCTGTGCGAATCGTTGTACATAACTGTAAATAGTCTGTAAATATACTGTGCTTATCGCGACCTTCGCTTTGCCATTATTTTGTGATCGTCCGCCTGACTTTTTCACCGCTCCCTCTCGAACATTTTGGTCCTTCGAGCCGGATTTGCCGGTCCGGTGCCTTCGCGGATTGCTCGTCCGCTGCTCATTTAGCTCCACGTTCGGGAGTGCAGTGATTTAGTGCTTGCTTAATTGACACTTCTAGTCTTCTTCAACATGAGTGCCGAAGCTGAGAGTATGCTGCGTGTCCAGCTGGACATTCACCGGCGCATATCGCGGGTCGTCGACAATTTGAAAAAGACCGGTGTCGCCAAAATCACAGTGGGAGCAGTGGAGTCCCGCATCTCCGCGCTAGACGCGTGGACTCGGTTCCAGTCAAACCACGAGGCCTTGACCGGCACTCACTGGAAGGCAGTGAAGGATGATGAAGGATTTCTGCGAAACCGCTGAGGACGCGTACTTTGAGCAGCGTATGGTGCTCTTGGAAATCCTAGCCAGCCTCCGAAAAGCATCGGAGGCTACAAGCGAGAGTGCTTCGTTCAAAACCGTGGGGATCATGCGGAAGTCGCTACCGCGCATCCAGCTCCCGCAGTTTTCCGGTACCTACGACGACTGGCCTGCTTTCCAGGATCTTTTCCACTCGATAGTGGACAAAGACTCATCCTTAGAGGATGTGAAAAGGCTCCATTACCTCAAGACTAACCTTAAGGGAGAGGCTAGTCTGCTTCTACGAAACTTGCCGACCACCGGAGAGAATTATGCTCGCGCGTGGACAATGCTCACGGAGCATTACACACACGCCTGCTCGTGCGTGCTTGCTTCTCGTCCTTCCTTGCCTTGCCGAAGATGAAAGGCGAATCGGTGAGCGAGCTAAGGAAGATCTTCCATGGTATGCTTCAGACCTTGGGCTCATTGGAAAGCATCGGACGACCGGTCACGAATTGCAGTGACCTCTTCATGCACCTCATCGTCGAGCTGATCGACGCCCGCTCACGCCGAGAGTGGGAGAGGTCCGTCAGCGGAACCATCGACCCACCGTCGATCGACTGCCTAAAGAATTTTTTGGAGTGCCGAGTACGCACCTTGGAAGTCCTGAAAAGGGCGATTCAGGGGCGAAAAAGGATGCACAGAGCGCCTCACCACGTGCTGCTCAATTGCATGTGGTCTCGCACAAACCAAAGAGCACGGACCGTTGCTCGCTTTGCCAGAAAGATCACTTTCTGTTGTTTTGCGACGACTTTCGCAGCAAAACTCCTGTGCAGAAGAACGAGTTTGTGGAGCAGCACAAGCTTTGCATCAACTGCCTCGGGAAGCACACCCTCGCCAAGTGCACGTGCAAGAAGTCTTGTGCCGCCTGCCAGGAGCGTCATCATAGCACGACCCACGACGCCTTCTCGACGGCTGTGACCTCGACGTCTCTACATGCTCAGCGCACTGAGCCATGCAGCCACAGAGTCCTGCTGGCCACAGCCCAGGTGGATGTAATGGACAAGTATGATAACCGTGTCACTGTTCGCGCTCTCGTAGACCAGAGCTCCGAGGTCTCTCTCATAACGGAGGCCCTGGCGCAGCGTCTCCGACTCGCGCACGCGTCGGCTGCTACGGTCATTTTCGGCGTCGGCGGGAAGATGTCTGGTTCGGCTCGCGGACGGGTCACGTTGACCCTCTCGTCGCGAGTCACCGATTTCATGATGACAATCATCGCATTGGTCATCCCGCGTATTTCATCTTACGGCGCTCGCGTCAAGATCTCCGCCGCGGCATGGCCGCATCTGGAGGGACTACCCCTCGCGGATCCTCATGCGAGATCCTCGGGCACAATCGAACTTCTCCTCGGCGCGGATGTTTACGCGTCAATCATTGACGACGGATTGCGGAGGGGTGGCAAGGGAATGCCCATGGCGCAAAATTCGACGCTGGGGTGGCTCGTGTCGGGCGCGATTGGCGGGTCAGGAGGCTAAGAGGCCGTTTCATCTTTGCAGTGCACCGCCGACGAGGAGCTGCCGGAACTTGTCCGACGTTTTTGGGAGCAGGAGGAGCCTGCGAGATCTTCTCCCCCTCTCACAGCAGAAGAGCAAGAGTGCGAGGAACATTTTGCGCGAACGCACTCTCGTTTATCGAACGGTCGCTATGTGGTTCGGCTTCCGGTTAAAGCTACAATACCGGATCTCTCCAGCTCGCGAAGACTCGCGTTGCGCGTGCTGCAAAGCGTCGAACGGAGGTGTGCGGCTAACACGGAATTGCGATCGCTGTACACGGCGTTCATGCGAGAATACGAGGAGCTGGGGCACATGTCTCGTGTGCCGGCAATCGCGGATGACGACCGGGCTCGTCGATGCTATCTTCCTCACCACGGCGTGCTGAAATCGGATGGTGAAACTGCTAAAATTCGCGTCATGTTCAATGGATCCGCGCGACCGCGCTCCGGCGAGTTCTTGAACGCGCATCTGCTCACCGGCCCGAATCTTCTGCCAACGCTCGCGGACATTCTACAGAGCTGGCGGCTTCATCGCTATGTTCTCGTAGCAGACATCGAGAAGATGTATCGCCAAGTCGCGGTATATCCGTGCGATCGCGACCTACAGCGGATCCTCTGGCGTTCAAGCCCGGACGCTCCGACAGAGGAATTCCGTCTGAACACAGTGACCTACGGCTTGACATGCGCACCGTATCCTGCCATCCGCACGCTCCGACAGCTGGCGTCGGATGAAGGACACGCATTCCCACGAGCATCTCAGGCCTTGCAGCGGGAAATCTATGTCGACGACGTCTTGACGGGCGCAGCTACGCTGGAGGACGCGACGGCAATCAAGGAGGAGCTGATCGCACTGTGCGAGGCCGGAGGCTTCCCATTGAGGAAATAGTCGGCGAACTCGCAGAGCCTCCTGGAGGACATCCCGAAGGACCACAGGAGGGTCAAGGACCACCGTTCCTGGCGATCGGAGGCCGGGCATTCCACGCTCGGCCTGCAATGGCATCCGGAGGAGGATGCCTTCTTCTTCAAGGTCCAGCCAGTGTCACTTGCTTCGGTGACCAAGCGCTCGGTCCTCTCCCACACGGCTAAGCTGTTTGATCCGCTCGGCTGGCTGGCGCCGATTGTCGTGAGAGCCAAGATCGTCATGCAATCCGCGTGGCTGCAACATATGGAGTGGGATCAACCGTTGCCATCCAACGACGAGCGAGAGTGGAGGCAACTCTTCAAGGAACTACCACTGGTGGCGGCGTATTGAATTCCTCGCTGGCTGCATGTGACGGGCGGCAGCAGCAGGGTGGAGGTGCATGGATTCGCGGACGCATCCGAGCGCGCATACGCTGGAGTAGTGTACGTAAAGAGCAGCGTCGACGGCGGGCGGAACGTAATCACCTTGGCCCTCGCCAAGACCAAGGTCGCTCCCATCCAGCGAGTGTCGCTACCAAGGCTGAAGTTGTGCGCGGCTGTGCTACTCGCCAAGGCGGTCGTGCAGACATTGTCGGCCTTGCGCCTCCCCGCGGTCAAGGTGCACCTTTGGTCCGACTCCACGGTGGTGTTGGCCTGGATACAAGGACATCCATCGCGGTGGACCACCTACGTGGCGAATCGAGTTGCGGAGATCCAGAGGATGCTTCCAGAGGCCACCTGGCACCACGTCTCCAGCCGAGACAATCCGGCGATTGTGCATCCGCAACGTCCAAACCAGTTGGTACCCTGCCGAGCTCAGGGCACTTTCACGGGGCGAGCCGCTGCCGAAACGAAGTGACCTTCTTCGTCTCACGCCGACCGTCGATGGTGGCATCCTGCGAGTGGGAGGACGGCTGAAGCACGCAGTACTCAGCTGTGACGAGAGGCATCCGGCAATTTTGCCAAGGAAATCCTGGCTGACCACGCTGGTGGTAAACGCCTATCACCGGAGAATGCTGCATGGGGGCGTACAACTCACGCTCGCCTCGCTCCGTCAGCGCTTCTGGATCCCGGGTGGACGAGCCTTGGTACGAAGCTGCATCCATCGCTGCGTGACTTGCGTGCGATGGCGGGCGGCAGCCCCGCAACAGCTGATGAGCAGCTTGCCTCCCCCAGGGTCACAGCATCGAGGGCCTTCGCGCACACCGGAGTGGACTACGCGAGACCTGTTCCATTGCGCACAAGCAAGGGCCGAGGCTACAAGGCCTACAAGGGTTTCTTCGCCGTTTTCGTATGCCTAAGCACGAAAGCAATGCATCTGGAGGTAGTATCTGACCTTACCACCAAGGCCTTTCTGGCAACTTTCAGGCGTTTCGTGTCCCGCCGAGGCCGTTACGAGACGCTCTACAACGATCGAGGCACGAACTTTGTGGGTGCGGACCGCGAATTGCGCGCCTTCTTCAAAGCCGCCATCCAGGACAGCGCGCAGTGGGCTAACTTCCTCGCGGACGAGGGAATCCGCTGGAGATTCAATCCCCCCGCGGCACCGCACATGGGAGGCATCTGGGAAGCCGCCGTGAAGTCCACGAAGCACCACCTGCGCAGAGTGGTCGGCGATGCCACCCTCACATTTGAGGAGATGGCCACCTTACTGGCGCAGATCGAGGCGTGCCTGAATTCGCGGCCACTCCAGGCACTAAGCGACGATCCGGAGAATTTAGCGGCGCTAACTCCGGGTTATTTTTTAACCGGAATCGCGCTTAACGCGGTTCCAGAACCTTCCCTGTTACAGGTCGCCTCGAGCCGTCTCACCCGCTGGCAGCAGGTGCAGCAGATGAGGGACCATTTCTGGCAACGCTGGGCCAAAGAATACTTGCACACCCTCCAGGCGCGCTCCAAATAGTGGGCGAAACGGACTGACGTCCAGGCTGGGACACTCTGCCTCATCCGAGGAGAGCTCACGCCGCCGAGTCAATGGCCACTGGCGAGGGTCATGGAGATTCATCCAGGCGAAGACGGACGAGTGCGGGTGGTGACGGTTCGGACGACTGCAACTACGCTCAAGCGACCAATCGGGAAGCTTGTCATTCTTCCCGTCAACGACGCGAGCGACCACTAAGTCCTCCGGAATCGACACTGTCCTTTCGCGTTCGCGATATAGAATTTCGCGTAGCAAGCGCGTCACCTACTCTTTTTTTTCTATTACTTCAATTTATTGTATCTTCCGTCCGCATTCACACGCTTTGTTCGCGCTCAAGAATTCTGCAATCCTTCAAACCATTTTTTAAACATCGTCATCACTGCGTGTGACGAGGCGGCGGGATGTTTCGGATCGTATGTTCGAAGTGCGATTATAATTTCCACATTTATCTCGTGAATCTGCTAAATTCGTCGCAAGGAAATTCCCGAGGATTATTTTGATCTATTTCGCGGAACCTTCTCGAAATGATACATGTTTACGTTCTTTTCGAGAAGGCGGCAGACAAAGGCGCGCTGTTTTTCTGCCTGGCATATTGACACAGCGCCGAGCGATGAGGCGACTCGGCCTTGCGACCTTGTTTTTCGCATAGCCAAAATCAGCTGTTTTCGACTCTCGGTGTCCTACCTTCGAGGGTTATTGCCGAGAACAAAGGCCCCCGAAGACTTTAAAAGACCGACGACGCGGCCGATCGCCTTCAGTCACTAATTGCCGTGCCGTCGCATTAGTCGCTGCATTTGCGTTAGAACTGCTTAGCTTGCTCGCATGCTATCATTGCTTTGTCTGCGCTTTCTAATCCTAGCTGGATTGCTTGTCCGCGCTTTCGATTGTTTAACCGTGCTTTCGATGCTTATCGCTGTGCGAATCGTTGTACATAACTGTAAATAGTCTGTAAATATACTGTGCTTATCGCGACCTTCACTTTGCCATTATTTTGTGATCGTCCGCCTGACTTTTTCACCGCTTCCTCTCGAACAGTTATTTTATTATAATGTTTTAGAAAGCTCTCGAGATAACCTACAAGAATATGAAACGAGAAATAGTAGGTTCCATTTAAGAAATTGAAGGTAACTTTCATGTGACCTTCAAATTACTCTTCAAGATCAAACCAATGGTACCATCTTATGTCTCCCTCGAAACCATACAACTTTTGTCTGAAACATTTTTGTCTGCTGGGCTCAGTTTTTGAGATATTTTACTGTCCAAGTTAAAATGGGATTCCCTGTAGATAAAATATAATTATTGTATATTAATGAGTATAAACTATCAAACTACCAAGTATAAAAATTGTATGTAAATAAATATATAATATAAATATAATTAAAATCTCTCAAATAAAATAATATCTATTATGCAAAAAATTAAGAATATAACAATTTTATTTTCTTTTTGAGGTTACCAAGCCATTATTTTGAGGCGGCTGAAGTTAAAGTAAATATAGTATTAATCACATTTAAAAAACTCTAATATACTTATATAAAATTAATTTTTATTATTTTAAATTATAGACTTTGTTTCTCTCACTTTCACCATATTCATAATTTCAGGAAGAAATTTCACCAGGTTCTGGTTTTTATATGTTTAAAAGGAAAAAAGCATTTTTAGAAATGAAGGTAAATTTAAACAAAGATTGGAAAGTGCTGGTGCGTGAAGTATTATTAGATATATACGGCAGCAGTATTGCAAATTATTCTGCAACTGGAAAAAGAATGAGTAGATCAGCAATTGCTTCCACATTATTCCAGGGATTATGTGGTAAATAAAGATGTATGCACGCGCGTGCGCGTGGGCGTGATATATGAAATTATATATAAGTAGTGCTTGCAATCCCGCGCCGTTTTCAGTCCCGCGGGATTAATGCGAGATTGTTTTCAATCCCGCGGGATCCCACGAGATTTGGCAATGTCTTAAGAAAATAATATTTTTTACATAAATAATTAACTTTATTCAGATAAATATAATTATTTAACATGTAAACATTATTGAGATCTTGTTTTATATTGTTACACATTACTTTATAATATTAGGTGAAGTAAAAAGTTCTGAGCGTAGTTTGTTAGATGTCTTTAGTGAGCCATATCTCACGATATATACATCGCATCGGGTCATACTCTATGGCAATTTCAAGGTGACGTTACGCTTCAAAACAAATTCGTTGTCAGTCTTGTGTTTGGTGAAGCCAGTTGTGTGTTACAGCGTTCCAAAATGGAGATAAAAAAAGAGAAAATTCGATACATTTTTCAGTACCACTACGACCAAGGTGAAAAGGCGGAGCAGGCGGCCAAAAAAATTTGTGCTGTTTATGGATCCAATACAGTATCGAATGCAACAGCAAAGCGGTGGTTCCAACGATTTCATTCTGGTAATATGGACGTCGAAGATGAGGCACGCTCTGGTAGGCCAATCGTCGAAAATGTCGATAAAATCATGGAAATCGTCGAGTCGGACCGGCATGTGAGCACTTATTCCATTGCCCCGGAACTGAAGATTAGCCAGAAAACCGTTTGGAACCATTTGCATAAGGCTGGTCTCAAGAAGAAGCTCGATGTATGGGTGCCACACGAATTGACGCAAAAGAACCTTTTGGACCGAATTGATGCCTGCGATTCTTTGCTGAAATGTAACGAAATCGACCCATTTTTGAAGCGGATGGTGACTGGCGATGAAAAATGGGTCATATACGAGAACAACAGCCGAAAAAGATCGTGGTCCAATCGCGGTGAGCCGGCCCAAACGATCGCCAAGCCCGGATTAACGGCCAAGAAAGTTTTGTTGTGTGTTTGGTGGGATTGGAAGGGAATCATCCACTATGAGCTGCTCCCATCGGGCCAAACACTCAATTCGGATCTCTACTGTTAACAACTGACCAGATTGAAGCAGGCGATCGACCAGAAGCGGCCAGAATTGGCCAATAGGAAGGGTGTTGTGTTCCATCAAGACAACGCCAGGCCGCACACATCTTTAATGACGCGTCAGAAGCTCCGAGAGTTTGGATGGGAGATTCTATCGCACCCGCCGTATAGTCCAGACCTGGCACCAAGCAATTATCACCTTTTCAAGCATTTGCAAAATTTTCTTGATGGTACAAAACTGGCCTCAAGAGAGGCTTGTGAAAATGAGCTGATCAAGTTTTTTACCAATAGGGACGAGGACTTCTTCAATCGCGGAATTATGAAATTGCCTTCAAAATGGACATAAGTTATCGAACAAAACGGCGCATATTTGATCTAAATCAGATAATCCTAACTAGGTTAATTTCATCGTCGAAATAAAGCGAAAAAACGCTCAGAACTTTTTACTTCACCTAATATAATAACATTAATAAGTTGGTTTCCAAAAATATTATAAGAATTAAGATACATGGTACATAATGTATCACTTATTATTAATAAGATTTTTCAATAATGTGATATAAAGAAATAGATAAAACGTATCGGCATAAACGAACAAAATATTTAATCTGTAATAATATACTGATAATTAACTGAAAACAATATTAATTTTTCATACAAAACTAAACATAGTTAAAATAAAACATAATTGTATTATAATAAAACAAAATATATTATTTATCCGACAGTTCCGATATATTAAATTAATTTCGAAATTGCACAAAAATGTTTAAGATCGATCTATCATATAAAAATTAAGCTTTGAGTTGAATCTAATAAGTTAGTATTATTAAATGTTCAATATAAAATAAAAAATAGAAAATTATTTAATTTAAGAAATTAAAGTTACAAATTTATTAAAATAAGAAATAATTTTTTAATTAAACAAATTATCGAACTTGTAATTTTTTTATGATGTAGAATTTTGGAAATATGATTTTAAAAAGCAAAGACTATTAATGGTTTCATCCCCCAAGCTGGTTTTCAGATCACTACATAAATATCCTGCAGCCGAAAATGCTCGCTCTGCTTGTCGGTGGAATTGTTAATAAATATTCATATGCAATACGAAGATATTTGCCTTTAGTACCCTCATTTTCGAAAGCGCTCATTTCTTTCTTTAATATGTTTTCTATATTTTTAGAAAGACCCTTCGATTCGGTTACTTCGGAGTATTCATTCTGCAATTTCATCTCTAACTCTTCCTCTAAAGACAGAATAGGAGGGACAGGTTCATCTTGATCTTCGTCGGAATGATTAAAATATAAATCAGTATTGGATGTACTTAGAATATTTTTTCCGTGATTATTTAAAATTCTTTGTAATAGGTTTTTTATTTCTTTACGTATCGTTATTTTGTTAGGCATTAGAAATGTACTACCTTCTGGATTTTTTAAGTCATTTTCAAATTTATTCGGATTTTGCAAATATAACAGTTGTAACGTGACAGGGTCCGTCACAAGGGTTCGCCTGACCGAGCAGGGTCCGGCAAGGGATCGGAGTCGCTTCCGCGGGGCGGGAGCGCGGCGAGTCCCTTTATTTAGCGTAATTGGGTCGCGTTGCGGCGCGTAATCCGCACG
The DNA here is from genome assembly GCA_928718305.1 of Tetramorium bicarinatum. Classification (NCBI taxonomy): domain Eukaryota; kingdom Metazoa; phylum Arthropoda; class Insecta; order Hymenoptera; family Formicidae; genus Tetramorium; species Tetramorium bicarinatum. Next base: position 15,326,448 of record OV788319.1, read on the forward strand.
TTTGTTTTGTGGTTCCGCTCGCGGAATTAAATTCACAGACTTATGATTGTTCGATTCGACAGGAAGATTAAAAAGGCGACTGGAGTGGTGGTTCGCGTGATTAGAGATGGAAATTGTGATGGAGAGGACGAGCGGAGGCAGGGCGGGAGAACGGAGGAAAGGGAGAGTCGGAGCGGACATACGGGACGAGGCGTAGGGCGCGGACTTCTCCCTGAGCGACTAGCGCACCTCGAAAAATCCAGGACAAGGGCGAGTGGAGGGTCGCCACCCGGAGGACGCTTCGGTGGGACCCCACTGTTAAAGAGCGAGCCCGCCGACGACACGAGGAGGCGATGGAGAAGCGAGCCCTGGCCCGGCCAGCCGGGGAACTCGCGCAAGGAAACGCGCCTGATGAGCGGCAAACAGGACACGGGCGTGTACGGACGAGTCAACGAACTTTTTGGATAAAGTTATCGACCGTCAGGATCGACCGCCCTTATCGACTGCCCGGGATCGAAGGGTAATAATCAATGAGTAATGCTAGGCGCTGGATGGCGCGGAAGCAAAGGGAGGGCCCGACGCTGCGCCGGAAGCGTCCCGGCGTCACTGCCTTGTGGGATGTCGCGGCGTCAGGAGCGAAACCGAGACCCGTTGCCACGCCGCCCGAGCCTTGCCGCCACACGTCGCCTGAGAGTTGCCGCCGGACTGGGGGATCGAGCCAGGTCGTCAAGGAGAGCGTTTTCGAGGAGGCGACAGGAACTGTAAGACCACCACTCCAGCGCGTCGCGAATAAGCGAGACCGGGGGCGGCAGCCTCGTGGTACCGTCCACGGGAAAGGACGTCGAGCCGTAACCGCGCGGCGGCCAAGGTCACCGGACCGGACGCCGTGGCGATAGTCCCGCGAGGGGGCTGGCTGCCCCGGGCTCGTCGTACGTTGCGTTCTACCGTTTGGATTCTATGGGGAAATCTCCCGCCGTCGCATCTCACACGCAGTCGAAGAAGGCGTTCGCGAATTCGCGCGGTGGCGTCTTGGCCGTTGTCCCGTGGCCGTGTCGACATTCGGAATTCACGTCTGATTAGCGTGCGCTCATTTCTCGCGTCGGGACTTATGGGAATTAACTATTGCGTTGATTGTCTAACGTGTCGACGTCTCACGCGTTACCTCTATAAAGTCGCATTATAATTCTGTCTGGCTCTATCGTATATTTGCTCTCGTATATTCGCGTTATAACGCAAGTAAAGTTTCTTTTGTAATGAGTCCTTGCGAATATTCAAGCTATAATTCGGCTGCGATATTATCGTTGTGGGTTCGTTCATAAATTCCCGTGAGAGATCGACTATCGTATTCTTAGTATGAGTCTGTTCGTGTATTCGCAGTCAAAGTTCATTGCTTATTTCGAGTTATAATTTCGTTTTGAGGATCGCGTAATGATCTAGCCAGGTCTGTACGCTGCATGTCGCTCTGATTCCGTTGTTATTTGTTCTTTCTTTTTCTTTTTTTGTATCCGAGTAGTAACGCCGTTTATGTGTCAAAAATACATATTCTGTTATCAGTATAATAATTGATGCTATAATGATTTGCGAAACGCTGACCTCTCCTTTCGTTCCGAGCCCCGTAATTGATACTTAGCTTGAGTTCCGCATACCGTATTGTGTGGCACGGACGGCCGTGCCTGGCGCCCAAATACCTTTCGTGCATCCTCGATTTTTCGCGTCATATTGCCGGACTGAGATAAATTCGGAGCCGATTGGATTCCATATCGATATCTTGTCGGGAATTACATTCAATCTGGTCGGACCTCCGCGGGGTCAGGCGGACCCGCGGAAATTTCCGTCGCACAATATACCCGTTACGTCAGTACGGCGTTGCCCAATCCTACGACGAATCCTGCCACGGCTAAGTTAGTGCTCAGAGGAATGGACTGTTTTTCTAGTTTTTCTAGTATAAAACGCAATGTTGTTTCCGCTGTAATAAGAGTTGCATCTCTTCTGCACAATACCTCGACTCCTAATTTTATTGGTTCCAGAGAATTTTTCGAATCATTTATGAACCATTCTTCTTCTGTGAATCGGATTTCCGATTTTAAATCGATCAAAGCTTTACTTATACATAATCTAACATTATAAAAACGTTTTAACATGTTTAGGCTATTCCAGCGAGTCTTACAATCTAAAATTAATTCTAATCTTTTACCGTGTTGTTCTAAAACATATTTCTGTAAAACAACTTTATTTTTTGTAGGTGATTTTCTAAAAAGCTTTACAACTTTTCGCACTTTTGTAATAAGATCTCTATAATTTGGAGCAACTTCTATGGATGGAGAAATATAATTTACTGTCAAACCACCTTCTTCGTCATTGTCATCGTCATCGTCATCGTCATTGTCAGATATCTCAGATTGAACGGTGTTACAAATTTCTTGAATTGCTTCTTGCTTCTCATCTTTACTTGCTGTAAAATTTTTGTACAAAATATCAATAATAGCAAACTGTATGCTATGAGCATAACAAAGTTGTTGATAACATGGTATAAGCCTCCCAATTTTTATCATCACGCTTGCTCCATCGATGGTTATAGCAACAATATCATCTTTAATGGTTAGATTAAAGTTCTTAAGACGCTTTTCAACCATGCTTACGCAATGCTTTGCTGAACAAGAACCTTGGATTCTGATCAATCCAAGATTACAATGCTTTTTGTTATAATGTAGATTTATGTTTAAGTCTCCGGTTCTTTCGAGATGTCAATTCATCGAATGTTAATGAGAACTTTTGGTTCTGCACTTGAAGTTTTGTGATTTCGTTTATCATATTGGCTTTTACAGAATCTGCGAATGTAATAACTATAGATCTTATTGTGTTTGGAGATGATGGAAGTTTATAGCCACTTTTGATAAACAAATTTCTCAAATCTAAAGATTTGCAAAAGGAATTAAAAGAAAAAACATCTTTGGCAGTCATTCGTGATATTATTACTTCCAGAGAATTATCTTTTAAAAAGTAATCACTTATTTTGACCTTTTTTTTGTATGGCATTTTCGACATCATTGTTAGACGGGGTAGTCGACGAAGTAGAAGGTGTAGATGCTTGACGAATTGTCTGTGACACATTTTGTTGACTCTCATGTGATAACGCTGCTTTTGATTTCGCATCTATACAATGTTTGCTCTTCAGATGCGTCATTAACCTACATTACATCTTTTTGAAAATTGAGATAATTATATGGATATACACAATGTAAACAGCGTATACATAAATTGTGAATAAATAATTACTCTTTTCTTGATCGTTGACTTAATTTTAAAACTGCAGTACACAGTAAGCATTTAGCGTTTTCTGAATTTTTTCCTTTTTTAAAATATGTCCAAACTGTTACCGTCTTATCAGTGGCTACTGTCTCATTATTCTCATCAACGCACATTAAACTACTCCATTCTTCATTAGACATTTTTCTTTCACAAGCAGTACTAATAAAATAAGATTAAACTCGCGTCACTCGCGTGCGTCTGATCTTTGTCATAAGAGACGAAGCAGTAATAAGAAATTTAGACAAAACTGACAAAAGTCTGACGACGCGACGCTCGAACAATTGACAGACGACGCACGGAGTGGAGTAAAAAAAATCGTTCAAAAAGTTTCGCGCATGTTTTAACGTACACGCCGCAACTTGCCATTTTTTTCTTCCTCTCGCCTCCCATTACGCGGATAAAAAGAAGATTTAGTTAATCATGCGAATGCTATCCGCAACTGATGCACTTGGTCCGATAGTTACTTAAAATATTGTTGCGTCCGCGTGCACTTTCTGAGCGCACACGCACGCACGCACGCACGCACGCACGCACGCACGCACGCACGCACGCACGCACGCACGCACGCACGCACGCACGCACGCACGCACGCACGCACACATCTGCATACGCACAAACACATTAAGAGAGAAAAGGTTAGACAATTAATTTATTCGGTTTGGCGGTGCCAAGTATTTAAAAAAAAAATTTATTTGTATTCAAATAATTATATGTTAAAATTATTATCTTTTATACCGAATAAATATCTTAATTACCTAACTCTCTCTTTCTCTCTTTTACTGCGTGCGTGCGTGCGTACGTGCGTGCGATCAAATATTTATTTATAAAAGATTTATGTATATTATTTAAATATTTACCATATATATTAAAATATTTATTTGTATTAAAATAATTATTTGTATAAAAATACTTATTTGTTTGCTTTATATTATCTCCTTTATTTCTTACAGACTATAAACACTAACCAAAGAGTATTATGAACTACCCATTTTTATAGTTGGCGCACTTCATTGATATCACATTTTTTGTAGGAAAAACCTTTTTTGTACAAAGGTAATTAATACAAGAGTTCTTTTTTTAGGCGTAGTTTTGTAGAAGGATTCTTTTTTGAGGCGTAATTTTTTTGGCGTTTTTTGAGCGCGTATACTTGGCGAATTTTTGTACCTTTTTTTGAAAAGGTCTAATATACATCGGATCTTTTGTCGCAAACAAAAGTGTTGCGACTTAATCATAATTCCAATCGTTCCATCGTTCATTCCATCGTTGCATCCAAAGAGAGTTGCAACGGTGCTCCTAATTCTAATTATTCTACCGTTGCATCCAAGGTGAGTTGCAACGGTGATATCCTACAATCCTAAATCAGGATTGTTGCGACCAAAGAGCGTTGCAATAATCCATTTCTTAAATAACCACTTCCATGACTACTCAAAAGATTAAAAGGGGTGGAATTCGTGTCCAACTAAAACGTATTAAATTTCAAATAAAAAAGGCTTTTCAAACAAATCAGGATCCCTTCCCATTAATATTAAAATTAAAAGAATTAGAGGCTAAAATTAATAACCAAAAGATTCAATTAATTAAACCATATGAAGTAATTCCGATTGAGTTCAAATCTTCAACGTACAAGTTAATACAAATCGACTTCCAAATTGATTACCCAAATTTTGAGAAAATAAGCAAAAAAGACCCTCGTTTTAAGATTTATCAAATGCGTTTTCTTTTCGGAGTAGATTAATTAGTCCAAGACCCAGGTAAATTACTTGAATATAATGACCTAAAAACGGACGCTCATAACAACAGTTCGTAACAATGGTAACTTTTTTTACCACGACATAAAAAATATAAACCTAGATGACTTTTACGATTTTGGCGAAGATGTTCAGAGACAAAAAGGCTCGCAAATTCTTATATGCCAAGGAGAAAATACGTAAAAGTCATCTAGATTCATATTTTCTTTTTCTGGAATCTCATTATTTTTATTTTAATTAGCTTTCGCGCTGATTAATTGTTGCACTTTTTTCATTATAACTATTTTTTTATGTTGTGATAAAAAAATGTTACCATTTCGTTACTCCACAATTAGTCAGTTTGGTTGAAAATTAATCGTCAATTAAATGAACTTTGATTAAATTCGCTCGAATCAATCGTCAATTAAACAATCTATGATTAAATTCTCTTGAATCGTCAATTAATGTTTATTTCTACCAATGCAGATTAATTTCAATCTCGGTTTAACTTCTTTTCTATCTTTTTTAATCCTAAGAATGAGAACGATGAAAAGTAAGTTAAACCGAGATTAAAATTAATCTGCATTGGTAGAAATGGACATAAACGATCTTCGATTAAATTTGCTCGAATCAATCGTCAATTAAACGATCTTCGATTAAATTCCCTTGACTCCGATGGTCAATTAGATGATTTTTAATTAAGTCTTCTTTAATTAATTGTTATTATAGAAGACCTAAATTGAGAGGAAGGGGAAAGATGGCGGAGTGTGAGGATGGACTGTTAAAGGAGCCCGGGTAAAAAGGAGTAAAGAGAGAGTGGAAGTGAAGTTAAGAGGAGAGAATTGTGGTGAGACGGTGGAGGATAAGGAGAGGAAGGTGTATGATTGGAGGAGCGAAGGAGGAAGATGTGAGGAAGTCTCAAAGCCGGAGCAGGGAAGAGGTGAGAGAAGGCCATGAGGATGATTTGGCAATATGGAAGAGACGGGAAAGCCGGTCAAACAGGCCACGACGGGAGCAGATAGTCGACGCAGATGGCGCGAGACAGAGGATAAGATCGACGGGTCGATCGATAGAGCGAGCGTTCGATGATCTCGAGAAGGGAAAGGCGTGACAGGAAGAGGTTAGAGAGCACGTGGAGAGAAGGAAGTGTGGAGAGACTTAGAGAACGGTGCAAGAGGCAAGAATGGTGAAGGCAGCGGCGAGCAGGGAGGAGTGGCAGAGGATGGAAAGAGAGATGAGAGAGCGGAAGGAGGAAGTGAAGGAATGTAGGAGCGAGCTGAGAGAGATGAGAGGATGGGTGGAGGAGGTATGGAGATGGACGAGGGAGAAGGCGGCGGTGAAAGGAGAAAGAGAGGAAGGTGAGGAAGAGGGAGAGAAAGATAGAGAGAAGAAAGTAAAGGAGGAGAGGAGAGAGATGAACGGGAGAAGGAAGAGCAAGGAGGAGAAAGTCAACGAAGGGAGGATGCAAAGAAGGAGAGGAAAGAAGAAAGGAACAAAGGGAGGATGCAAAGAAGGAGAGGAAAGAAGAAAGGAACGAAGGGAGGATGCAAAGAAGGAAAGGAAAGAAGAAAGGAGAAGACAAGGAAGGAAAGGCAAAGAGAAGGAGGGAAGGGCACGGAGGAACAGATGGAGGAAGAAGAAGAGGATGTGGAGGAGAAGAGGAGAGCGGAAAGGATGGAATGGAGAATGCAAAGACGGAGGAGACGAGTGGAATGGAGATGGTGGAGACGAAGAAGACAAGGTGAGGTAAAGGCCGAGAGAGAGAGGAGGAGGAAGAAAGAGAGCCGTGGCAGGGAAGAGGAGAGACGAGATGGCAGGAATAGCAGAGAAAATTAGGAGGAGAAGGTGAGGGAAGAAATGGTAGACTGGTGGAGGATGACGAGGGAAGGAGCTGGAAAGGAGAAGAAGAAGAAACTGGAGGAAGAGAAGAAGAGGAAGGAGGAGGGAGCCCGGGGAGAGAAGGAGGAGAGGGAAGAGAAGGAGGCGAGGGAAAGGGAGGAGGAGGAGAGAAGAAAGAAGAGAGTGAGAAAGGTGGTGTGGAGGGGCCTAGTGGAGGAGGACAAGGAGGAAAGGAGAGCGTATGTGCGGAGGGTGATGAAGGACGTGCTGGGAGAGAAAGTGGACATGGGGAGAGTGGGGGAGGGAAGGGGAGTGGCAGGAAAGTGGGTACTGATAACGGAGGTAGAGAAAGGATGAGGGAATGAATGTGCGCAGAAAGGAGCGGGGAATGGCAAATGTATATGTAATGATAAAGAAAAGGTAAAATATAAATGTAAGAATGTGAGAGTGGGCGGGAGTGGGGATATTGTAAAGAAAATGTTAAATGTAAATGGAAGAGTGTGAGAGTGGGTGATGAGTGTGGATATTGTAAAGAAAATGCAAAATGCAAATGGAAGAGTGTGAGAGTGGAATGAGAATGGATACTGGAAAGAAAATGTAAACTGTAAAGTAAGAGTAGGAGAGTGGATGATGAGTATGGATGAGAGGGGGAGGGGAAAAAGATGAATGGAAGCGAGAGTTGAAGGATGGGTTGAGAGTGTGTGGTTTGGGTGTGATAGCGCGAGGAGGGGTGAGAGGAGAGGAATGAGAAAAGGAAGAGGTGTGGTAAGGGATAGGAGGAACATGGATGTAGGTGAAAAAAGAGGAGAGGAGAAGATGAGACTGTAAAAGAGCGTGATAAGATGGAATGTAATGCGATAAGAGGTAGAGAGAGGAGAATGTAAAATGGAGGCAGATGGTAGATAGAGTTAGGTGGAGTGAGAGAGAGTGGAGGGAGGAAGTATAAGAGGGAGAGAGAGAGGGAAGGAAGAGTAGAACAGAGAGTAGAGAGTAGAGGACAAGAGTGGAGAGAAAGGTGAGGTAGTGAGGAGTTAAGGGGCGGGAGAGAGGGAAGAGAGAGAGAGAGAGAGAGAGGAGCGAGGAGGTGCGAGCGAGGAAAGGAGAGTTATGGAAAATTGTAAAGGGATCGGGAGTCCCTGTGTACCCCGAAAGGGAAACAATAAACCATACTACTACTACTACTAGAAGACCTAAATTTTATTCAAATCAATTTTCAATTAAAATATTTTTAATTAGTTTGTTCAAAGTATTAGTTAATCGATGATCGTTTAATTGACGATTGATTCGGGCAAATTTAATCGAAGATCGTTTAATTGATGATTAATTCTCAAGCAAATTTATTCAAAGATCGTTTAATTGACGATTGCTTTTCAAGCAAAAGCAGTAATTATGAACTAACGAAATGATAACTTTTTTTTACCAAAAAACTTCAATTAAATTTGTACTAATCAATGATTAATTAAATGTAGTATTTAGTTGTAAAAATAATTAATCATTCGCAACTTTGGTTTGTAGAATATTTTCAAAGGTAAAAAATTTTATCGTACTTTTAGTCTTTTGTTCTTTATTTTTTTCTGGGTAACTGTAGTAAAAATGATTTTTACATTTATTATCATATACACATTTATATACATTATATGTTACAACAATATTTTATAACATTAATGATTTTATAGTCTGTCTTATCACGCAAAAGTTTTTTAAAATTTATTTTTTCACGAATTATTTGAAGATTTATTAATTATTTATTGTACGCATATAAGAAATGTGATTTGAAATGATTAGATTTTAAACATTAATTTACAACTAGGTCTTGGTTTAAAGTTAGCAAATAAATACTATAATAGTCTACAGTCTGTATATTATGATAAAAGTATTTAAGACAAGTTCCATTTAGAATTATTGACTTAACGATTGATGTAAAAACAGTCAATCAAATAAAAGTGATATTTGCGATCCACTTGATACTGCAAAATGCAGCGAAGCATTCCTTTTCTTCATCCTTTTAACTTGATTTTACTAATTAATTCACAATTGTACATGCAGTCCGCCTTGGCTCTGTGTCAATTTCAATAATAGATAGCTTTAATTAACTTAAATAAACTTAAATAAAAAAAACTTAAATAACTCTTAAAGAGCACACCTCCGCAAAAATTACGTAAAAGGAACATGGGGTGTGAGATACCCCAGTGACTTTAAGTGTGTGCTGTAACGACGCTATTGAATATTTTATTGCATAAAAATTCCTGAAGTTAAAATCATGTATTTTAAGGACAAACAAGTGTTATAGCGATTTCTTAAAATTAACATTGTTTAAAAAATTATTTAAAAAAAGACTTAATGGGACTTATTGAAACGCACAGTTCAGAGTGGTGTATACTATACCCCGATGTGCCCTTTAAGAGATAAACAAGTTTTATGTCTCGCGTCGGCCGCCGCTCGCCGCGTGCCGCTTGTCTACCGTCGCTCGCTGACTCCACCTCTCTTCGCCATATACCGCTCGCCGTGTTTAATCGAAGCCCTCATTCGCTCTAATATTTTAATTAATTGCTCGATAAGTAATAGGAATTTTGCAAAATAATACATAACTTTTCTTCTCGGTTTGACCCAATTTACCTCCAGTTTTCGGGTTGGCAACCTTAAATCAAACACCCTGTATATCGGCCAAATGTTTAAAATTTTTTTCATCTTTTACATTTAAAGTAGAAATATTCTTTAGTCTCTGAAACTATGAAATTTTGAGCAATCTGATAAATAATTCGTTGACTATTATAATATAATTTGTGAATTAAAATTTTGCGTGATTGGAAAAGAATGTTAAAGTTATTAAACATTTCTAATGAATATTTTAAAAATAGCAAATGAGCTTTAATAGAATTATCATTTAATTGTACTAATATATGTTCTGCAGACTGAGATTTATCTTCTACAACAGCTAATGTAAAATAATTTTTAAGAACTTTCCAGTTTTCAAGCAATCTGATAACACAACTATGCAGCATAAGGCATCTTGTATTCGACAATTAAAAAATTTTTTTTTTACATTAAAAAATCTTAAAATTCTTGAAAAATTGTTCATCTTCTCGCACTGCCCGAAACATAATTTGCGACATCTCTAATTAAGTTTTCACAATTTTTTGACAATTTTTCACAGACTTGATGGTTATAATCGCAAATGAATGACATGTACATCTTAATAATATTATACCGGATACTTAATTTTTTAAGCGAGAAAAAAAGAATTGTTACATCCCATCATTACTGCTGCGTTATCACTTGTCATGCTAACGATGTTTTTAATATAGGAATGTTATTTTTTTCTAAAAATGTTTTAAAAAGTTTCAAACATTTTTCGCAGCAGAATTTGTAGCATCTAATTCTAATAATTCTAACAATTGCGTTTTTACTTTCTTATCGTTTAGTGAAACATATCTAACAACTAAATATACATTTTTTTATCTGTTATATCTGTTGTTTCATCTATCAAAATAGAAAATTTACGCGTTTGCAAAATTGATATTAACTTTTCTTCTTTGCGTTTAAAAGAAATTACTTCTTTTAAAGTTTAAGTTTTGTTCGTTTCAGTGCAAGATTTTGTGCAATCTTTGATTCTGGACCAAAAATATTTTTTACTAATAATATCATCAAATGATCAACGGTACAAAATGTTAAATTATGTTCAGCATAAAATGCTACTAATTTTATTTCCGCACATTTTACTATGCAATTTTATTAGTATGTGCTACTTCATCTGCATTTAATTGAATTTTTTGTCCAAATTTTGGTGGAATTATTAATTGCACATTATTTTCTAGATATTCCATTTCAATATTAAAACTCTTATTTACCATGATTGCATCTCTTGTCGCATCCATTTTATCAATTATTTTGCTTTGATTAAAAATTGTTTTATCAGATGCTCGACCACCACAAGCTTCACTTAGAAAATTTATTAGCCCAGAAGGTGCTACCTATTAATAATTTCATAATTTCACATCCTTTGTAGTGTGAATATAATTTTAACCAACATTTTAAGCAAGTAGGTCTCTACTGGTATTTCTGTACAATATAATACAATACGGGTTTGTTTAAAATTTTCAAAACACTTTGGCATATTTTTCATAATTTCTTCTTTTGAAGGCCAGTATATAACTTTCTTTAAAATGGCAGACAATAATTGAATCATGTAATAAAAATTTTTTGCGCAGCTTTTTCTGTTTAAACCAAACAGTACTGTTAAACAAGAAAAAGGCAAATTTAATCGAAGTTTGCATAAGCACAATACTATTCTATCCTGCAGTGAATTAGAAAACTTGTTTGTGTAGTGCTTTTTTTCACATAATGTCACTGTTACTATTAAGCTGCTCATCAGATTATGATTTATTTCAGTAAATGCTATTAATTGATTATCATTTTTTATTAGAAACATTAAGTTCATTGAATTATTTTTTAATGAATCAGTACAAAGTTTAAGTTCAATTTCAGATAAAATTTTTTATTGCGCAACACTTGCATCTGCATTTTGTAAGCTAATTTCCTCTAATGCTGATGATTCCTCTGCGTTGAAAGTTTCATTTTCTTCATCAATACTAACACTTACACACGCAATTACTACATCAATATTTGATTCTCTATTTTCAGTAACTTTATAACTATCTTCAGCGGTATCAATTATACTATTATTCTGCCCATTATAACTATCACACTTATTAACGAAATTTTTTATTATATCAGATTCCTCTACTACGCTGCCTTGCTTATTTTTATTAATTGGCTCATCTTGCTTTGTATTTTCCGAACTCTGGATTGATTGTACTTTTGAAAGAATTCCTTCAGTTTTTTTATTGCATTCCATTTATAGAGATTCTAAAAGAGGATATGCATATACATAAATAATGTATTACACGTCCAAATGTTACAAATTATTATTTACCTGTTAACAATTTTGCTACTTTTGTTTTTATTTAATATATTTGGAGTGAACACTTCCTTTCTTAGTTAAATTCCGCGATAGAATAGTTCCCTTTTTCAATTTAATAATTTCGCTGACTGATCTTAGAACAAATATTGTTAATATAAATAGTATACGTAATACATAATTTTTAATGTATTAATTAAAATTTAATTGCATATATTCAATATATATTTACCAATTGGATAATAATCTTCTTTAGTAAAATGCAGACTACATATAAACATGTGTTTTGTCACATTTTTGTTATGTTGCACCTGCTTATCCATTTTTTAAATTCTTCATTGTTCGGAAACTTGTGAAAAATTACGGCCTCTTTCAACTGCTTTTTACAATTAATAATACTGCAGTAATCTCGTCTTTTTCTCTTTTTCGATGCCATTCTTCAAAATTGTTTATTATTTTTAAACTGTGTTTATACACGATTTGAAGAGTTCTCGGACGCTAGGGACGCAACAGTCGCTACTCATGGCGAATTGAACGGTGTGTAACTACACGGTGTACAACTGAACGATCTGCAATCACACGGTGTCCAATCGAACTGTGTCTAATTGAACGGTGTTCAATTGAACCGGGCATAATATTGTATCCATTTGCAATGTGTCCATTTGCACCGTGTCCAATTGTACTGTGTGCAAGTGCACCAGTCCCAGAAAAAAGAGAAAGAAAAAAATTAACTTACTTCCGGGTAACGCCAAACTATGCAAAAGTACTACGACGGTAGGGCGTTTGAAGTCCCCAGGGGATGAGGCCACGTGGAGTATTAATAATATCAGGCTGTAGGCGTCAATAACGAGCGCTAAGGACTGAAGAAGATCCTACGAGGACTGACAAGAAACGCTCGGAGAGACTGAATGACTGAGTAAGATAACGGTTCCGACACAAGCTGAGGTTCTGTCTGACAAGGAGAGAGCGCGAGGACCAGGAAACGGATTTGAACAAAACTTATTTTCATGAAAGTCCTTCACTAATAATGTTTATACATAGTGTTTATACAAGTTAAACATAGTGAAATACTAGGCCGCACTTCTCAGCTGTTTTCGAGAAAAACGACTTGAAAAATAAACGAGCGGGTTCGTAAAGACCGGTTCGTAAAAACCAATTTTCGACGAGTCGACGCAGCGCAACAAATCTGTTCCTAGTTCCAGCTTCGCAGTTTTACAATTTATTCCCTCTTTTAATGATTTCTCTCAGTGAAGTCCTCTGACCCTCTCCCGCACACACACACACACACACACACACACACACACACGCGCGCACGCGCACGCGCGCGCGCACGCACACACACACACACACACACACACACACACACGCACGCACGCACACACGCACGCACGCACAAGAAGTATAAATCTGACCGTGCAACCTCCACGCGGTACATCTTGAGTAATGCTAATGCCGGCTCTAACTTTTAAGTCTTGTAAATTTATTATTTTCGAGATATTTTATAAATAAAGTAAATTTATTATTTTCGAGATAATTTTCGAAAACTTTTATAGGACCCTGTATAATATCTTCCACATAATACATAACTGCTATGGTTTTATTTTGAATAATTTTTATTTTTGCGAATTTTTTAGGAATGTTCACTCAAGAATACTCGCATTACTTTTATTAGACTTTATGAGAATTAAAAGGTAGATCTTTTAGGATTATAGTTAAAAATTATATCAAAAATATTATATATAATGGCGTAGCGTATGTTTGCAATTCCTGAACAACTTCAGGTAAAATCTCAGCAATTTCTCTATCCTAACATTCGTCCTCCTCAATTACGTATCATATACATTTTTTGACATTCATTAGTTCCTTAAGCGTAACTCATACTGAGTTGATAAAGCACAATGTCGCCAGAGATTCGTAGAGTATCCACAATCGATGATTGCAGTCTATATTTAAATTCGCCGATCATCTTGTTACCCAGCCATATCGTGTATCCTTCGTATTCACAACGAATGCTGTCAAATAAATGGCTGTTGTTAGAGAGACTCATAAACAATCTTTATAAGACATGCCATTTTAAAATCACAAAAAGTCTTACGAAAGTAAAAAGTCTCGACCAGGCATCCAGGATAACTGGCCTTGATGTCGTTCCTCATAACCCCATGTACCGTTGTTCCAGCAATTCATGACAACGTATGGTGCGCTATTGCCATATAAAAAACGCGGATTTAAATGCAGCGGTATAACGGGATGGGGATAAATGGCTTTGCCCTTCTGTAGATTCACGTAAAATCTGCAAGAAGTCATGATATATTTCGTCGCACAAATAAACTTGAGAAAGTATAATATACTTGAAAAAGTACTCAAATGGCTAAATAACAATATTAAATGCTTACGAGTGTGGCAATAGCTTCAATCTTCCAGCAATGAATAAACGAGTACCGATACGAAATTCGCTACCAATATCTACGGTAATTGGAACATCCTGTAAAAATATCGAATCTTGTGCTTGCTTAAAATAATTTAACATAGATGTAACCAAACATAATAATGATTTACGATAGAAGAAAACAATTTTGAGAAAATATGTATCCATAGAATAATTATACAGGGTGTCCCAAAAATATGTCCTGACCGATTCTGTGGAACATTCTAAGTAAAAAACTCTTATGCGAAAATGTCGAGATTATAATAGTTTTTAAATGAGAAGCATTTAAAGTTAACCAGTCAGTTTGCGGAAATTTGGCGCGCCCAGGCATGTCACATCGTATAGTAATGAAAGTACCCTTGTCTGAAGTACATCACAAATCGGCAAATGACTTTTCTTGTATAATAAGCATATTCAAATTATGTCAATTAATAAAATAATTTTTGTGTTAAATTAGGAAGAACCAACTACCATAACGATAATGTAGTTTTCTTACATCAATAATTTTACAAAGCAGATTGAATATGTAAAATCAGTAAAATATTTTCAACAAATATTTAATACAAGGGCACTATTATGCGATGTGTCATATCTGAACGCGCCAAAATACCGCCAACCGACTGATTAACTTTAACTGTTTCTCATTTAAAAACTATTACAGCGTCGACATTTTCGCATAAAAATTTTTGACTTAGAATGTTCCACAGAAACCTGTCAGTGAAAGGACGTGCAATCTTTCTGGAACACCCTGTATACACTATATATAAATAATATATAAATTGATTACATTTATCTAGCAGATAATAAAAAGAGTCCATATTGCAAATTTCTTTCAAATTTCAATGCAACTGCATTTTCTTTCTTGCACCTTTTTCATTTGATTACACCTTTTATCTTAATCTTTCGATCTTATATGTATAAGTAAAATAATAGATTTTACTAAAAAATCCACAAGCGGTTCTTCGATTGTCAAGATCAATGTTCGTGATGGTCGGCAGATATTAGGATCTGGATACACAAATAGATTAAGTTGACGAATCCTAATATCTTCGATGGTTCCATTAACTTCGAGAGCCGTTACATCTTCGAGGGGCAATCTATAGTAAAAGGCACAGAAGTGCTCTCCATTCACCGCAATCTAAAATGTAAGATGTCGCAATTAGTGACTTTAGTAAAAACATCAGCAACGTAATGATTCGACAAAAAGAATATTATTTACAAAACATCCGCACAAGTTTTATTTATTTATTTATATTTATTTATTGTTGTGAAGAGTTAAATAAATAAGAAAAACTATGTGTAAATACGTTTAATTAGAATACAAAATGACTTTTATTATCTTATCAGTACAAATAAAAGAAGTTTAAAATCGAAAACGACAAAACCGACAAGAAGATACGATTCATATAGATAAAAACGCAAACTGAAAATGAAGATATATATTTAAACAATCCAATCATGAGCGCCTCGAGAATTCTGTGAAGAAAAATCACACAATGCTCCATAAACTCTTAAATTAAAGGAAAAAGATCTCGCTACAAGATACAAGTGATAGAAAATCTTCTCGATTTTTTCACAGTAAGTATAATGCAGTAAATTTCTCCTCTTCCTCCCCCAGCCAGACCGTAACTGACTAATGGTCCGATTCTACTTCATCCTCCACTTTCAGTCTTCCTATCTTCTTCCATGCCCTTCTGTCTACTATCATATAGTCTATTACTGTCTCTCCTCTTCCTCCTGGAAATGTCACCTTCCTTTCCCTATCTCCTTCCTTATCCCCATTCATTATGCTCCATCCTTTTTCCATACATCTTATCAATTTCTCTCCCTATCTGTTTACTATCTAATTCTTTGATTTCCTTACCTTCCCCCCTACTCCATCCTCCAACGCCCCCTTTTCCCCCGTTCTAGCATTAAAATCTCTCTACTATCCAACCTGCTTCTTCTTTTTCCTTCTTTATTTCTTTTCTTATTCTTCCCATTATTCTTCCTAAGTTTTCCCTTACATAGGGTGTCCCAAAAACCACTGCATGTCTCTTAAAAGCGGATTCTTTGGAATATTCTAAGACGAAAATCCTAATACGAAAATGTCGATTTTAATGTTAAATTACTTATAAAAATTACAATTATTAGCAAAACAGTTACGTTATAATTTGTGATAATTTGACGGAAGATACGGACCTAGTATAGTTATCATGTACAAACGCTCCTGAGGCACAGCGTCACGCGTGCGATCAGCGGCTCAGCCTCCGAACTTCGAGCGGTAGTGAGAAGACAGTAGGCATCGCTTCAAAAATCTGGTCGAAAAGGGCAACTAATTCCGGACGCTGTTTTAGAATAAGATATTTTTGCACATCTTATTCTCAAGTTCCAAATATAATGTCTTTGGAACAGTTACATTTTCAAAAATTAATTCACTTTATCAAGAAGTACACTTTACTTATATATATTTCCAAGTGAATTTTACTTACAAGAAAGCTTATGGTCTTATGCGACGCCTAGCGGCGAACCCTACCCGAGTATATTATGTTGCTGTTACATAACATACGAATAATAAGTATTATATTAGTTGTTACTTCCATGTTATATTGCTGCAACAAATGATCTTTGGGATGGTGATAAAAAGTTAAATAAGCAAAAAAGACAAAAATTCAAATCTATCAATGTTGGTCTGATTGAGTGAATATATGGTATATACAGATCAAGTTCGCCCCTGTATTTTATTTAAATCCATGGTTTTATAAAAATTGCTAATATTAATTCAAAAAGAGATTGATACATACATTGGCCAAATATTAGAATTCAATATTTGTTACAAAAAAAAAACATTCAGAACTTTATAATATTGGTTCTACATTACAATATAATTAATATCTAATATAAAATATTGAGTAAATATTATTATTTAATATTGGCTCAATGCTTTTAAACTAATATTTAACCAATATTGGCTAAATCAGAGTAGGCATCTACTTTGTAATATTGGACCAATATTAGGGATTAATCTATTCTCAATATACAATATTCGATTTACCTTACTTCTCAATATTGCGCCAATATATTGTGCTATTAGGGAAGTTACGCCCATGTTAATCAGCTAATCTAAAATAGCAGGAAATGAAAATAAATTAACAATTTAAATTTTGAATTAAATTTAAATTTGGAAAATTGGATTCGAGAATCTGAGAAACAAAAGGAAATAGAAGCAAGCTTAAAACTTACTTGTTGTGATTTCCAAAGTGATATTGGGATGTACCTTGTAGAAGCGCTAGATCTTCCTTTCAAGGGCAATGAATTGTTTTTAGGCACTTATTGTTAATACAGATTTTCATGCACAGCAAAATTTCATAATCGTGAGTATAAGGGAATACAAAGCCAGTATTGCTGTATGAACTTAAATCAAATTGATAATATCTCATGAAATATCCCGGATAATCGAACTCTGAATTGCAAACTGTGAGTGCAGTAGAATGAGATGAAGAATGCCTGTTCCCGCTTTAGCCGCATATGCCTACGGGAGAAACCCGCTTACGTCTACGGACTAGAAATGTCCAGCAAACGGTCTGGAATCCGCTCATGCCTAAAGGCTGATATTTGAATGTCTTCGGGTTCTTCAATAACCGCGCCTATCTACGGCATGATGGCCGTTCGAGACGTCGAACGGATACATAAGATCGCGACGTGCCTCTAAGCACAAAGTCGCACCGTATCTGCCATGCGGATAAATTTGAGGCCAACGGTACTTGCCGTGGAACCCCGCACGATGACGCCATTACGCGCCGTGTACACCCACCCGGCGCCGCCAAAGCGGGCCGCCACGCGCTCGCCGCCGCTCGCGCACGGAAGAAGTGCGAGGCTTCGCTGCTAGGCGCCGCATGCCGCCTACGCTTACTTCAGTAGCGTGTCTTTTCCAAAAACGATCCTACCTTTTTGGGGAGGAAGTGTGCTAAAAGGCCTTCCTCTGAATCCATTACAAACAGAAGAGAGCTCTACGGGCCTTCTTTACACAGAAGAAAGATACACCGCCACCCTGCCGCGAAGGACTTTCCAACGACGTCCGCAGGACGCGCCAAGGAACCCTTGCTTCCTACGGCCGTCATTTCGCCACGGGTCGTACCGCCTAGGCTAAAGCCGTTGGACGCGGGAGTCTTCTTGGCACCCCGGGGAGACTCTCGTTGGGGACAGACGAAGGGACTCAGACCGAGCCTCTGAACTGCTCCCGGGATGTTGTCACACAGACAACTAACAACCCGTCCATTCAACCAGAGATAGGAACCCAAACCGAGCCTCTTAACTGCTCCCAAGACAGGAGCAAACAAACAACGGACAGCATCGAGGAACGCACGGAAGCATCTCCACTGCCGACCACTCCACCTAAACCTATTACTCCTGGACGGAGTTTTAAGACTCTTCCACCTACCCAGGGGAAAGTTAAAAAGACTTAGCCGTACTAAGAGGCTCCTTCTTGAACTGTACGGGCCAGACTTCCTAGCGGAACTTTAGAGGTCTTCTCAAGAGAAGAACAGATCTACCCTTTTCAGGGCATCTAAATAATCACTTCGGTGACTCATCTCTTGGCTAAGGCAAGCCAGTTCGTAATAATAATTAATATTAAAATTACAGAAATCCTTTCCCCAATCCTTTCCCAACAGACTCCGACGTTCCAATTTTAAATAGGAAATTCGTGAAAGAGGGAAAGCTTGTTATCCTTATTTAGAAAGGGTTTTCTCAGATATTCATCTGGAGAAAGAGTACCTGTTAAGTCTAAGGCCGGCTTCACATCTTAGCAGAAAAGCAGAAGCAGAAAAGCAGAAGCCCAATCAGAACTTTCACTCATAGTAGACAGTATGTATTAGTATATACTACTACAAACTGCCTACTATGAGTGAGAGTTCTAATTGAGCTTCTACTTTTCTGCTTCTGCTTTTCTGCTAAGGTGTGAAGCCCGCATAAGGCTGAGGTCAGGATTCTTTTAGGAAAATACTTCGTGTTAATTCCTGTCTACATAGTGGACATAGGTGACAACCGTTTATTGGGCATAGATGTTCTACAAAAAGTTGGTCTGGAAAATGTTTTTGATTTTGCTTTCGGTTCAGTAGAGCCCGAAGGGGAAGTTTTAAACTGCTCACGGATACAAGATTCTTCTGAAGAAGTTTCTCCTATTTTAAAGGAGCTCTATATTAAAAATTGTGAAAATTTAGATAAGGATCAAAAGGGTGTTTTCGCGGACTTTTTGAGAAAGCATAAAAAATTATTTTTGGAAAAAAATGTTGCAGAGAATTGCGATGTCGTAGAGCACAATATAAATATAGAAGATTTCTCCCCCATTAAGTGCCACGTCGCATCCCTATACAAATACGAAAAGAGGTGAAAAAGATCATTGAGAGTATAGAGGAGCAACGGGTTATTGAAGAATCGCAGAGTCCCTGGGTTTCTCCTGCTGTACTAGTGAGGAAGAAGGATGGCTTCATTAAGTACTCCGTTGATTGCAGGAAATTAAACGTAGTGACTTTTTAGTCATCTTTTTTAAGATTCTTATCCGTTGCCTAGGATAGACGACATCTTCAATCAACTTTCTGGGAACTCTTGGTTTTTTACTTTAGATCTCAAAAGTGGTTATTGGCAGGTTAAAATTGGCCGAGAAGATAGGGAAAAGACCGCATTCTTTATCGGGCAAGGACTTTTATAATTTACGGTAATGCCATTTGGGTTATGTAACACTCCCGCTACTTTTGAACGATTGATGGATAAGGTTTTGCAGGGATTAATATCTAAAATTTATTTAGTTTACTTGGACAATGTGATAGTCTTTGGAAAAGATTTCAACAAAATGGTAACGAATCTGAGGACGGTATTCTTGCGTTTGCGTTCAATAAACTTGAAGGTGAATCCAAAGAAATGTATCCTTTTTGCGAGAGAGGTAAAATATCTAGGGTATATAATTTCTTCGAGTGGCGTGACGAGTGAGTCCCAGTTGCGCACAGAATAAATCGGACAAAGTAGGTTGAATGAATCGGACACAGTGTCGATCGGACACAGTAGGAAATGGACACACGGTGGTTGCAATCGGACACAGTGTCGATCGGACACAGTAGGAAACGGACACACGGTGGTTGCAATCGGACACAGTGACAATCGGACACAGTATCGATCGGACACAGTGACGCTCGGACACAGTGTCGATCGGACGCAGTGTCGATCGGACGCAGTGGCGATCGAACGCAGTGTCGATCGGACACAGTGTCGATCGGACACAGTGTCGATCGGACACAGTGTCGATCGGACACAGTGTCGATTGGACACAGTAGCGATCGGACAATGTCCACGATTCGACACCGCTCTATTCGACACCACACGCGTAAGGACCGTGACAGATGATTCCCGTCAACCGGGGTGTCCAGGTCGCGAAGATCGCGACGTAGGGAAAACGCGCAAAATTTAAGTTGTAAACCTATGTGAAAGTAGTGAGGTTGAATAATAACGCGTGGGCGAAGCCCTCCCCCTGCATCCCCGCGTAAAAATTATAACATAAGTAAAGAGCCCCACATTCAACAACGTGGAAATGAACAGCGTGGACTTAGTTTTGTATAAAAAACAGAAGAAAATTAAGTGCGGTGTCGAATCATGCGATGTCAAATCGTGCGGTTGACGGGGGTCGCCTGGCATGGTCCCTACGCGTGCCCCGGTGCCGCAGAACCCGTTGGTTCTCGTGGCGCATCTCTGTGTCGTGATCTTCGCGACCTGGACACCCCGGTTGACAGAGGTCACCTGGCACGGTCCCTACGCGTGCCCCGGTGCCGCCGAACCCGTTGGTTCTCGTGGCGCACCTCTGTGTTGTGATCTTCGCGACCCGGACATCCCGGTTGACGGGGGTCGCCTGGCACGGTCCCTACGCGTGCCTTTGTGCCACCGAACCCGTTGGGCACCGTTGATCTTGTGGCGCATCTCTGTGTCGTGATCTTCGCGACCTGGACACCCCGGTTGACGGGAATCATCTGGCACGGTCCTTACGTGTGTCGAATCGTGTGGTGTCGAATAGAGCGGTGTCGAATCGTAGACACTGTGTCCGATCGACACTGTGTCCGATCGACACTGTGTCCGATTGCAACCACCGTGTGTCCGTTTCCTACTATGTCCGATTCATTCAACCTGCTGTGTCCGATTTATTCTGTGCGCATCTGGGACGTAGTCACATCTCCCGGTGTGACTACGGACCTCGAAAAGATCTCTGCGGTTAGAGACTGGCATATTCTTCATAACAAAAAGCAGTTACGGAGTTTTCTGGGATTCTGCTCATATTATCACAAATTGGTTAGAGGATTTTCATCCTCTAATCAATGGCTAAACCTTCCTTGGCTCTTTATGCTTTGACGGAGAATACAATTAAATTCTCTTGAAACGAGTAATGTCAGGATGCGCGGAATTAAAACGGGTGTTAACTTCTTCTCGAATGCTTTCTTTCCCTAAAGGGGAAAAGGAATTTATTTTGGATGACACATCAAATATAGAAATCGGGGCCGTACTTTCACAGAGGCAAAAGGGTGGAGAAAGAGTCATCTCCTATTTCAGTCGGGTGGTTAACAAAACTGAGAAGAATTATTGTGTTATCCGGTGAGAACTTTTCGCAATAGTTGATTCTATAAAATTTTTCCGCCATTATCCTTTAGAGCGAAAGTTTTTAATACGGACAGATTATGTTTCTCTTAGGTGGCTGATGTTTTTTAAAGACTTGGAAGGGCAATTAGCGCGTTGGTTAGAAAGGCTACAGGTGTTCGAATTCGAAATCCTTCATCGGAAAGGTTTAGTTCATAAAAATGCGGATGGATTGTCTCGGCGGCAATGTGAATCAACCGGTTATTAGGCCAAGATGGAGAAAAAGAGTGAAAAGGGGCAAAGGGAATTGGTTGCGCGTATTATTCTCGTAGGGGAGACTCTTCAAGATTGGAAGAGAGAACAAAAGGAAGATCCTAGCATTTCTTCGATTTTTCGAGGAAAAGAGGCAGGAAAACGCTCTTCTTTTTCGGGAATGCGATAAAGATGTCACGCGAGCGCAACAATATTATATAATTTAAAATTGCCGTGGAACTCTACAACCTCGCATACCAACAACTATGTGTAATTTGTGTATTTTCGGTTTTCCGATCGGTCTTTTCCACTGGGGACAGCATCACGAATCAACGTTTTCGCACAGCGTGATTTTAATCAGAGGTAATCCATTATGCTTTTTAAGTAAATGTTTAAAAAAAATAACATAAAGTTGTAGAAAATATTACTCTACATAATCAATGTAATATTTCTTAAGTATAACATCCATACAGCATGTTTGTCCCTTTAAAATCTTAAAGAGATCTAAGGAAGAATGTAAAAATTTTACACGAAAATTTTTCTAAGAGTTTTAGGGTCACTAATTACGATGTCAAAATTCAAATTGACAGATGATCCAAAATAACAGATGCTATCTATGTTACATTTACATTTTGTGATTCTACATTTATATGGATACTTTAGGTTCGCCATTTTGGATCCGCCATTTTGAATTTTGCATTTTCGCCATCAGATTCGTAATCAGTGACCCCAAAAACCCTTGTATACAAGTGTTGACGTTAAACACATAAAAGCTGTCCAATTTATAAGCGTTTATCGTTGGGATTCTCTGAGGACCTTACTCCGTCAACGACGTGACAAAATAAGTCTCCGTCAAGTGAGGATTAAGAGAGTTTTTTGGTCTTCAGGATCCAAAAAATCTAATTTTCTCTTTTTGCATTTTTGAGAGTTTATAATTTTAAAAATGTCCTACAAAGTGGTTTTTGGTAAAACTCAATTGACAAAGTTGTACAGATCAAAATTACGTATGCACAGGACCGATTTGATGACGAGGTAGCGCACGTGCTGAGTGCTTAACCTATGGGGTAATTCTGTTCTCTGAATACTATAAACACTATAAACTATAAAATATTCTGTGTATTAATTATATTTTATAATACCTTTATCCTTAATAAATCCTTTACATAAGACAAATTCTTTCCTTAAATTCATTAATTTTGACATTTTCTTGCAAACACACTTATTCCGACAAAAAAATTGTTGAAATTGCCATTTTTTAGCCGTGAGTATTTTTAATAACGATTTTGTAAATGTATTTATAGTTATGGAAAAAGATAGATATTATCCATACAGCACATAGTCGACGAAAAGATGACTAAAAGACGACGAATGTCCCAGTAAAAGTCATTTTATAGCCTTCAGCCGTAAGACGTCTAAAAGACATGAATTTTAGACATCTTTTAATTGTTCTTTAAAATAATATTTTGGATATATTTTTGTTAATATATTTAATAAAAATAATTGATCATATTGCAGTATTTATCACGAATATCTATAGTACATTAACAGTAGATTTTCAGTATGTATGGTAATTGCCATACAATATTATGTTACTTTTATATGCACACATACATTTATTTGACTAGGTTATATTAATTTGTGTACTGTGTCATTTTGAAAAAATATATATTTAAATTAAGAGCATCTATTTCCACATAAATTAGATACCTTGTTGAGGTTATATTCAACGCACCTTTAGACGTCCTTTAGGCTTTCGAAAGATGACTTTTCGTGTAATCGGAAAGACATCTTTTAGACATCTTTTAGTCTTGCCGAAAAGATGACTTAAGAAAGATATCTTTTCGTTATCTTTTAGTTTTACGTGTTGTATGGGTACTATCGTCAATACAGCGTATAACATGACCGTTTCACGGAGATCGACTTAAACGTTTGATCTATCACGCATCTTGGATTACAAAAAGTGCGAGAATTTTTGTTCGAGTGAAAAGAACATTTCAAAGTGAATTTTATAAAGAAGCAAGTCTCCTGTAATAGTTGAATAATGGTAAATTCAAAAGTTTTTACACATCATAAAAAATGTTTGGTAAAACTTTAAATGCGTTTTTTTCTCGAAATTGTGTTTTCGGAAACGGTGATCACGACTCCAAAAAATCGACTGATCCGATTGTTTAACGGTTTTATATTCAGCATACATGCCGTTATTGTCTGAATCTCAATCAATATCCTACATTGTTTTTTTTTCTATTTTTTTTCAGGGATTTAATTAAAGAACAAGATGGAAAAAATTGAAACTTTTAAACTGCTGCCATATTGAAAATATGTTTGCGATATTAATTATTTTGGTTCAGATGAAAACTATAAGTCTCTTATCATTAAGAAAATTGTGATTTTTTTTGTTTCAGACCAACCATTCGGTCTCTAGCATGATCACCATTTGACTGTATTCGCGATGCACGCTTAACTTTGATGTTATATTTATCTACTTTTCACATAACATTTTGAGAAATAAAAAATATCTAATCTATTTTTAATATGCAGGGTGATCAGACCATCCGTACCAGCCGTTAAAATAATGTATAAATTTTTTTGATAAAAAATGCTAAAAGTTTTGATAAGTAAATCGAATATGCTCTATCGGATGATGATATTTTCAATTTCCGATACTGTCCGGAAATGGGCTATTCAGATAATCGGAAGTCGAATTTTTCAAATGGAGTTGTGGAAATCTGTATTGTCGAGTATTTGTAGGTCGGTCATCCATTTTTCTTAAATTCTTCGGATATCGTAAGATATTTGCATGAAATTTCGTGTCTTATTGTTTATCAGTCTTATTGTTGTTCCTTTCCTTCTTTATGTTTCCATTTGCGCTTACGCATAAATTTTTCTATCATTTCTTGGGATCGAGCCTGTGTGAATGCCACTATTTTTGAAGACGGTTTATTTTTCCTTTGAGTATTGTTTGGATTATAACTTTCCTTGTAAGTTCTTCAATAGTTATATGAGAGGTATTATTGCCTTTCATGGGTGTTTTAATTCTTAGAAATTTTTTTGTTAGTTTTTTGTTAGTTTTTTCTTGTTGACTTCATTGAGTGTCTCACAAGAATTTTCGCCATTGTTTTCTTCATTGGCTTCTTTCTGGATTGTACACGTTTTATGCTTCGATTAGTCGTTGTTAAATAATTCGTTTAATGATCTAAAATCTAAAGTGGGCACCTGGACTTCTACTTCTTCGTCCAAAGTACTTATAAAGTACGTTTAAATATGCCTGTTGTGGGTCGGCGTGAGCCCTCTTCAGTGTTCACACCGTAGTTTGGTTTTCAAAGTGTTTGTTACTCAAAGTGTTTATTAATGTTCACAAATCGTACAAATTGTAAATTATACTTGTCGAACGCTTGTAACTACGCCTGGGCTTGACGCTTAATGCCCTAAGTTCGTCTTGCGACAACGCCTGGGAGCTTGCTGCTCTGAGTCGCGATACTTTGGTATATCACACGCGTTTGGAATCGCGACTACGCTTGGGAGCGTGATGCTCTGAGTCGCTCTATGTCAAGTCGTTTTATTGCACGCGCGTAGAGATCTGACCAGGTCTAAACTACGGCAACGAATGAGAGCAGAGTCAAATCTGCGATCCCTTATATATCCGTTGGACCATTCGGAGGCCTCGTAAATCAGAAGGCCGATTGTCAGAAACATGCCGTCGAGATTCGCGTCGCAATAGAATAGCGTGGAGAATCGCGTCACAAAAGGTAGCGTGGAGAATCGCGTCACAATAGGTCGACGAGTCTTTTCTTAAAGAATTCTCTTAGAGTATTAGAGTGCATTCGTGTTTTCTAGAAAGTGGAAAATTGATCATTCTTTTGCCTACTTTCACTTTCTGACAATCGGCTCAACATCTGGAGACAGTCTTGGTCTTCGGCTCGACATCTAGAAGCGATCTCTACGTTCGTGCCTGGATTGGTACGTGTGTTTGTATGTATGCGCATATAAATGTTGTTCGTTTGTCGCTTCGTTCGCCGTGCACGGCCGCAACAATGCCTTTCCTGCAATGTTTTTCTATTGTGGTATCCGTTGTGAGATTAATTCGCGGAACGCCGCGCGCTTGTATTCGGCGGAGGGCCGGCCTAATACGGCAATTTTTAACAATTATTTTCTCATTACCTATTGCGTAAATCGCAAAATGGTAGAGGACTTTTCTACTCAGATTCGTCCGCTCTACCTGCCCACAAAAATTGGCGCGACAATTATGGGACACTCTGTATATATATATATATATATATATATATATATATATATATATATATATATATATATATATATATATGGTGAATTTTAGTTGTTGTGCCATATTTTATGGTAAGATAGAAGAGACTAAGACAAGTAAAAAAGTCCTATATCATTTTCCAAAATTCACAATAATAACAGAGATATTAATTTTTGAAGCTGTGCGAATGAGAGCGCGCCGTGAGGAGCGCGCGAGCCCGCCCGGCGATAGCACGGCCCAGCATAAGAAGTATAGACTGCCGGTGCGCCGGGAGGGCAAGGGGGGAAGCGCGTCGAGACTCATGCTTACAGCGTGGCCCCTCCCACGTCTCGCCGCACCGCGCCGCGCCGTAGCTCGCGTTGAAAGTCGTAACACACTCTCGCGATTACGAGACAACTACGAG
This sequence comes from Tetramorium bicarinatum, assembly GCA_928718305.1. Classification (NCBI taxonomy): domain Eukaryota; kingdom Metazoa; phylum Arthropoda; class Insecta; order Hymenoptera; family Formicidae; genus Tetramorium; species Tetramorium bicarinatum. Next base: position 15,353,154 of record OV788319.1, read on the forward strand.
AAACAATTAATAAAACAGCAAAATAATTAAAATAAAAATGATAATAAGTTTCTGCAATTAATGAAATCGACACAGAGAAAGAAATCAGGGATCTACGGAAAACTTGATTGTTTTCTATTATGCGTATTATGATTCGCGTTATCTCTCTGTACCGAATCCGAAAGACATGATATCGTTTCCTATCGTTCTCTCCGTTTATAAAAGAAAATATACTATGATTGAGAATTAATCTTTCATAAATAGGTACACTATTTGCAGCATAATATTTTCTTATCGTTTTCTTTTCCACGACTCTCGAGAACGGAAAGATTCAATCATGATAAACTTCCGTTAATTCACGAGTCGTGGAAAAGAAAACGATAATTGCAGAAACTTATTCTCATTTTTATTTTAATTATTTTGCTGTTTTATTAATTGTAAGTTGTCTCGTAATCGCGAGTGTGTATTACGATTTTCGACGCGAGCTACAGCGCGGGGCGGTGCGGCAAGACGTGGGAGTGGCCACGCTGTAAGCATGAGTCTCGGCGCGCTTCCCCCCTTGCCCTCCCGGCGCACCGGCAGCCTATACTTCTTATGCTGGGCCGTGCTATCGCCGGGTGGGCTCGCGCGCTCCTCACGGCGCGCTCTCATTCGCACAGCTTCAAAAATTAATATCTCTGTTATTATTGTGAATTTTGGAAATGGTATAGGACTTTTTTACTTGTCTTAGTCTCTTCTATCTTACCATAAAATATGACACAACAACTAAAATTCACCCTGTATATATATATATATATATATACATATATATATATATACAGGGTGTCCCAGAATTGTGGAACAAATTTTCTTGAGCAGATAGAGCGGACGAAACTGAGTCGAAAAGTCCTCTACCATTTTGCAATTTTCCCAATAGTTAACGAGATATTTATGATTAAAAATCACCGTATTAGCCCGGCCCTCCGCCGAATATAAGCTCGCGGCAAGATACGACCGCCCAGCGTCATTGTTTCCAAGGAGGAGTTGTTTTCTACAAAAACAGGGGGACAATCGCAACTCAAAACCGCCCTCGTAGGCATTGCCGCGTGTAGTAAACAATTCCTCGAGTGCCTAGCAACGCTGGGCGGTCGTCTCGCGCCGCGCGCTTATATTCGGCGAAGGGCCGGACTAGTACGGTGATTTTTAATCATTAATATCTTGTTAACTATTGCGAAAATTGCAAAATGGTAAAGGACTTTTCGATTCAGTTTCGTCTGCTCTACCTGCTCACGAAAATTTGTTCCACAATTCTGGGACACCCTGTATATATATATATATATATATATATATATATATATATATATATATATACAGGGTGTCCCACAATGAATGGCCAACCCGTTGATTGTACATAGTTTGCATCACACTGAATAGAAAAGTCTTATACCATTTTACGAATGGTGCAATATTAATCGAGTTATTAATTGTTAAAAATCGGAAGAAGGGATAGACAGCGCGGTGCGGGAGACGCGAGAGCGGCAATGGCAGCAGGAGCAGCGAGCCCCCGCCCACGTCTCCTGCACCGCGCTGTTTATCCCTTCTTCCGATTTTTAACAATTAATAACTCAATTGATATTGCGCCATTCGTAAAATGGTATAAGACTTTTCTGTTCAGTGTGATGCAAACTATGTATCATTGACGGGTTGGCCATTCATTGTAGGACACCCTGTATATATATATATATATATATATACACGCACGCACGCACGCACGCACGCACGCACGCACGCACGCACGCACGCACACACACACACACACAATATTAAAACAGAGACAAAAAGAAGCAACGGAAAAAATATAAAGTATACATATTGTGTTAAAAAGAAAACAAATTTTAAATTATATTATTAAACATTTATGAAAATAATTTACGTTATATAAAATTATATAAATCATATTTAATTGCACGCTTCGTTAACAGAAGAAAATTAATACAAAATTGATTTAAAAAAAGGAAAAATATATTTATTGGAATCATATATATTATATAATAAGATATATAAGTGATAATTTTATAATACATATGAAACTTACATTTATAAAATACATATTAATTGTAACGCACGCACGCACGCACACCAACATGCACATATATATAAACATTAAAAGTATAGTGCATACATGTAATAAAAATGTTATAATAGATAATAGTAATAAATATACAATATTAAAAAATTAAACGCACAAGAGAAAAAGAAAATATCCATATATCGCATATATCCATTGCTTGCAAAAACGAAACATTATGAACTAATGATTTGATTGCACAATACAATTTCCATAAATATACAACAAAGAAAATTACAGAAATATAATAAATAAGCAAAAAAAGTTACATTCAGTATGTACAAGAAAACGGCATTTAAAGTATATTTTGGTTAATTAGTAATAAAAAAAAGATGCAGAAGCAAATAGTTTACAAGTGTAAAATATTAAAAAGTTTCCTATTTTTTCTTGAAACTTTTTTAGTTGCTTTGTTATGCTGTGACAATGTATAATAAATACGCATGCGTAAAAACAATTTTATAAGAAAGATAACTGGAAAATGTGGACATGGTGGTTCAAAATGTACATTTTGCGCAAGCTGGAATAAATAACTGCCAATATTTTTTTGAAAACAATTACTTTCAAAATTTTTTACAAATATCTCTTCCAATTTATGAATATATGCACAAAAGCTATTACTAGGAATATTTAAATTTCCAAACAAATTTTCTTCATTGTTATAGGTTCGAAAAGAACGATATAAGGTAGTATTATCTAAGATGGCGTTATTTTCATTCATATAATTTATGCACGCGTCGCATGAATGTATTTCTATACATTTTTTAATTAAAAAACCGCATACATATTTAAATGCATTTTCTTCTGGCAGATCCATAGAATAATATTTATGAGTTGGAATATTTAAAACTTCATGCACTGACGAGGGAACAAATTCTGATGTAGAATTATCCGTATATAATGAATCATTTAAATTTAACATCTCGTCAACATCTTGTGCACAGCTTTGTGTATCCGAATGTTGTAAAAATTTTAAACTAAAAAATTTTTTAAAGGCACGCGTAAACTGTATTGGTGTTGGATTAACTCAATTACTGCCTTGTTGACGAATAAAACAAAAAAAATTTTCAAGACAATCTTGATTCAATTTACGTGTTCGAAGATATGGGAAATCATAAGATTTTAATATTTTCCATAGTTGTATTACACTGTTAATTGTAATCTGCCAGGATTTAAATCATTTAACGTTTACGTGGGAGCCCTTTTCATTAATAACTTTTATACATTTTAAAAAAGATAACATTTCTTCTAAAAATTGCGTTTGTTTATCGCTTCCGGTAAAAACTTTTTCATATTCTTTAGGATTAACTACAGACGATGAATTTAAAATATCAAATAATTTATCGAAACGATCAATCACATCTATAGTTCCAACTGCTTCAATTGGAAGAAAACCGGAAGACATTTGCGTACACATACCCGCAGCCACATGATTACTAAATATTTGGACTGCATATTTCACTTTCATTTTCGAAAAGTTAGTTGGTTAAATGTGACAATTGGATAATTTAGGAGCCGCCTTTATCCATTATTTATTATCTCTTTTATAAAAATTTTCAATATGCGTCCATGAAGCTATTACATCATTTATTTCAAAATTATGTTTTAACAAATTGTTACGTGTGACTTTTATTAGATGCGGAGTATCAAAATATAAAATATTTTTTCTTTCTCGACTAAAAATATAGAATTGTCTGTGGAAATACCTAACTCGCGAGATAGCAACATAAAATTTGACCCCATGTCCGTCACCAATGCATGCACTTTAAGGGGATGCTGGAGATAGGTCTGTTTTATCGATTGAACGCTATAATTTTTGTCACAAGATTTCGTATACTTTCGTACATATTACTTTTATAGATTAGGAAATCCTTCTCCAGAATTAAAGTATTTGTATTAATACCAGTCTGCAAAGTGGAATTTATGTCTAAAACGATACAAATTTTTAATTCACATTTTCTTTACCATTTATTAGTCCAATAATGGCGTCTGGAGCTGTCACGTTGTAACAATATTTGCTTGATATAAAATCTGTATCATTTATATATATATCATGAAATTCTAGTTTACAGACACATAAATGACACAAACAAACACTATCAAGCTCCTAAAACTTAACTTTGATACCTAATTCGATACGAAATCTTGTGACGAAAATTTGTGTACATTATAACCTTACATTAGTTATTTTTCCACAATATTCTGATAAAGAAGCTGTCTTCGTGGTTTATTTTTGCGTGTACTTTAATCTTGCAAAAGGATTTTGTATTCTGTAAAGCCAATTTGATAGTTTATAATATTATAGCTTAGAATTCCGGCCTACATTATCGACCTCGATCAAGTTCGAACGTCACTTCAGCATCCCCTTAACACCTTTATTTTTTAATTTTATTATAATATCAAATAACAGATTTTTCAAAATTGTGTTCGAACATGCAGTTTCCACAAAACAAAAGCAAACGGGAACTTTCCAATTACCTGCAATGCTACGTGCCATTATTATTAAAGCACTTTTTGCAGGTATAGGTGATTTATTATTACCTGTATCTTCAAAACCGATTACTACATCTTGTAACACATTATAAAATAAATGAGATTTTACACTCATTTCGTCCGCACATAATATACAATGGCACTCTATAGGCGGTAATGAATTTAATTTGGTAGCTAAAGCATCAAGTATTTTATTGTTAATACTAGACAAAATATTCCACTTTTCTGTGAATAAGTGCAAGGGACGTACTGACGGCAATGTAATTGATTTTTGCAATTCTTTATAATTTCGCGGACTTGAAAAATATAATGACAATGCAAATCTTTTAAAATCCGGATCGTATCTTCTACCTCGTTTGTTTCTGGTTTGTGCGTTAATTTGTGCCGATAATAATTTTGCAAAATTAACAGGCAATAACTTACGGCCTAACTCTAACAAAGTTTTGTGTTCGTCGATCTCTTCTTCAGCTGGTATATTCTTTTTCTTCTCTTTTCCTTTTCGGAGTCTTCTAATTATTTCCCGCAGCGTTTTATTTTGCGCTTTTAACTTAATAATTTTAGCGCGTAATTTGCTTTTCCGAGGACTATTCTCTGATAATTTGTGAAGAGTAGATACATCATTGGATGCATTCCTGTAATATATATATGTATATATGTATGTACAACGTATGTATACAATATTTAATATTTAATTACCTGTTATCATTTTCTTTTTGTAGAGACTGATAGAGAGATTCCTTTGGTAGAGATTGATTAATTTCTGGATCTGTACAAGTATTTCTGTAACAGTAATATAAGCTATAATATTATTTTGAAAGGAAAGATTCATAAAATATAGTAGAGTATAAAGATTTCCTTATTTATTTCTTCTTGGTCAAAATTTTCTTCTATTTTTTTCTATTTCTTTCTCTGTTGTATTTCTGTAGAAAGATTTGTGTAATAAATATATAATTTACGCATTAATCTTATAAATATAAAAATTGCTTACATAGTATCTTCCTCTGATTCCATTGTTGAAACATGAGCTGCATTGCTGTAAAAAATGGTTTTATTTTTTTTATTTATATTAGATATTATCAATATCTAAATGTAATATGAAAAGTAAACCGTAATTATCTAAATTTTTAATGAAAACTCACTTTTCATCAGAAAGTGCTTCAAAAAATTTGGTGGGTATGGCATCAGGATGAAGACGAGCTCTGGTCTTATTAATTTTGTGTTTCTCTTCGAAATGTTCGTGGCAGACGACAATTTTTGTAAGCATACTGGACCTTTTGGTTCGAGATTCAGCCTTCCGCATGCTTGTACCCATTGTAACCATCTATACATATAAAATCTATACATATAAAAAATTTATTAATATAAGGGAATGTAATGCACATATTACAATTAAAAATATGTTTTATTTAAGAAATAAAGTGTATTTAACCTGTTATGCTCCTTCGGAAATCTAAAAAAATGATGCTTTTCTATATTTATATTGTGAGTACATTTAGGTACTGCACAGCTTGGATTCCTTTTCAAACTCATTTTTATAAAATGTTCAGAATGTTTTTCTTTTTACAATTTTAGCAACACCAATACACCTGGAACAGAACTAAGATCAAAGTGTTTCTCCCAAAAAAAAATTGAAAACCTGTATAATATTTATACAGATTTTCAATTCTTTAAAATATTTTTTCTTTAAGATTGAAACACTTCAACTTTCACTAAAATTTGCTTCTAATTATCACTCTATCACTTTATCACTTAGTACTTCAGCACTTCAGCACTTCATCACTCTTTATCTCTCACTAGCACTTTATTATTCTTTATCACTATTATATCACTCTGGTTGCTGCGCGATCGTGAAACGAACAATGTGCAATATATATATTTCTCAGGTGCCGCCAATTTCTGTTAGTAAATACAGATGTTGGTATAAGAGAGAACGAAAGAAAGAAGAGTGAGTGAGAGGAAAGTTCTGATGTCGTTACTAGTCAGCTTACTTATTTCGCGCATGCGCACTCCGTTTTGGCCAACACAAAATCAGGAGAGTTGCGCTATTGTATATATTGTGCTTTAGTTTTGTGCTTGCGATTTTGGTTTATGTTCACGCTTAGTGCTTGGTAGCATTATTATCGTCAGCTCAGCTTAATTACTCACTGTGTCCCGCGAATTAATCTCACAATGGAGCATCGGATTCCCTCATAATCGCGAGTACAGCCTCACGGTACGTGCTGTTGATCAGGCGCGCGCCACGTGCTCAGTGCGAATTCCGGGACATCTTTACTAATTTTCGTTTCGATACTCTCAATTACATGTGCTCGTCGAGTTTGATAACTTTAATAGTGCTCTAGTCAAGTCAGCTTACCGTATTTCAACTCTCTATCTCTGTTATATCGCCTTACAAGTCGGAAGCGTGCGCGAGTGTGTTCAACGGTCATTTTGATACAAGTCAAAATTCCGGCCATTTTGACTGCCACTTCGCGTGTGATCGGAAATCAGTGATAAACAAGAGCAGTTGTGCAATTGTTCTAGTCGAACACCAGACTGATTAATTTACATTAAATAATATCCGCAATAGTTATCTAATATGCCGGGTTATGGAATAGGAAAATCATTAGGCACTATGTAGAGGGTTAATTGTGTATTAAAAAGAGATAAAATAACTTCTCCGAAGGTGTAAATGGATATTCATTTTTACCATTTAGTTATAAAATGTTAGTATAATTGACAGTTTTGCCCATAGGTAAAATGTTTTCTTTAATTATATTTGGCCCAGAACCTGTCTAACATAAAAGTTATATAAAAAGCTAGTTTATCGAAATTTGTTTGAACGGTTGGTACATGACAGCGTTACTAAGATTTACTGTTACGGTTCTCTAACGCATCTCTATTTACTGAATCTTTTGTGAAACCGTCGGGTGTGTAACCCTCTCGGACCTCTACCGCACACCCGGTTTAGAGGAACCTTTACAATTTCCCTGATTATTCCGGCGGACATTACTCGCTATGCGTAACTCGTAATTTTTAAGAACATGTTCTTTCCCTTTACAATAGCGACAGAACAGAGAGTTTTACGATGCTATTTTTATCTGTTTCTTGATCGGCAATCTCTAGCAACATGTCCAAAATTGTTACAATTTTGACAAACGATTCTTTGTTTATTCTGTATATTCTATGTATTAAAATTAATCTACATTAACACCTTGACTATGGAGTACGTATACACGTACTCGCTTAGGTACGCTCAGACTGTGGAGTACGTGTATACACGTATTGAAGAAAAATTCAATAACAATTGAATAAATTAATGGATTTTCATAAAACTTGATACTAGGGGGTTTTAGGGATCGCTGAATATGTACTTGAGGTTAAAATTAAAAAATTCATAATGCATTCAATATGCCGAAACAAAAATGTTAAGAAATTAAAATAACTTCTAAATTTTCTAGTGAGAGAAAGACAGTAGAAGTAATGATATTTTTCTGCGATACAATGAAAACAAACAAAAACGAAGCGGACCCATACAAACCCACACACACACTCATATTTGCCCGTATTACCCTGCTGCGTATGTGCAAGATCTCTAATTTACGTATCAAGAACTAACAAAATTTCAGCCAAATTGACCGAGACTGGCTTTCCATATACTTTCTACGGGGTTCTTTTTGGTCGCCTCATCCGCCATTTTGAATTTTCTAATTTTGATCTCTTTGTGTTCAGTGATAGCAACAACTATACACAAAGTTTCATGAAAAATCATTAGAACACTCTGCACATTTTTGGCCCAATTTGATAAATTTGCTCTCCATAGTGAAGGGGTTAATAGAAAAAATATATTAGTATTATAAGATATCAATTATATGCTTCTTACCTGAAATGCAACATTCGTACAAAAGATCATAAGGTGTACATAAGTGTTTCGACGGAAAATACATCCGCTTGGGCCTGCAGGCGAACAAGTCTCCTCATCCTCCCAGGATCCACGCACTCTTGTATTCCTGACAATATATCCTCTATCCAGCCGTGGATTGAAATGCAGAGCAATGTTCCCAGCTGCCTTGCATATTAAATTCACCGAGAACCTGCAATGTGATTATATTTAAATAAATTCATGTTGCTTTTAATTATAACTATGAAGAAGAGCTTGAAAAATATAACGGTATAAATATAACAATATAAATTTAAACATTGTCGATCGCCCAACTTTGTTGTGCATATTTATTTTAAAATCAGTTGTCGCTCATCTCAAGAAAGGATCCTTCCGAGAGCCGAAATAATAGTGAACAGAATGTGACTTCTGCTAGTGAGACGATTGAATTAGATTAGCCGGTACTAGCGCATAATTAATTGGCTCGATTTTCGAAGGGCAAGGAGATCCTTTTTAGATCAACTTTAAAAAAACAGCCTGTCTTCTCTTTCGTGACTCGGATTGCTCGTCAGATTAGGATTCGCAATAGAAGGTCTAGAGTTATGGTTTTGTGTAACAAAAAAAAAACTAATTTATTAATAGGAAAGATCGGGATTGAAAGTAACAGGGATAGGTTGTAACAGGTTGTCTAATTTTGTAAAGAATAGAGACACCATTATGAAAATAAAACGAGATAAATACTGGCCTATTGCTGTTGTGCTGCCGCCACAACAGTCGCGTTTAGCCGCTCTCTTGACGAGTGTTGTGTACGAGATGACTCAGAGGCGCAATACATGAATAAATATTTTTCAATATTTTTTTAGACTTATTTGTAAAATTTTATACTTTAGCAGTAATTGTTTCTTTCTTTTATTTTATAAGTCAATCGGTAGACAAATATATATTGCCATTTTAATATTGTACATTTTAAACGTTTTTAATATAAATACTTGATTTTAGGATGTATCCTTTTAGGATTAGAAGTGTGCTATGTTGTTGGGGTCAATTGTAGCATACAGTTACAACTTGCCATAATATGAAATTGTATAAATTGTATGAATATTGTATATATTGCTAGTAATTAACTCTTTTTACCTTTTTAAAATTATAATGAGGAACTACCAAAGAAAAACATCGCGGAACAGCATTACTAGATTTATACAATCGCCAAAATAATAATAGATATGGATAAATAGTTAGGGATAAATCAATTCTATCTGTTGCAAAAACTTTTGAATTACCTATGTCACGTTACTTTAGGCAGATTTATAAAAAAACAAAAGTAAAGTCAAAAAGTATCTATTGGCTATGTGAAAAATAGATTAGTGAAATAGTTTAATGAAAATCAAGAAAGAAAATAATCTCAATATTTGTTAAAAAAATATGCAAATATTTACTTTAGTTTATTCAGAAGTACGAAAACTGGTTTAGAACTGTATTATGATATTTGGACTTGATTGCACAAAAATCAAGAAACTGAGACTGAGACTGAGACTAATAAAAAATTTTCTAAACCGTAATCTTAAACTTTTTTATATTGTTGTGCTCGCGATGAAACAACTTAAGAGCAAAATTTTTAGGGGGTTGTCCGGGATCGTGCAAATCATGCGAATCGTGAAGGATCTTCTCAACATGGCCACGACGATACCGTTCACAAAGAAGCGACTGCATGCAGAGACTCTCACCAGCGGGGATCCTCTAAATCCTGTTGGAAGAACTCTGAGGGCTGCGTAAAAAGCACCATTTGTAGCGCGAGAAGCAATCGCAGGAAGAGATGTTCCTCATAGAGGTATTGCGGCAACGTGAAGAGAAGCTTCAGCGCTTGCAGACAAGCTCTGCATAACCCACCCCCTCTAGTAATATTTCGTCGTGAGAATCGAGTACTGTTGTCGCGAATACGGGGGAAGGAAATGCGCAACGTTAGGTTTCAAGTTAAAATTAGACACTTTCAACAGAACCATGCCGTTACGGGAATTTTTCTCCAAATTCGAATTAATCGCACGTGCGAATTGTTGGAGAAACGTGACGAAGAAAGAACTCGCATTAGCCTCGATTGTGAGGGGAAAGGCCCGTTCGATCCTGAAAACTGTCGAAAATATTGAAAATTTAGATTACTCCAAGTTAAGAACTAAATTAGAGTTACATTTTGGAGAGGAACATTTGTCCCATGACTCCACTTCGCAAATCGTAAATCGAAGACAGAAATTCGGAGAGGATCTCACCGCGCTCGGCTCCGAAAGAGACTATCGAGAGACTGGCGTTCCCCGAATGCTCTTAAGCAATATGCGACAAAATAACGTGCGCACAATTCATCTCTGCGCTTATTGACGGATTCATAAAAAGGAAATCCTACAACTGGAGGGAAGAACCTTCTTAAAATCTGCCATTGAAAAGGTAAAAGCAATTAAAAGCATACAAAGAAGCAGCTTTGAGAAAATTTTGCAAAAATTTTCTCAAAAATCTTCCAAAGGAGAAGCGAAAATTCCTCTTTAAAAAAAGGGGGAAGGAAAAACTAGAGAAGGAAAAAGGAAAGGCTGACTGAAAGACTATCAAAAATAACCAAAAGGAGTGTTGGATGTTTGACAAAACGGGCTATTTCCGATCAGAATGTCCAAATAATAAGGAAAACTCGGTTTAGTTGATCTTAATGAGGTGAGATCAATTCGCGCTAGATACCCCGAGCGTTTTAAAAATTTTAATATAAATAGGTTAAGAAATGGTTCGATAATTTTTATTACGTTGGAAAATTGGATAGAAAAAGTTATTCCTTTAAAATAGACACGGGCTCTGACGTTTCTACTCTAAATGGTAAGCTGGTCAGTAACGATAAAAAGAAGAAATCTGGATTGAAGGATGTAATTTGAAATATCCTAAGGAAAAAAAAGTCTTGATTGCTTTTAAAGTGGATATAAAGGTCGAAAATTCTGAGGAAGTTTTAATATTTGTAGCCAAGATTAATGATGATTTTTTTTAGGAATAGATTTCTTAAAAATTTTTTTAGGAATTTTTAGGAATAGATTTCTTAAAAATTGCCGTTTAGCAAATATTATCGAGTCCGATGTTTTTGAGTCTAGTGAAGAAAAAGTTTTAAGTCGCTTTCAAATCGAATACTCTTCTGAGAAAATCTTTTCCGTCTTAAAAGAATTTTGAACAATTCCACAATTCCTAATTTAAATGAAGCTCCAAAAGAAATCTTTTCCAATTAACGGGCGTTGATTCCATGGGAAGTTTCTTTCCCCCTTGTTTGAATCAAGAAGAAAGAAGCGCGGAAAGCTCAAGAAAAAAGATAAGACCGGCTACGTAACGCTCCTGAAATTAAGCTTTGCGCGTTTTACAAGCGTCTGCGGGCTCGACGCGCGGTAAGAGGGGAACAGTGGGCGTCGACAACGAAATCGGCCCGAAATGTGCAATTATTTGATAGCTCTGGTTTAAAACATTGTTTTCTAAAATGCATCGTTTATGAGATATTGGGGTGTATCTGGACTTTTGGCCCACCCTGTATATACAAAGATTATATAAAAAATAAATATATGACATACTTATGCGCCTAGTGCATAAAACTAATGCAAGCTTAAAAATGAATACTTACCTTGAAGCACTTTCAGGAATGTATCCGGTGAGAATAATAGCGGATGTTGCTTTTAATGGTTGCAGCGGAATTGGTTTGTGGACATTCTGAAAGCATGATATGATATATACACACACACACATATATATATATATATATATATATATATATATATATATATGTCAGTATTTGATAATTCAATCGTTTTTAGACAGATTTACATAAATGCTCGTCAACGTTCGTATATGAATCATTAATGTAAAATTCAAAACAATTGTTTAAAAGTTTTTGCATCACCACCGGCTTTTGACTAACGATTAACTACGGTAGTTTTTCGATAACCGTCGCGTGTATTATGTTTGCAGAAGTGCAAATTTCATCGATACAAGCATAACAATGCTAATTGTCCCGATCATACTTCTGTTACTAGAGTTGTCCGGCAGTGAATTTCTTACTACAGAGCTGTTTCTTTTACTACAGAGTAAATTTCTTGCATCCATGGACTCCAAACTTCAAGATCAGTGACTAAGTTTTTCAAAATTCAACATGGCGCAGACCAAAATGGCACTCTAAAGCTAAAAAATTCGACCGATTTTTTTTCTATGCGAGAAAAAGGAATAGTTGGATTAAAAATGTTTTGGTATCAATCGAATGATACTTTTACATGTTTTTTGGGCCGCTAATTACAAATCCGAGATTAGATTTGCAAAATTCAATCCAAGATGGCGGATTATATTTTGGAAAATGAAGATAAAATCAACTCAAAATGCCTATATAGGGGTTTTCAGGGTCGCTGATTACGAATCCGAGGTCAGATTTGCAAAATTTAATTCGTTGGTACCGAAACATTTTTAATACAACTATTCCCTTTTCTCGCGTAGAAAACAAATCGGTCAAATTTTTTAGCTTTAGAGCGCCATTTTGGTCGGCGCCATGTTGAATTTTGAAAAACTCAGTCACTGATCTTGAAGTTTGGAGTCTATGGACGCAAGAAATTTACTCCCCAAGGTTGAGCTTAAGCAGTTTTAATGTAATATCGTTGATTGAAAAGAATCTGTCAGTGGAAAGAACGATGCTGAAAATTGGCCAAAATTTGCCTAAAAGGGGATTGTAAAAACTGAATAGTTTTTAATAGTTTGGATCCTGCTGAATCCGAAAATGGCACTTAAAAAGTTGCAAACCCGAGGGAAAGAAATGAAAAACTACCCTTAAGTCAACAATGACAATAAAACCCGAAAATTGTATTGCAAGTCAAATTACTAGAAATATAACAGATTTATACACTGATATAAAAACTTTTCTAACAAATAATAAAAACGGGAACATAAATAGTATGACTAACTTCTACCAAGATAGAAAATCACTCTCTTAGCATCCCCTGGGCATCGAAAATAGCAGAGAAACACTATTTTAATAAATATTATTATCTGCATATTACTTCACCCTTTTATAATCTCAAATATTCATAGAAGCAACAATGTCACAACTACCAATCGTGTCAAAAAAGTACCCCTTTTTCATCCCTTGCACTAAAAAAACCAATAAAATCAAGCATCGAAAAAATTGAATTTTTTTATAAAAAAATTACTATTTTTATCAGAGAAATGTTCATTACAAATGCCATAAACACATTAACACTCCCAATTATATAAAAATACTACCCTTCTTTTATCCGTTATACTCAATAATCACTAAAAACCGTTAAAAATAAGGAAATTGTTTTCTTTAACGACATTCCGAGTAAGAAAACACCCCCACTCAATATCGAATCTGGAAGTAAAAATGTGTGTGATATCCAATCAATGAAGATAAGATACAGTGTATCTGACCATTGAAGGTAAGATGTGATTGGTTTCTTAGTGCAAAGGATGAAAGAGGGGTAGTTTTTTACGTGACTGGGAGGTTGATGAGTTTGTGGCAGTTGTATAGAATATTTTTATTATATACTTCAGTGTATAAATCTGTTATATTTCTAGTAATTTGACTTGCAATACAATTTTCGGGTTTTATTGTTATTGTTGACTTAAGGGTAGTTTTTCATCCCTTTTCCTCGGGTTTGCAACTTTTTAAGTGCCATTTTCGGATTCAGCAGAGTCCAAACTATTGAAAACTACTCAGTTTTACAATCTCCTTTTAGGCAAATTTTGGCCAATTTTCAGCATCGTTCTTTACGTTTTTTTCGAAAAAATCGTTTATAATAATTTTGGAATTGATTTTTCGAAAAAAATGACGTCGGATTCTGAAAGAGCACGAAATTTTACGTAAGAAAAACTTTGGATTGAATTTTTTGAAGAACTAGAACATGATGAATTCTTTGAGCGAAAAAGTCTCGAAAAAATGGTCCGTTTGGACGTTAACGGGTTAATAATTTTTGCCACCTCCTTGCCATAACACTCAGCGCTCTCCCACTTTCGCTTGTTAGCTCTCCTTTCGCAAACTGCTTTCACGCATCCCTCTCTCAGTATAATAATTAGAGTTGGCATTCTTCTCTTTTTTCTCCGCTGCAATAAATATAAGCACTCCTTGATCACGGCCCACACTACTTCAATGGCTTTTTCAGGCAATCTCAACCGTCTACCACTACGGATAACCTTTTGGAACAGCCGTGGCGCATTGGCTAAGAAGCCGGAAATAGAAAAAATGGCAGAAATATCAGACATAATTGTCCTAACGGAAACATGTGTCACTCAAATACATGTCTACAACATATGGGGATTTGACTCCGTTCGCCTGCATCACAACTCCCGTGGAGTTAGAGATATGATTGCTTTTATCAGGAACAGCATCTCTTATACAAGGGTATATTCATTGTCAGTCTCAGACCCTTCAATTGAAACTACTATCATTCTTAAGTTTTTCTTCTCCTCACAAAGTATAATTATTGCTGGCATATACACACACCCTAACCAATCAACTCTTTTTGAAACTCTGGAAAAAATCTTTTCAATAGTAGAAAAATCAGATTACTTTCTCCTAAAGCAGGAATCTTTAATGCTCACCACACCTCGTGGGGAGCTACACGTTCTAATACCATCGGCTAGTGTCGCATTTAATGGATAGTCACCACTGTATTACCCTCAATGGAGAATTCCCTTCCCCAACATATTTCCCCCCTTCTCCAAAAACCGCATCGATCCTGGATTTGGCTATAGCCTCTACAGCTCTCGCTCCACTCTGTCTGTTTGAGATAGATAATGACCTTAGAAATAGCGATCATTACCCCATAAACATTTCTATCTCCCTTCAAATGAAACACATCGAAACTTTCTCTCATAAAATTAAAATACCCGACAAACACCTAGAAGATTTTGCTCTTGCATTAATACATTCGGAAGACGTCATTAACAATAAAATTAGAGAAATTTCCAATGACAAACCTTTAGAGCAATATGCCTTTTACACAGACTCCATCATTGAGATAGCCCACAATTACGCCTCATTTACACAGCGGTCGGATTTATCCAATCCCTCTCTTTCCATTAATCCGCGACCCTGCACTCCCCGTATCAGGATACAAAAAACTCCACCCCCAGCTCCTCTGGTGGAATGACAAATGCAACGAGGCCGTCCTTCGTCGTAGGCTAGCCACAACTATAGGACAAATGCAACTACAGGAAATATCAAACACAAAATAACTACGAGAAATACATAACAGAAATACGGGAATGCAGAAAAACGCTCAGAATAGCCAAGAGAGCAGGATCGCGAAATTATTGTAAGTCTTTAGGTCCTTTCACACCAAACGCAAATCTGAAGACAAATTCGACGCTTCAAGAACCGCAAACTACTCCTTTCACATGATTCAACCTAACCATTATCTATGGTAACAATCCTGATCATGATCCATCCATAACTGAGGTCATTAATAAAATATGTAATCTTTCATGCTCACCGCATATTCAAACTGATTCTTCTCGTGTAGGAAATTCGGTTACCTCTTGGTTAGACGCCCTGTTCGAGTGGAGGGAGATGGAAACGGCCCTCGCTTCGGTTAAAGTCAAATCCAGCCTAGGAATAAATTCCCTAGATTACCGGATAATCAAATTACTTCCTATTTCACTGCAACAGACTCTTCTAGACATCATCAATAGGTTCTTTGAAAATGCCACTTTTCCTCCCTCCTGGAGACATTCACTTGTATTCCTTATCCCGAAGTCTGACAACAAGGGACTCAGGCCCATCGCCCTCATACGTCTTAAAGCTAACTGAGCGCATGCTCCTGTATAGGTTGCAGTGGCTCTTAGAATCTGAATTCAAGTTACCTGAATTTCAATACGGATTTAGAAGGTCTCGCTCTTACCTCGACAACCTTACCAACCTGATCACAGATATCATTATCGGTTTCATAAATAACAAGATTACGGCAGCTCTTTTTATTGATATAAAGGTCGCTTTTGACAATGTCTTACTACATCTTCTCATGCAGGAACTACTAATCCTAAATTTACCAGCCAGAACCCTTGCATTCATTCACAATTTAATCGCCGAACGTAATGTCCAATTTATATTAAAGGGACAAATCACTGGAACACTTCTCTCTCGCAAGGGCGCTCCGCAAGGATCTGTTCCCTCTTTATTATTCAATATTTATCTTCGCAGAATCAGAACTTTGCTACCAACACAGGTTGACATTCTACAGTTTGCAGATGACATTGTCATTTATACTTCCTCCCACAATCCGGCATCAGCCACTAGATACCTTCAGAAAGCATCGTTATCTCTATCGACATTTTTATTAGACAAAGGACTAGAAATCTCACCTACAAAGGCCCAATTTATGATTTTTTTCTCGGCGTCCGCTCTAGCTGCCAGGAGCCTGCATTGAATATCAAGGTCACATAATTACTCCTGCAGAGGAGGTTCGATTTCTGGGTGTTCATCTTGACCCCCTTCTCTCAGGCAAGAATCATCTAACTATTTAATTAATAAAGGAAAACGTATCCTTCAGGTTATCTCGGCTCTAAGAGGAATATGGTGGGATTCTCATCCCCAAGTTCTCTTAAAAATTTATCAAGCCATGTTACGAGAGTCTATTGAATACGCTTGTATAATTTTCTCACTAAAACACACAGTCATGTTTTCAAAATTAGAAAAAATTCAAAACGCAGTAATTCAACTATGTCTAGGCACGCGGTCTTCCACCCCAATAAATATCCTTCATGCAGAATCCTATGAACCGTTCAAATA
Organism: Tetramorium bicarinatum; assembly: GCA_928718305.1. Classification (NCBI taxonomy): domain Eukaryota; kingdom Metazoa; phylum Arthropoda; class Insecta; order Hymenoptera; family Formicidae; genus Tetramorium; species Tetramorium bicarinatum. Next base: position 15,370,380 of record OV788319.1, read on the forward strand.
TAGATTCCACTGTCTTTCTTCAAAATTCCTGGTATCCTCCTCGGCTATCACAGATCACCCTCTCATCGATAAACTAGAAGATCTTATGTTACTAACTACCTCCAATAAAAAAAGGTCTATCTTGGAACGTTCTCTGCCTTTATACAATATCTACAAAATAGTCAGACAATATAAGAACTTCATATATAGATCCATCCTATCCCCAGAATTCATGCTTCCCTACAGTACCTTAAGCCCACGGCACACGATACGATATTTTGTACTAGTTTTCGTAACTGACTCGTTCCATGCTGCATAGCGACGTGCTTTGCGTACACCAATCATAAGAACTTACTAATTTTGGCTTCACACGTGCAGAGTGCATTAGGCACGTTCAAAGGAGAAAGCAACTCAGTGAGTGCGTATATATTAGGTTAACGTTTACTAAAAACTAAAAAAATACGTTTATTAGTAAGTAGATATTTAAAGTAATTTAAATATCTACTTAAAGTAATTTAAGTAAGTAATAATACATTTCAATATTTAAAGTAATTTAAATATTGAAATGTATTAAATTTTTATAAATCAATGCATATTTCCAAAACGTGTTGCATAAAATAAGATAACCTCATTTATCTTTTAATGTAGTATAGTAATAATGCAAGTGAATAAATTCGTTATTGAAGTAATTAAAAATGTTTTTAGATATGGCAACTTGAACAAAAGAAGCTATTCTAACTTTAATAGATGCGTACAAGAATGAACCTTGTCTGTATCAAACAAAAAACCCAAATTATCACAATAAAAACTTACGTTATGAGTCATTAGAACATATTTGTGCAATCGTTAATACTGTAAATCTAATACAACAAGCACAGAATGCGCCGTTAAATTTTATAATTTAAGAAATCAGTTTAATTCTGAAAATGCAAAAGTGAGAGCATCAATCAAGAGTGGTATAGATAGTGAAAATGTAAGTATTAAAATAACTAGTAGATATAATAATTTATAGATTAAGTATAAAGAGTCATGTTATATATAAAAATACATACGGTATAAATTGTTATTTATAACAATAGGTATACAGACCCAATTTATGATACTATGATACTTTAAAATTTTTGGAGGAGCATATAATTCCAAGAAAAAGTAAGACATCACGTTTACCAAATACCAGAAAAGATACATCTATTCATTTGTTACACGTAAGTACATGCTTAAAGTAATTTAAGTATTTAAATTTGTTAAATTTCCATAATTCGTATATATTTCCTAAACTTATTGCCTATATTAAGATATTTAAACAATAGTTGCAGTTAATAATATTTTTTTAACTATTAAAAAATTATTTCTTTACTAATCTTTTTGCGTAATTAAAGATAAAATTTACAAAAAATAGTAAAATTTTATAATTTTTTATATTTATAAATTACAAATATTTAAAAATATAAAATACATTTAATTAAGTACTATGCTCGCTAAGATAAAAGAAAATTATACATTTACATAATATAAAAATTATATTATTTTATTTTCTTTTATTATTTTGTAGCATGATTATTCACAAGAATCACAAGAATCGCAGGAGCCAATATTAAATAAAATATTATTTGAAGATGATAGTGCCTACGTATATAATGAAGAGAATTTAAATAATAATGAAGAATTGTTCATGTCTTCATCAAACAACATAAATACTGCAACGCATCCGATTTTGGAAATTTTGGAACAAAGAAATTCACCGTTAAGATCCTTGCCATTTACAAATTCATGTAATATAAATACATCAAGTCCATCAAGTTCAGATACTGCACAATCATCAAGTATCGTATCGTCAAATGTATGCAGTAATGTGTTACAATCTTCATCTGTTCGCAATCCTAAGAAGCGCAAACCTAAAAATGATGATGTTTATGTAGACGCAATTGAATCGATTGCACACTCTCTAAAAACGCCATTATCAATATCAGCTAATGTTATGACTGATAGTACAGATCCTGTAGATACATGTATGAGATTTTTAGGTTCTCTTCTTAAAAAAATACAATCTCCAGATTTAAAATTAGATGTTATGAATATTTTAGTACAAACAGTTATAAACGCTAGTGCAATGGACTTAGGCCGAACTAAGGGACAAAATGATATATATTAATATTATAACTATATTATTTTTTTTTTAGCTGAACTGGCTGCACTAATTCAGACTATCTTTGTTTTTTCAGTGTGAAGCAAGAGAGATAAACTCTGAACTAGAGCAACCAGTTCTTTTTTGGGGAAAAGAGGGGGTTTAATGTGCTATCGGATGGTCATGTAGCACTCCTGCTGTATATTTATCTCCAGCCTCTTGCGTGCAACCAGTTCAGCTAAAAAGAATGGACCTCATAATATTTTATTATATTACGTTGATCTCATTTTATAAAAAACACTAATGTTCTTATAATATTTTTTAATATGTTGTATAAGATTAAGTATTAATTTTATTTTCAGTTTTTATGTTCACACTTTATTGAAGTTTTTGTTTCATTTCTTGTGTTTCTAATACTTTAAATATATTACTTTGATTTATTAATTATATAGAATAAGAGATGTTATTCTGTGATAAGTAAAGTTTTAATTTAAATCTCATTTTATAAAAGACACAAGTGTTCTTACATAAAAATTTTTTTTTTATATATTGTATAAGGTTAAGTATTAATGTCATTTTCAGTTTTTGTGTTCACACTGTATCGAAGTTTTTGTTTCATTTTTTATGTTTTTAATACTTTAAATATATTACTTTGATTTATCAATTATATAGAATAAGAGATGTTATTCTGTGATAAGTAAAGTTTTAATTTAAATCTCATTTATAAAAAACACAATAGTGTTCTTACATAAAAAAAATTTTTTTATATATTGTATAAGATTAGGTATTAATGTTATTTTCAATTTTTGTGTTCACACTTCGAAGTTTTTGTTTCATTTCTCATGTTTCTAATACTTTAAATATATTATTTTGATTTATTAATTATATAGAATAAGAGAAATATTATTCTGTGCTCAATAAAGTTTTATTCTAAATAATTATCTTACAAAATTATTACTTAAAAGATAAAATTTAAAAGAGGAAACTTAAAACTATGTTTCTAAACTATGCTTATATAAATTATATTTATGTATGTCTGTTTATAACTATTTGTGATAATCAAAATTTGTTTGTGAAAGATTAAAATATCTTATATCTAAAGTAAAGTTATTAAAAATGGAATATTAAAAATGGAGATAATATAAATGATATAAATCCTATTCTTTATCAACATATATATTTTGTCATGATATAGCTCCTACTGTGTTGAAATATGTACAGAAATGGTTTCTGATAGTAGGAGCACTATCAGTGCAACGATTTCCGTACTGATATGATCATAACAAAATTACCTTTTTAAAAAAAGGTAAAAAAATGCGCCAAGTATACGCGCTCAAAAACGCCCAAAAAATTACGCCTCAAAAAAGAATCCTTCTACAAAACTACGCCTAAAAAAGAACTCTTGTATTAATTACCTTTGTACAAAAAAAGATTTTTCCTACAAAAAATGTGATATCAAGAAAGTGCGCCAACTATACAATTGGATAGTTTCATAATACTCTGCACGCACGCACGCAGTGAAAGAGAAAGAAAGAGAGTTAGGCAATTAAGATATTTATTCGGTATGAAAGATAATAATTTTAACACATAGTTATTTGAATGCAAATAAATTTTTTTTCAAAATACTTGGCGCCGCCAAACCGAATAAATTAATTGTCTAACCTTTTCTCTCTTAATGTGTTTATGCGTGCGCAGATGGATGTGTGGGTGTGCGTGTGCGGCGCGTGCATGCGTGTGCGTGCGTGCGCGTACGTGTGCGTGCGTGCGTGCGCGTGTGCGCGTGTGCGCGTGTGCGCGTGTACGCGTGTGCGCGCGCGCGCGCGCGCGCGTGTGTGTGTGTGTGTGTGTGTGTGTGTGTGTGTGTGTGTGTGTGTGTCTTTCGTATTTTCTTCCTCCTGCGTATACATGTAAATTATTGTTATCATAGTTGATAAGTTATTATATAATTTAGTTTATAAGAAATGATTGTTAACATATTAAAGCAATTAAGATATTTATTCGGTTTGGCGGCGCCAAGTATTTTGAAAAAAAATTTATTTGCATTCAAATAACTATGTGTTAAAATTATTATCTTTCATACCGAATAAATATCTTAATTGCCTAACTCTCTTTCTTTCTCTTTCACTGCGTGCGTGCGTGCAGAGTATTATGAAACTATCCAATTGTATAGTTGGCGCACCTTCTTGATATCACATTTTTTGTAGGAAAAATCTTTTTTTGTACAAAGGTAATTAATACAAGAGTTCTTTTTTAGGCGTAGTTTTGTAGAAGGATTCTTTTTTGAGGCGTAATTTTTTGGGCGTTTTTGAGCGCGTATACTTGGCGCATTTTTTTACCTTTTTTTAAAAAGGTAATTTTGTTATGATTTCACACATTTTGTAGTAATTACTACCTTTATTGAGGCGTAATTTTATAAAATTTATTGCTACTATACAATCATCTAAAATATTATTTATTTAACATATTAAACAAATATATACTTGATTCTTTTAACAAAATAAGATTAATATATCTGAAATAAATCTAAAATAAGCACAATTAATATTATATCAGTTTGATTATAAAAAATTTAATGGAATATTTAATGACTTTTGATATGACACTTCTGATTATAAAAAATTTAATAGAATATTTAATGACTTTTGATATGACACTTCCAATTTAATTCATCTCTTTCGTATAATTATAAAATTAACATTTTTTATTATAATCTTCTCTCGAAGAAAAAGGAAACTGTTACTATTAATAAACTTTCGTTATATAACTTAAATCCAAGCTATTCATTGAGCCTATTTAAAATTTTGTCGGTTCAGTCGTTTTTGAGATCCGATAATCGAAGGATCCGTCAATACGACGTCTCGCGTAAAAGAGATTCGTCAGTCTCGGACACAGAGGACACTCGACTTCCTACGCTACGCATACACTTGGCGCGCGTGATCTTCGCGACCCGGACATCCCGGTTGACGGGAGTCGCCTGGCACGATCTCTACGCGTATCCCAGTGCCATAGAACCCATCGATTCTCGTGGCGCACCTCTGTGTCGTGATCTTCGCAACCCGGACATCCCGGTTGACGGGAATCGCCTGGCACGATCCCTATGCGTACCCCGGTGCCGCCGAATCCATTGGTTCTCGTGGCGCATTTCTGTGTTGCGATCTTCGCGATCCGGACATCCCGGTTGACGGGAATCCTGGCACGGTCTTTACGCGTACCCCGGTGCCGCCGAACCCATTGGTTCTCGTGGCGCATCTCTGTGTTGCGATCTTCGCGACCCGGACATCCCGGTTGACGGGAGTCGTCTGGCACGGTCCCTACGTGTACCCCGATGCCGCCAAATCCGTTGGATAACACATTGAGATTATGGGTCGATTCTCGTTATAACTGCACTGAGTTGCACTAGATCAGCAATGCAGTTCAGTCAGTGCAGACGCCGCGTAACAGTGGCGCTCTTGCGGTAAAAAAGCGAACCTGGACATTTCCTCACCACTAGCCGGGGCGGAGGAGACGACGACGACGTTTCTTAAATGAAAATTACCCATTTTCAACTTTTTTAAACTTTACATCGCGATATCTCCGCTCGTAGTTCACGTAAAATAAAAATAATAACACTTTCATTATATAATTCGATCCTAAGCTTTCGATTAAGCCTACTTAGAATTCGATCGGTTCAGTCGTTAATGAGATCCGATAATCGAAGGATTTCTCAATACGACGTTTCGCGTAAAAGAGGCACGGCCGTGTCTCGCTGCGCGTAACTTGGCGCGCGAGACACTACCGTGCCTCTTGATATATTATTCAAATTTGATTGAATCGTAGCATCAGTGTTGCTTCTAAATTTTGAAGGAATATAAGAATGCGCTTTCTTTTTCAGTAAAAAATTATGTAAGATGCAACAAGTATATGTAATCAATTCTACTTTTTCCACTGAGAAAGGTATAGTATTTAGAAGAATACAAAATCTGTTTGCCATAATGCCAAAGGCATTTTCTACTGTTCTGCGTGTTTTACTCAGTCTATAGTTAAAAAAATTTTTTTTTCATTATTAAGAGCGCGCCCAGGATATGGTTTCATTATGTTCGTTTTAAAAGGAAAAGCATCATCTGTAACAATTACACATGGCATATCAACATCATACTTATCCAGGTAAAGAGGATGACAAAGGAACATTTAATGTACCGGAATGCAATTGTGCATTTAAAGGACTTTCTCGAAATACAGAAGCATCGTGCATGCGACCATTTCTGCCTATATCTACAAATATAAAATTATATTCAGCATCCACCAGAGCCAGAAGGATTATACTGTCCTTTTCTTTATAATTTCTATACACAGAACCTGCTTTTCTTGGTGGTCGAAAATTAATATATTTTCCATCTAATGAACCTATACAATACGGAAATTGCCACAATGTATTAAATTTCTCTGCCAAAACTTGTCATTCAACTGGATTAGATGGACAGTTGAAAACTCTGTCTTCAAGAACTTCAACAATAGCTTTTAATGTAGCTGGTATTAACTGAGATAATGTATTAGGAGCGATTCGTACTGAATATGACAAGTCCTGAAACGAATTTCCTGTGGCAAGGTATCGTAATGTAACACTTAAGGGGATACTGGATACCGACGGAACAGTTAATTTCGCATTAACAAGAAATCATCGAATTGACTTTACAGATTAAAAAATCCTTTTACAGGTGTAAAGTACATACAAAAACTAATCCTGTTCTGCTCAATTAAAGACCGAAAAAGGCATAAAATTATTAATTAGCTGTCAACTCATAGAAACATTCACTCACATAAAAGTTATACGAGATTAGGCACATAAATCGAGAGCACAGCAGGACTCGGACAGGAATAATAAACAGTATGGTAGCAATAAAAGTACGAACAAATCTCTAATATGAGAGATTTTTCGACCAACTCATTTTATTCATTATAGGTTAAATTTAAGGTAAAGAAGAGCCAATATTTTTAATTTTTCTTTGTTTTTGATGTGAAGTCGATACTCGCATGATTCATTTTTGCGTGTACTTCAATCTTGCAAAAGGACTTTGTATTCTGTAAAGCCAATTTGATAATTATAATATTATATCTTAGAATTCCACCTTCATTATCGACCTTGATCAAGTTCGAGCGTTAGTCCAGCATCCCCTTAAACGGTCTCGGACTGTGATAGCTTGCCTCATTACAGTGTCTTTTTTTCAATTAAAGGTGCAACATCATGTAACAATTCTTCAAGCATAAGTTGTTCTATACGTACATAATTTTTGAAAGAATTTGGATCTTCAATGCTACAATAAATAAAATAACTTTAAATTAAAACCAAAGAAAAAATTAAATATCTAAATAAAAAATTAAAAAGTAAACGCAAGCAGATCACAAATATTGCAAATAAAAATTGAAATATATTAAGTATTTGTGAAGTTGGCACCTCATCTTCTTGCACCGCAAGTGTTTATGCAAGTTCCATTTGCACCCGCAATAGTTCTACAGTTCTCGATCGGTCTCAGAAATAGATCTGTTAATTTAGTTTAAAAAAAATGAAATTCGAAAATATGAGATGCCAAGTTCCCGTGGCACCTCAAATTGCGAAAAAATTGATTTTTAACACAAAATTCTATAATTCTCGAAGAGTTCTATAGTTTCTGATAAGTATTAGCGATAGTTCTGCACTTTTAATATTCTTAAACAAACTTTTAATATGACCGTTGGCACCTCAAGTTGCGAAAAAATGGATTTTTAACATGGAATTCTATAGTTCTCGAAGAGTTCTATAGTTCCCGATAAGTTTCAGCGATAGTTCTGCTTTTAATATTTATGATCATAGTTATGTTCATGTGTTAATGAAAGTGACAGATTTTCTAACCTTATAAACCTTAGGGTGAAATCACACGGTACGGGAATCAATATGCGGGACAAAGGATGCGTGATTCGAACAGCCAATCAGCGCTCTTCCGCATTTTTCTATCTCACATGATTGGCTGTTCAAATCACGCATCCTCTGTTCCGCACGCTGATTCCCGTACCGTGTGATTTCACCCTAACTTTCTTAAGGAATCTCGCAGTAAAAATAGCACCAAATCTATTATCGAAAACTAGCATGCTAGCCCGTATAGCAGTACGCAGCACGCAATATTTCACGTACACGTAACACGTAGTATAAGGGCTAGTAAAACGTCTCGCATGCGATTTAACACGAAAAATCGTATCGTGTGCCGCGGGCTTTACACTCCAGATCTTCGGTTAATTTCGCGGATAAAACTTTCATCAAAACAATCGAAGGGCAAAGCCCTGCTTTCGTTCAAGGATATTTCGCACTCCATTTCCAAACGCTAGAAAATGTCACGGTAATCTACACAAACAGAGCAAAATCCCCGAACTCGGCTTTTGTGGGAAGTGCATGCTATTCCCCTTCCCCGAGGATTACCGTGGCATTTTCTACTAGCGTTTGGAAATGGAGTTCGAAATATTCTTGAACGAAAGCAGGGCTTTGCCCTTCGATTGTTTTGATGAAAGATGATCGATTGTTTTATCCACAAAGTTAACCGAAGGTCTGGAGTGTAAGATATTGTAGGGAAGCATGAATTCCGAGGGTAGGATGGATCTATATATGGAGTTCTTATATCGTCTGACTATTTTGTAGATATTATATAAAGGCAGAGAACGTTCCAAGATAGACCTTTTTTTATTGGAGGTAGTTAGTAACACAAGGTTTTCTAGTTTATTGTTTCAGCCTCATGTTTCAATTCCCAGCCCTTGCCTCTGTATTCACGTCCGAAGCATGGGCAATTTACAACGCTGTGATTACTATTATAGAACTAAAATTACAAAAAGTACTCGTCGTAATTCACGTATTAGAAGCCCTCCTAAACTCTTCCCCCCACCAAAATAACTTTGTAATCTTGCAGATCAAAAATAGAATGCGCTAGGCAACAGAACATAGATCTCAGTTTCTTATGAGTACCGTCCCACCGTGGCATCCCGGGTAACGAAACAGCTGACACTCTCGCAAAACGTGCTATGGTAGAAGGATCATGTCCTCGGAACTTCAAACTGCCTCACTCAGACATATATACTATTCGTCGAGCCAAAATGGAATCAATTTGAATTCTATCTCAGCCATCATGCGCAAAATAAAGGCGTTTCCTATTTTCAAAAAAATACATTGCAAATTAAAGAAGCCATGGTTCACTAAATTCAACATTAACAGGTCTCACATCACCCCTGTCATTCGACTCCGCTCCAACCATTACAACCTCAATGCCAGCTTATTTCAAAAGAATTTAATTGATTCCCCCTCGTGCGCTTGCGGTTACCCATTACAAGACTTCAATCATATACTTTATAATTGTCCGCTAACTCGATAAAGGATACGCTCTTCGTAAGGTCATCTCTGAAATTCCGGATAATTACTCAAACGATATTACGCCAGCCATCATCAACCCCTCTTTTAAACTCTGATGAGATTATGGGAGTGAAATAATGACGCATACGTGATAGAGTAATATAGACAAAGTTTATTATAGTGAACGAAAAAAAAACTTCAATAACGAAATAAGTACGAAGCGATCTGTACAGTGTAAGCTACGCAACGCGACTGACTCTACAAGACATAGCACTACACCAGAGACATCCAACGAGTGGATCGCACGTTGATTCGCTTGATGTACGACTGATAAAGCATGTTAAACTTCCGTTTTTATTCAACACTCCCGCCGTTTACATGCTTTATATCACAAATATTTAGTTCGCTTTGCAAGTACGCGAAACGATTTTTGCTTAAACCTTTAGTGAATCAGACAGCTGTTTGTCTGTCGGAATATATTTTACATCGATTTGCTTATTTTCTACTTTTTCTCTAATGAAGTGGTATTTAACACTGATGTGTTTTGTTCTCTTATGAAACTCTGGATTGCGTATTAAACGAATTGTGCTTTGATTATCAACAAAGAGAGTTGTCGGTTGTTCTGAGAAACAACCTAGATCAGTTAACAGCTATCTGAGCCATATGATTTCTTTACAAACTGTCGCAGCAGCTACATATTCAGATTCGGTAGTACTGAGCGTCACCAATTTTTAACGCTGCGATGACCAAGTTACTAACGAGTTATTTATGCGAGATACATATCCTGTTGTGGACCTACGTGAATCTACATCACCGGCAAAATCCGCGTCGGAATAACCGCACAGTCTTATACCTAATTGTCTCCCGTCGCTTTCGTACAGTATGCCATAATTAATCGTACCGGATAAGTATTTCAGTATTCTCTTTACTGCTTGCCAATGACTCTGATTATGTTTGTTGCAGTATCGACTTACAAGATTAACCGCGTAACAGATATCCGGCCTTGAGACTAGGACGAGGAACATTAACGACCCTATAGCTTCTCTATATGGCACATTCGCAATACTATTTTCTTCGGATTCGACTTGACTGAGTATAGTGTGTGGGTCTGCCGGTGTACAATTGCTCTTAGCGTCGGTTATACTAAATCTATGTAATACACTTTTGGTATATATACATTGGTGCAAAAACATTGACTTTCTGGCTCGATTTCTTTCAATCTGCATCCTGACGAACATACTCGCGTCTCCTATCGTTATTTTAAACGATTGCTTTAAATAGTTAAGAACTTGATCAATAGATTTCCGCGATTGGCTTGCGATCAGGCCGTCGTCTACAAATAACGCTAAATAAACATTATAACCATTCGTTACGCCAATATATATGCATTTATCCGCAAGACTTGCGCGAAAATTGAATCGATTAAAAAATTCGTTGAATTTTCTATTCCAACAACGAGGGGCTTGTTTAAGCCCGTACAATGACTTGTTCAATTTACACACTGTATTGTTGTCGGCCTTCAAACCTTCGGGAATCTTCATGTAGATTGTTTCTCTCAAGTCTCCATAAAGGAACGCCGTTTTGACATCGAACTGCAGCATTTCCAAGTCCATCTCCGTGACCAAGGATAGGATGACTCTCAACGAGTCATATCTCACCACGGGAGCGAAGGTTTCTGTGTAGTCGACACCATATTTCTGCTGGAACCCTCGGGCACATAACCTAGCCTTGTACCTTTTTACTGAGCCGTCAGGGTCCCTCATCACTTTGAAGACCCACTTTGAATCTATAAGGTGTTGATTGGCAGGTTTGGATACTAGTGTCCATGTATTGTTCTCCTTGTGAGCTGCCAGCTCATCCTCTATGGCGCGTGACCATTCCTTAGCCTCTGATCCTTTTATTGCCTCCTGGAATGTGGTAGGTATGTCACAATGAGTTATGTTCAGTTCATACCTTTTTGGTTTCTTCAGGGAAGTCCGATCTCGAAGTTTATTCCGTGCAGGTGGAATCTCTTCCTCGCTCAACTCGGTTGCATCTCCATCTGATGCGGTAAGCAGCTCCTCGGTATTTTCTGGCGTTTGGTCTGTCATTTCGTTTTCACTATCTTCGGCTCATTATTATTATTTTGCATTTCGTTCGTGCTTCTAGGTAAACATATCCCTGGAGTTTCGGTCGTCGAGGACGGAACCTCGTTGAAGGTTACATTTCGAGAGACGATCACCTTGTCGGTTTCGGAATCATATAATCTATAATTTGTAGACTCACCCTGATATCCGACCAATATACATTTTTTTGCCTTTTGGTCTATTTTCCTCCGAAATTGTTTCTCGATGTGTGTGTAGCAATCGGTACCAAACGTTCTTGCATGTGACAGGTTTGGTTTCTTTCCGCACCATAGCTCGTACGGAGTAGCAGTCTTCCCTTTTGCGACCAGAGTACGATTTAGTATATAGACCGCTGTGTTGACGGCCTCAGCCCAAAGCCTTTTAGATAGTTCCTTCGCGTGAATCATGGTTCGTGCACTTTCCACAACAGTGCGATTTTCACGTTCTGCCTTCCCGTTTTGCTCGGGGGTATACGGTGCCGTGCTTTCCATTGTAACACGAGATCTTAGATAATTGTTCATTGCACTATTCGAATACTCGCGACCATTGTCAGCTCAAAGCACTTTCATATTGTAACCGAATTTGTTAGCCAACATCCTCTCATAGTCTTTGAATCTTTCAAATACGTCGGACTTGTGTTTCAGGAAATACACCACGCGATAACTGCTCGCTTCATCGACGAATAACAAATAGAATCGTGAACCGCCGACTGATACTTCGGAAAAAGGACCGCACACATCAGTGTGAATATATTCACCTGGTTTCCAGTTCTGTTTTTCACTATTTCGCTTGAACTCGAGTTTGTGCAATTTTCCATATTGACACGGTTCACAGAAGAAGTCGTCTTTGCACGAGAATTTTACACCATCAACAGCTTGTTTGTCCACAATATTTTGCAACGATTGTTTGTTTAAATAACCGAGTCTTTCGTGCCACTCGCGTAAGCTAGTAGTCGACATATTCACCTGTTTATCTTCCTGTTTGATTACTCTAAAGAGCATGCAGTACATGTTATTATCGCGTTTCAACCCGACTGCTTGGACAGTCGCGCGCAAACGTCACTTTATTGTTACCGAAGATAACTCGATATCGTTAGCCGTACACACTCCGACCGAAAATAAGTTTTTTCTTAGACTGGGCACAAAGAGCACGTTATTAATTTGTGTTTTGATCCATTGTCCTTTTATTAGTTTCTCAATGTGTACGACACCTTCGCCACGTACTTCGCGCTAACCGTCATTTCCGAGAGATACGGTATCACCAGCCATAGGCTTAAAATTAGACAAAATTAGACCACTCACGTCTAAAAGTGATGTGTCGAGAGGCACCGCTGTCAGTAATCCAGGAGTCCTTGGAATCTTGCAAAAGAAATTTCCGAGCAGTCTCTCCTGTCAACACATGCTGTTTGTCGTCTTGTTTGTTCTTGCCAGATGTTGACACCAGGAACGCGCCATCTTCACTACACTTGTTGTCTGTTTTGTTCCTTGTATCCCTCTTTCTCTTTCGGCATTCTCTTGATAGGTGACCTTTCTTTTTGCAATAATAACATTCTACTGGAACTTTCTCGTCGTTTTTGAATTTCGTTTTATCACTTTGATTTTTCCAGCCTCTTAATCCTTTCTTCTTGTTAAGGCTCAGAGTTGCAAGTGCGCCAGTAGTTTCGTCTTCCTCGGCCATTCTATTCTCTTCTTTCATTAGTCTCTCGAGGAGATTTCTTACTGTTTGATTTGCCGGTAACACGCTGTCCCAAGCCGTTACAAGCGTGTTGTACTTTGCAGGTAGAGAGCCTAGTATTTTCGCCATGACGTCGGTATCGTCGATCTGTTGTCCGACGTCTCGTAACTGGCTTACCAAATTTTTAATATGAGTTGATACTTCTGCATCAACAGCAGTTTGCTCGAGGCTGACCTCTGCTTGTACATTCTTACGAGGCTCTCCCACATCTCATTAGCTGTTGCGCAAGTGATCAGGCCCTGTAGCTGTGTCTTCTCCATTGCGGAGGATCAGGCTCATAGCCTTCGCATTATCCTTGATCCAGGATTTTACAGCGGCCACTGTTCGTTCGCCCGCTGGCTTCTGTCGAGATCCGTCTATCAAGTCCTCCAACCCGTATGCTATGAGAAGTTGAGTCATCTCGAACTTCCATACAGTAAATCCAGATCCATTGAATTTAGTAATGCCTTTCCCAAGGATGCTTTCTTCCGCCATTTCGAGTAGCGGGAAACACACACGTGGTGCTGAGACTTGCTTGCTCACAGTATACTTAAACTTTGCAACGCGAGTCACTCTGGGCCCATAACCTGATGAGATTATAGGAGTGAAATAATAACGCGTACGTGATAGAGTAATATAGACAAAGTTTATTATAGTGAACGAAAAAAAAACTTCAATAACGAAATAAGTACGAAGCGATCTGTACGGTGTAAGCTACGCAACGCGACTGACTCTACAAGACATAGCACTACACCAGAGACATCCAATGAGTGGATCGCACGTTGATTCGCTTGATGTACGACTGATAAAGCATGTTAAACTTCCGTTTTTATTCAACAAACTCTGCAGAGTCCTCGCGGCTTTCTGTAAAGCATGTAAACTCAGCATCTAAAAGATATAATCTACGCCTTCCGCGCTAGGCGGCGAGGCATCGTACGTCGCAGCATGCAATCCCCTCTATTCGTTCTTTCCCCTGGGCGCAGTTACTGCTCCGTCCTACCCGCTTGTTCCTTCCACAGGTTCGCTCACTCGAGTGCGCGAATCACCGCTCCTAGCTCATTCATGCTCCGACCTTTTACGCTCGCTCAAAACGGAGCATAAGTTTATAGTTATTTGGCCGAATTGTGGCTCGACTGAGATCAGGAGCCAGTTAAACCTGAAGAAGAAGAAGAAGAAGCGCCATTAAATCAAAAGAAGAAGTATATCTAGCAACTCTGCTCTCAACCGGCAGAACTATGGTACGCCGAGATAAACTAGCGGACAAAAGGAAGCAATTGGACTGGTTAAAGAAGGCTCTTGAAGAGTACAGAGAGAAGAATCCCTCTGCATTCGAGCCGCCTACTGCCGCCTTTGTACAGGTCAAACACGATCACCCTTCACCACCAAGCACCACTCCGCCTAATGGGCTTGCCAAAATACCGGAAAAGGTACCGATTCCTAAGCCTGTAAACAGATTGTCTCCTCCTCCCGTGACGGTGGCCCCTATCCGTGTCTGCACAAGTTAGGAAGTGTAACATCGAGGCTACACGCTCGGCTCCTCGAATCGGTCCGAAGCCCCGTATATGGGCAATAAAACCGATAAAGTTCTCGGTTACTAAAGAGGGGAACAGATTTATCATCGAAGACAGATAACACAACCCTCTAGACCTTTTATTTTCTTTTTTTCCTTAACCACGTCCGAACCACTTCACCCGGACGTGACAATATATTATTTTAAAAATTATTAATTGTAATTTTCAAACTGTTTTAATTAACTGTTATAATTAATTACAGCATTCTAATAAACAATCTGATGTATCAGATACGAGTGACATGAAAATAATTAATGATTCAATGGTGGAAGAATTACAATATACAGATACGTGTAAGTTATTAACGAAAAAAATGATAATAAGAATTAAACACACACACACACACACCCACCCCCACACCCCCACACACCCGCACACGCACGCGCGCGCACGCGCACACGCACGCACGCACGCACGCACGCACGCACGCACGCACGCACGCACGCACGCACGCACGCACGCACGCACGCACGCACGCACACACACACACACACACCACCATCACCACCACCACCATCACCACTACCACCACCACCACATACACACATACGTGCGCGCGTGCTTACTTGATTCTTTTAAAAGTAAATAATCTTTAAATATCCTTCTTAAACTGTTTTTCTATTATTTTTAGCTGTTAAACCTGACTCTAACAATCGTCATTCGTCTACGTCTTCGGTATCCAAATCAGCAAATTGTTCAGACAAAAGAAAAAGAGAAGCTTTGGAAACAACATGTGCCAGAATTTATTCAAGATTTTGGAAAGCTACTTCTCAAACATTAATGAATATATGTAATGAGGATAACAATGCCTCAGATGGATTACATCACTGGATTCTATACTTGGAAAGTGAGTTACGTAAAATAAAAAACAGAAAACGATTGAAACAATTACAAAGAAAAATTATCGAATTAGTAGATGATGAAGATAATGATTAAAAATGATACATTGTATATATATTTATTATTTTTAAAATTTTAAAATGGTCTTTTTTTTTAGAGAAGAAATTTACCATTTCGATAAATATATATGCTTAATAAACATATGATACATATATTGTATTTATATATAACAATAAATATATAGTATTATAACAATAGAATTTGTTTACTTTGTTAAAATGAATTACTTTTATGTTAAAGTTATGTTAAAATTAAAGTGATACCTTTTGAAATATTATTAAATATTTAAGGGTAATAAAATAGTCAATCAAGCAGTTGACCTATATGTAAAAAGTTTACATTATTGTAAAAGATTTAAGAGGATGCTGGACTGTTCTTTTTTACCAACAAAGATAAATAATTCTTGCATTCTTGCCAATTTTTTTTGGCTTTACAGAATTAAAAATCCTTTTACAGAATTAAAGTACGCACTGAAATAAAGTAGGAGTGATAGATTTTACGCTGAAAAAGAGAGAAAAGTTATAAAAACATGCTTATTTACCTACAACATTATGGGTAGAATTGTTGACATGTGAATCCAACAGCTTCGTATAAAAGTTTAGTAGGTTTTAGGCACAAAACAATTATCATCCCTACTTTTTTGGAATGTCTACTTTAATCCTGTGAAAAAATTTTTTAATTCTATAAAACCAAAAAGAATTGGCAAGAAAGTAAATATTTCGAGTCACTCAGGTTACAAATTGAAATTTTACAAGTACAAATAAGTAATATTAATAAGTAATAAGTAATATTTTTGCGTGTACTTTAATCCTGCAAAAGGATTTTGTATTCTGTAAAGCCAATTTGATAATTAATAATATAATAGGTTAAAATTCTGGCCTACATTATCGACTTTGATCAAGTTCGAGTGTCACTCCAGCATCACCTTAAGTTATAAAGTTATAAAGTTAAAAAAAGTTTAAGTTGATTTATAAACAAATTTATGAACAAATTTATGTTACTGTAAGGAGTTTATATTATATGTAAGACGTTTAAATCATTTTTATGTTTATTACAATTACACACATCATACATATTTACTGAATATATATAACTATTGTTTACCTATTATGTGCCATAATTAATAAAATAAAAATTTATTTTAAATACATTATATTTTAAACATGTATACATCTGTACATATGTACATTTCAGTTCATTAGATTAATAGAATTTATTTAGAATGTACTTAAAATTATACTTCATATCTAAATTTTTAAAAACTAAATCGTATAGAATTTATTTACAATAAACCTTTACAATAAACCTTTACAGTAAACCTTTATAATAAACCTAAAATTATACCTCATATCTAAATTTTTAAAAACTAAATCATATACTCTTGCCAATCAACTGCTCTAACAGTATTAAAACAATTGTTTGAATTCTTCACGAATATGAATAGCATTTCTACTAGATCTTACATTAATAATTTCATGTAACTGCATTATTCTTCCATTCACCAAGTGTTATTGTATGATTTTCTATATTTTCAATATCTATTGCTCCATGCATCATTTTCAATCATTTTTATGGCTGAGATAATTATGTAAGGCACAATATGCCAGGGTAACAATTTGAACTGTACCAATTGGTAAATATATTGTTGACAAAAGAACGCGAAATCTATTTGCTAATATTCCAAGATTATTTTCAACAACCCTTCTGCCTCTACTGAGTCTATAATGAAAAATTCGTTCATCATGTGTTAAATTTCGTAATGAGTACGGCTTCAATATATGCTTTTGCAGAGGAAAAGCATTATCAGCTAATAAAACATATGGTATAGATTCATCCATGTCTGGCAAAGAGTTATGTACTGATATATTTAGTGAATTTTGAGAATCATTTAATAGTTGTGTGAAATCATTGTCGCGAAAAACCCCTCCGTCACTTATCCTGCCATTAATGCCAACGTATATAAATTGATAAAGTGTATTAACTATTGCTAATAAAACAATGCTATTAGTACCCTTGTAATTATAATACATTGATCCGTAGCACTTTGAATTCTATGTGTCGCCCATCCATTGAACCAGTTTGAAACATTCCAAAGTTGAAAATAATATTTGCAATTTCTGTCCATTCTTCATTTGTATTTGGTGTCTGTAAAAATTATGCGTTAAATTTATCTTTATTATTAATTTCAGAAGTTCATATATCGTATTCATTTATTTACCTTTAAATAATCCTTTCGAAGAACTAATAATACGGTAAATAATACGGCTTGTTTCACGAATGATACGAGAAATCGTACTCGCTGGAATTCTCACAGAATATTCCTAGCTTCTATAAGTTTCACCAGTGGCTAAAAATCATAGAGTGACTGATACTTGATCTCTTGGCGAGATATACTCTCTCATGTTCGCATTTTGACGTTGTATAAATGGCATCACCATATCAAATTGATCAAATAAATCAGCTCGCATCCTGAAGAATCTTTGAAAGTAATCACTATCTTCTAATCTCAATTCTTTGTGCGCTAAATGAATAGTCCCTCTCAAATCTCGACTTCTTCGAATTATCCATTTGCGTGTCCAAACTGATCGGCGACGTTTTGACCTGTAAGAAGTTAGCCCCCCACTTTTAGAATTTAATAATTTTGAAAATTATGCTGAATTGTGTTAAATTTTCATAATATGAAAAATGCGCTCAAAAATAAAAAGAATCGATTTTTTAGGTCAGCCCCCACTTTTCGTTTTTCTTACTTTTTTTTATTGTGCTAGGTTATGCTAACATTGTGCCAAAGTATTATTTCTACAAAAATAACAAGAAGTTATGACAAAAAAACTATTTCAAAGAAAAATATATATAAATTAACATTTCTATTCGTATCGGTTATCCAAATAGCATAAAACTATATATCTGAGTTGTTCTAGCTGAACACAAGTCAGCACAACATTCGGTTTCGCCAGCACAACGATATCAAAGATACTTTTACTCTTGATCATGGCCCTTTGTGCATCGATTCTATGTCCATAATTCGAGCTTCTAATCAACTGATGAAGCTAATATCGCACATCTGAGCCGAGTACAAATCAGCACAACATTCTGACTCGCCGTTTTGATCGCTCACTAGAAGAACTAAACTCCAGCGAAGGACGACTGCGTATGCTTAATTTATTTGATATATCTAAACGTGTAGGAAATGACATATTTTCTTCTACCCACTTCTCGTTTTTTTGAAGAAAGTAATTCACGTTCCTCTTCCCCTCTTATCATTTTATGCGCAGTTAAGAGAAAAATTTTGACATGTGGGATCTGGCATCTGAATGAATTTGAATGGGACAGTTACTTCGTTTAGACAACTCTTGTTCTAAATGTTTAATTTGATTATTAAACTCGTTGTTTTTCTGCATAATAAAAAATATCTCTCTCCTTGTATAAGTTATTGATTGATATCCAGATCCTGAAAAAAATGCATGAAAAAAGTATATTTTTATAAATATTCTAATTAAATAGAATTCTAATTAAATTATTTATAAATTATTAAAAATTATTAAAATATATTCGAATATATTATATAAGACATTAGTATCATATCACAAGTCAAAATAAACTCGAGTTCTGAATACCGATTCTGAAAAATTTGTTCGTATTTAATAAACACCCTATATAAGACACTTAAAACTTCAAGTACCTTAACTTTAATATAAACCGGATTTCAAACACACACACTCTCTATTGTTGTGAACAAAGCAGGCACAACGTCTGCCTAGCTAGCCCCCCCCCCCCCATTTGATCAAAATGTTACGACTAAATTATATAATAATGCGCTATTTATGCGCTCTTCAAATCTGCAAAAAAAAATTTTGCGCTCGTTTCGTTTAGAGAAAAAAAAATTTTTTTAATGGGGGCTGAGTAGGCTGCCAGTAAGCCCCCCCACGTGTTAATCGCAAGCAATTAAAAAAAACAAATATGCAGGATTTATGCGCCTATTATGCGCTTTCATATAGGGGTAATTTCGTTTTTTGCACTGCAACTTTTAAGGGACTTCCCTCTTGAAGCAAAGGACGAAATTCTTACATAACACATTAAAAATTGAAGAACTGGAAAAATTATTTATACACGGTAAATCTTTGATTTATGCGCTATTATTTTAAGATAAATTTGAATTTTGCACTGCATCCCTTAAAGGACTTCCCTCTTGCAGCAAAGGGCGAAATATTAATATAACATGTTAAAAATTAAAGAATTGCAAAAATTAACTGTACACAATAAATCTTTGATTTATGCGATATTATTTTAAGACAATTTTGAATTTTGCGCTGCAACCCTTAAGAATATGTAAGAATTTCACTTTGCAAAAATCGAAGTTACCTCTATATAATAGTGCATAAATCGAAAATTTATTGTGTAGTTAATTTTTCCAATTCTTTAATTTTTAACATGATATATGAGAATTTCGTCTTTTGCCTCAAGAGGGAAGTCCCTTAAGAATTGCAGTGCAAAATTCGAATTTATCTTAAAATAATAGCGCATAAATCAAAGATTTACCGTGTATCGAAAATTTATTGTGTAGTTAATTTTTCCAGTTCTTCAATTTTTAACGTGTTATGTAAAAATTTCATTCTTTGCTTCAAGAGGGAAGTCCCTTAAGAGTTGCAGTGCAAAAATCAAAATTACCTCTATATAATAGCGCATAAATCGAAGATTTATTGTGTACAGTTAATTTTTCCAATTCTTTAATTTTTAACATGTTATATTAAAATTTTGCCCTTTGCTACAAGAGGGAAGTCCTTTAAGGGATGCAATGCAAAATTCGAATTTATCTTAAAATAATAGCGCATAAATCAAAGATTTACCGTGTATAAATAATTTTTCCAGTTCTTCAATTTTTAACATGTTCTGTAAGAATTTCATCCTTTGCTTCAAGAAGGAAGTCCCTTAAGGGTTGCAGTGCAAAAATCGAAATTACCCCTATATGAAAGCGCATAATTAGCGCATAAATCCTGCATATTTGTTTTTTTAATTGCTTTTGATTAACATGTGGGGGGGGCTCACTGGCAACCTACTCAGCCCCCCATTAAAAACATTTTTTTTTTTTTCTAAACGAAACGAGCGCAAAATTTTTTTCTTGCAGATTTGAAGAGCGCATAAATAGCGCATTATTATATAATTATATAAATAATCGTAACATTTTGATCAAGTGGGGGGGGGCTAGCTATGCAGACGTGCGGACACAGTTGAAACTAAGCGGGACTACTTGAGATGTCGAACGCGCGCCACCGAGTATCTTTTTGAAACGCACACACTTTTTGAAAAACCGTACAACAAGGCTAGCAGATATTAACAGCTAATTATTGCAAATTTTAATTGCTAATAGTATAAGTTAAGAGGAAAAAAAACGAACGCGGGACCTCGTGGGATCTACAACTAAAAGTCTACACGAAATAAATATTAATTTAGAAAAATAAAAACTTTCTAAACTGTCGATTATGCGTTATAAAAACAAACACGGTAAGCGTTATTTAAAAAATGTTAATAAATAAAATATTCTACATACCTCCAGGAAGAGTATCCATTTTGCAGAACTTGATTATCACTTTTATTTAAAAAGTTATTAACGTTCAAAATAGACTAAAAAATATATATATATATATATATATATATATATATATATATATATATAAAGCGCGTAAGAAACGTGTGTCGCTGACGAAGGTCTACTTTCAATTATTATACCTGCTCGACTGGCCCTAAGTTAATCGCTCCGGGATCGATTAAATCCAGTTTAGGAACGTATGTTCGATCGAAAATGTGTTATGAACTTGAATTAATTTCTTATAAAGGATAATAAAATGGCAGCTCGTACATGATTGACTCTTGCTCTTATTGTTAGTGTTTGTTTCTGTCGATGGTTCTGACGGCGATATAGGGTGCGTTCGGGGAGTGCGCTATCAGCGCTAATGCATCGTTCTATTCTTGTATATCTAACGAGTAAAAAAGATAGAGTAACATGTTAGCGCTAATAGCGCGCTCCCTGAACGCGCCCATAATGAAATAAAAACAAAAGTTATTCATTTAGTAATCCAAGACAGAACTTATGACGTCATTAATTGCTCCCGGAACGATTAACCCAGGGCCAATCAAAAACGCTATAAAGACGGCCTTGCATCTGAACCGTAGTTCGACACGAAAACTTAGCGATTACGCATGCTCTCTTTTACTTCATCGATACAGATTTCTTAACCTTAAAATACGTCAACTTTAACAATAAATTTCTGCTTTTAAACTGACGAGTGTCACTTTTTGTTTTTCAAATCTTTGTTTTTACAGAAAAACATATTGTTTGAGTGCATTCTTATCAAAATCTAAATGAAACATTCTAAACTAAATATTTACTCTTTACTCTTAAGATAAATGTATCTTTAGGAAAAAATTATGTATTGCATGACATACGATACAAATGTTACAGATTCTGTGATTCTGTGACTCTGATCGTATAGTACAATTAGAGAATAATATAAATAATGATATAAATAAATAATAACGATAAATAATAACACAGGCAGGGGTCATCCATTTCTATCAATGCAGATTAATTTTAAACTCAATTTAACTTATCTTTTTTTAATTCTTAGAAACTAGAAAAAGATAATGAGGTTAAATCGAGCTTGATATTAATCTACATCAACTGTTAGAAATAGACATTAATTGCTTGAGAAAAACATGTATGTAAACATAGCGCGAAAGAAAAAGAAAGCTGATACTGGTGGTATATTGTTGATACTCACCGTGGGCACAGTTTCCTGATCAAAATAAGAAAAGTCCTTGAACGCCTCCTGTCTCGCTAGATCGACAATATTGTTGGATGACATGTTGCCTGAGGTGCGGCTCAACAAGTGATCGAAGTGTGAAACCACGTTTTACTCACTGTCGCAAACGTAATACATCGTGCGTGCGAAGCGCGTATGATGGTACTGGATCCTTTTCGGACTTCACATACAGCAATTCATCTGCTCCGTCTATTCCCATCTGTCTATTTCCACCTCCACATTCTCGGTTAGACGACAGAGCGAATAATAGATACAGTTGCGCGAGCTCACGCGGGAACATATAAGATTCAGGATAACCATATCTATTGAGACCAGAGTTTGAAAACGTCCGCTGTAAGTTTTATCGATAGAATATTAGTAGAAATATAACAAAATTTGTTAATGAAATGTAAATTGGCAGATTGACTGCAGAAATTGAACAAAATCTGCAGTTTTATATTACCACCCAGATAGAAATGCAAACAGAAGAATTTCAGCATTATTTTAATTTTAAAATGCAATGTATAATATATTGTGTAATAAATCTAAATCTAATTTTTAAAATCATTAATTCTAAATTTAATTACTGTAACGTATAGCAATTTTTTAAAAATTGATGTTTAAAATCAATTCTTATATGTATAATAATTGTAATAGAGCGAATCATTTTAGCACATTACTGAATTACTGAATATTATTTATTATCTATTACTGAATACATTTCAGAAATTAATTTTGTAATTATGTAAACTGTTACAGCATGAAATTGTACAATTATTATTCAAGTAGTAAGTAATTTTCTTTCATAATTTTCTCAATATGTACAACTTATAGTAATAAAATTATTTTTTAGCAAAAGCATATGCATTTTCATTAAGAATTACATTATGCAATTATTACAAAATGTTGTGAATAGCAAGAAACAATTATTGTGCATTTATTACAAAAGTTTCCTATCTGGGCATTTAAAGGTTTAGTTTCTGCCGACAATTTACTGTCAAATTATAAGACTCTACTGACAAACACGAGTTTAACTTTAAATTCTGTGAACACATTTTTTCAATACTATTGTGGAAAATATTAGATAATTAATCGGATTAACTAAAGTTAGCTGAGAAAAGAGCAATTTTAGAATCGACACGTATAACTTACAATATAAAATATATTTTTATAAGATGGTTCTTTAGAATTCAGTTCGGCGGCGGATACTCGACTGACTCGCGATTTTCAAGAAAAGCTGATGACGCGGTCGCAATTATACATATAAATAACAAAGAGAAACCGACTTGTCACAAAAAACATGACCTGTATCTGTTATTAACGTAAATATACACTCGAATATCGCTATCCTATTACCTATATGCCCATACTGTTTTAGAAAACATGAGTCTGTGCCAGACGCTGTATAGCGCTATGTCAGGCGCTATTTTCTTTAAAAGTTTTAAAGATTTTTAAAAAATCTAAAAAAATTCGTGAAACATTTATCAACATTGTAATTGATGACGTCATAGTCATTGAGATAAAAAATGTTTACTGAATATTTAATCTTTTATGAATTCTGTTCTAAATACATATAAAAAAAAGGTTTCTTTAAAAATGTGATTTTTTATATATGTATAGAGGAGAAAAAATCCCTTTAAGATTTTTCACTTCGAGATTCAATATTCAACAGAAAAAAAAGTACTAATTAATATTTGCAAGAAAATTAAATTTATTCTAATTTTTTTTATGATGCGGAATTTAATTTTTAGCAGTAACTAAATAGAGAAGCGATGATTCGTCAAAATATTTTCGAAAGATATTTTTTATCAAAAATAATATTTACTCTGAATAATTGGCAAAATTATTACTTATAGAAAACATGTCACGTTTAAAGAATGCGTAAGTCTGAGACGTCCTTCCAGAATGTCTGCTCGATATTCTGATCTATGGCTCTGAAAGACCAAGAATTCCTTCCATCGCCTACTTCTTTAAAGAAAGAAGTTAAATAGGTAGATTTACTGGTTTGACAACTATAAGCAAATATTTTACTTTGGCTTGAACACTGTGGACTTGCATAGTGGAGGGTCAATATAAATTCAGATAATACCAGATCTGTTGTGATACCTAAGTACATTTGTTGCATATTGGAAACAATTTGCTTACTGGGACAATAAAAGATACCTTTTCATATTGGAAATATATGTAATTATTGTAAAAATCGTTGCAGCATAAAATTGTATCATTATTATTCAAGTAATAATAAAAAATTCTTTTTACTTTTTTTATATAACTTTGCGTCATTATTTTGTCAATATTTAGAACTTATAATTGTAAAATTCTATTTCAGCAAAAGATATACGTTTTGCAGAATCATCTTAAGACAATTATTGCGAAATGCGATGAATGGAAAGATGCAATAATTGTGCATTTATTGCAAAAGTTTCCTATCTGAGTATTTTTCTAGAATGCATCTAATTTTATCTAGTAGTTATCCTAAGTGTTTTACAAGATACATTCCGTTTAGTGCACGCAACGCTTAAAATCAGTTTAGTTTCAGCTTTTTTTTTTAGCAAATGTAAAATAAAAATGAATAATGCTCACGAGCGTTGCAAGCATTTAATGAAATGCACCATAGAGTGCGTGTAATCTTACTTCAGTTATTCTAGTTGCAAGTATTTTTGTGGAATGCACGTATTCTTATTTAAGATTGATACACAGTAGACGATGGACATAAAAGAGAATAGCCAATATAATGATTGCTCAAATGATTAAATAAAATCGTTTTCTCGCAAATAGAAATATTTCATCAATACTTGGATTTTCTGCACTAGTTATGTGATTGAATTGTATGATGGTGACAATTCTATTTATTATAAATAGTTAAAGGATTAGACCAATGTAACTACCTGAAAAATAGATTTTTAGTAATTTTTGATTATGAAAATTAATGAAATAAAAACAATTAGTTTTAATTTAATAATACAATATTTTGCGAACAATTTTCGTAAAAAAATTATATTCTTTTTTTTTATTGTTTGCCTCATGACTGAGAATCATGATCTTCTCTTAAGAAAAAAATACTTTCTCGGGGAAAAATAGTTGTCTACCTGCATTACAATGCATTGCAACTCTGAGTTTTGGAGTTCAATCATGCTTCTAAACGATAATTTATGCCAGTAGCATAGATGTTTAAGAGCAAGATTGCTGCCTTTTGCAATTCGTATAAAAAGTTCGTGACAAGATTCTACGATGGATTACCTTATTCCATCAAAAAGTGGCGATCGAGTAATAAGTTTTTAAATTTTTGTTTTTGCGTTGAATTTGAATCGGATCTATTAGTATCTATTGAATAGGATCTATTGTAGAACAGCTTACATTTCTCTGCGCCATGATCGCCACTGTATTATTTTTATATGTAAAATTTTTAATTATTAAATTTAAAGGCAATTCTGAAAAAACGGACATATCGTGTTGATACCTGTTTTCCACATCAATCTAAGAACAAAAAAGTTAAATATAATATTCTTCAATTAAAATTTTCCAAATTTCTTTAAAAATGAATATTGTTTGATTTGGCATGATTTTATAAAATTATGATTTTATCAAAAGTTAATTTTACTAATTAAAGTTGCAAACTTTTTTAAAATTATAATTAAAATGAAGAAAGAGAGAAAAAGAAACGTCAATCAAACCAATTTGAATATATTAATATGTGATTAAAAAAAGGGATAATTTTGTTACATAACATTGCTTGTTATATAATGTAAATTAATTAATATAGAATCTATGTATATAGATATTTATATATATTAGAAGAGACTTGAATAAGTTCTCGCTGTTTCCCGATGGATAGCATTATCTTAGTCTTTTTGCATCTGGCAGTGCTGCAGCCAACTTCATCGTGAAGCTTAACTACATGTCTCAAAATGTCAATATTTGTCATTCCGTCAAAGTATAAACAACATATTTTTTCATAGCGTTAAACATGTCGGATTTTGTGCCAAAAAAAGTATTTGCGGGGAATTTTACTGCACTACTTTTTTCAAAAAAAGTCTGCAGCTGAAGCACATAGAAATCTTGTGGAGACTTACGGCGACCATGCTCTGTCGAAAACAATATGCAGAGATTGGTTTAGACGCTTCAAAAGTAAAGATTTTGATATTGAAAATAAAGAACGCTCTGGCGCACCAAAAAAGTTTAAAGACGAAGAATTGGAGGCATTACTCGATGAAGACCCGTCAGACGCAAGCTGAACTTGCAGAATCATTAGGAATTGATCATACAACAGTTTCCAAATGTTTAAAAGCATGAGGAATGTTTCAAAAACAAGGAAATTGGGTGCCGTACGAATTGAAGCCGAGAGACGTCGAATGGCGTTTTTTCACGTGTGAACAGCTACTCTAACGGCAGAAAAGGAAAAGTTTTTTTACATCGTATCATGATTGGCGGATAAATGAAAAGTGGATACAATATGACAACCCCAAGCGTAAAAAATCGTGGAGTAAGCCCGGCCATGCATCAACAACATCGACGGTAAAGCCGAATATCCATGATTCCAAGCTCATGCTTTGTATTTGGTGGGATCAGCTGGGTGTAGTGTATTATGAGCTGCTCAAACCCAACGAAACCATCACGGAAGATCGCTACTGACTACAATTGATGCGTTTGAGCCGAGCATTGAAGGAAAAACGGCCGCAATACGAGGAGAGACACGACAAAGTAATTTTGCATCATGACGCTCGGCCACATGTTGCAAAACTGGTCAAAACCTACTTGGAAACGCTCAAATGGGAAGTCCTACCCCACCCGTCGTATTCACCAGATATTGCTCCTTCCGATTACCATTTATTCCGATCGATGGCTCATGGCCTAGCTGAGCAGCACTTCCGTTCTTATGAAGATGCCAAAAATTGGGTCGATTCTTGGATAACCTCAAAAGACGTGTGTCGTTCTTCCGAAGTGGAATTCATATGCTACCAGAAAGATGGGAGAAAGTAGTGGCTAGCGATGGACAATATTTTCAATGACATGTTCTTTACTAATTTATATATAATAAAGCATTCATTTTCACGAAAAACAGCGAGAACTTATTCAAGCCTCTATATATCAAAAAATAATGACCTAGCAAATATCTAATATATTTACAAAGTCCTAAAGAATACATTCAGAAATGTATTATAACTGTTGTAAAGAAACAATATTACTTTTTTCCAAATATTTTCTTCATCGTTTAATTAAAAAAAAAACATTCAAAATATTTACCAGATTTTATTTTCAACAAATTACAATGTTCTTTATAATATATTGTTTAAACATTGTTTATGAGCATTATGCCATAGTGTACAGATAATCTCTTGGTAAAATAGAGAATGAGCGTTCACTCTCTCATTAATATTTTATAATTATACGACAATCATACATGATTTATTAACTTTCTTTGTTTCTGTCAAATATTTTTAAATGTATCGAGATTAAAAATTTGAAACAGCATTTTTATCAATTGCTTTTGCATAAATTATACACAGTCGAACAGGACTAGATGATTCGATATTCGTGCAATCGTATGGAAAAAATGTTGCAATATTTGTAGTATCATAAATTTTTTTTTAATCTTTTCATTGAATGGACTTTTTACTTACTTTTGTTCAATATGAATGAAGAATTGTTGTATAACTTAATTCGATAATAAAAATTTAATTTACATATAATTTAAATTATATTTAGAATCCATATGAATATCATAATGCGACCATGTCATCTAAGCTCATCCAATTTCCAATTTTACTTCATAAATTTTTTACTCAAGTTATAATAATTTAAGCAAACGCTACGTTAATTTACAAATGCTGTATCATGCGATAAAATCATTCTCGTCAATTTTAGAAAAAAAAAATTCTAAACTAAAGTAACATTACACTTTATTGTGTAATTCCATTGTTATGAAAAGACTAAATATGAAAGAATTTCAGCAATATCAGCGCCACATTTAGGAAAAATTTAAGCCCTGATATCTGTTAATATTCATAAAACATTGTAAAAGATAATCACAATGTATATCTTTGCATATAATTCCTATTGTTTTGTGCATTTGAGAATGTTTTGGATGGTTATCCTAAACGTTATCAACGGGAAGACACTATTAGTCACAAAAGGAAACGAGTATTGGAACGCTGTATGAAAAAAAAGTATAGTCATGACGAAATTTGCTTAAATATCACGAGGATCATGCGGATCCGGGAGTTTCTGCCAGCTTGGTTCGACGTCCCAAATCTCGCGCGCGTACTCCGCGATTGTACGATCTGATGAGAATTTCCCCGACGATGCTATGTTATGAATAGTCATTTCTACCCACTTGCTCTCATCCTGAAATAATTAACAAATTATTAAGTACTATAGCGATTTTATAGTATTATCAAAGAATTTGATAAAATTTGTAATCTTTTAAACATTTCATTCAAGATTATTACAACACTCAAGATTATAACAATATATCGCAGTGTCATTCAAAAACTCCCTTTGTATATCAGTATATTTAACAGATTATAATTCCTAACATCTATTTTATACATATATATATATATACACATATATATATTTCATATTTAAAGTAATCTTGTATGTTATGAAATTATTAATGTGTTCCTCTTAGATTTCGTTCTCACTTAAAAATAGAAAATCTTGCATTCACTATTGAAGAATTACTATTTTATTAGAAATGTGAAGAATATAATATCACAAAGTTATGTGAATTGTTGGTCTCCTCGCATCATATAAAGAGATTTAAAAAATGCAAAATAAAAACAAAGATAAATATACGAAATATAAAACTTCTGTATTATTGTATCGTAAACTGTATTTAACAAAAATATTTTGTTCATTTTTTTAGCAATTATAATTAAAATGATTGCTTTTTATAAAGAAATACTATTGTTAATGTCCATTTTTTCCAAATAATTTGCTATTCTTATTTTTGTATAAAACAATATAAATCTTTTTTTATAAATTAAAGTTTATCCGAAAGTTAATTAGTTGAGTACCTGATAAACTTTGCTGACATTATCCTGCATATTTATATAGCTCTCGTAATCGGCCAAGAGTAGGAACCTATCCCACTTAAGCAATACATCAGCGATATCTCGGAATTCGTCGGGATTATTTGGACTGAAGAAGCCTCCTTGGATTTGATCGATACATTGTTTGGCTTCAGGCAGCTTGTTATAGTAATCATACGCATTATAGCCTTTTCTTTGCAGAGCTTCCACTTCGTCCACTGTCATGCCAAAAATAAAGATGTTCTCATTACCCATCTCCTCTGCCATCTCTACATTTGCTCCGTCCAAAGTGCCGATGGTCAACGCACCGTTCAACTATAAGAATAATGCAAGGTTCCATTATCTAGATGAACCTAATTTTATAAAAATAACTGTAACTGCAATTAAATGTTATATAAGTGAAATAAATTAAACGATATTCCAGAAAATAATTAGGATTATTTGTGATTTCACGTTTGTCGAGTAAGTTTATTTATTTCGCTGAGACAAGTACACAGGCTCAAGTTCATT
This sequence comes from Tetramorium bicarinatum, assembly GCA_928718305.1. Classification (NCBI taxonomy): domain Eukaryota; kingdom Metazoa; phylum Arthropoda; class Insecta; order Hymenoptera; family Formicidae; genus Tetramorium; species Tetramorium bicarinatum. The sequence continues at coordinate 15,400,459 of OV788319.1, forward strand.
TAGTTACCAAATATATTACTGACCATAAACTTCATGTTACCAGTGCCAGATGCTTCGGTGCCAGCGGTCGAAATTTGCTCGCTCAGATCTGCGGCGGGTATGATCTTTTCAGCCAAAGTCACGCGATAATTTTCAAGGAAGATCAACTTGAGTTTATCACCGACAATTGGATCATTATTGACCACATTAGCGACGCTACAGATAAGTTGGATGATTTTCTTTGCCAGGTGATAGCCTGGCGCAGCCTTACCACCTATCATTACAGTTCTCGGAACAAAGTGAGCAGATGGATCCCTTTTTATTCGATTATACAAAGTAATAACGTGTAAACAATTCAACAATTGTCGTTTGTACTCGTGTATACGTTTCACCTGTCAACAAAATATAACAATTTAATGCTACATTATTTCATCTAAACCTTGCTAGATTCTTTCGTGCAACTTATGAATACATCACTGCATACTTCTCATAGCCGTAATGTGCCATTTTATTAATTATATTATATGTATACATATATATTATACAGGGTGTCTAGTAAAGATTGAATCAACGCTCGTGAGCAGATAGAGCAGACTAAGCCAAGTCGACAAGTTTTTTATCAATTTTCAACTTTCGCAATAGTTAATGAGTTAATTGTTAAAAATCGGAGGGAGGAACAGACAGCGCGGTGTGCGAGACGTGAGAGCGGCAATGGCAGCACGGACAGTGGCCCCTGCCCACGTCTCGCGCACCGCGCTGTCTAATCCTTCTTCCGATTTTTAATAATTAATAACTCGTTAACTATTGCGAAAATTGCAGAATGGTACAGGACTTTTCGTTTCAGTTTAATCCGCTCTATCTGCTCACGAGCGTTGATTCAATCTTTACCGAACACCCTGTATATATTAGTGTGCCATATTATATAAGGCAATTGAAACAATTATCCGAAATCCTTTCGATTTAATTATAAACTTATATTAATTATAACTTCTTTGATTGATTTAAAAATAATTTTTCTTTAGCAGAAATCTCAAGGTATTTTCATCGGTATTTAAAAGTTTTTATATTTATGTAATAAAAATCTCATAAATTCTACTAGAGTCCAATTAAAATTATATAATCAAATATAATAGCTTTGTCTTCTCTATTAAAACTTAATTTGCCAAACATTCTTATTTTAAATTCTTAATTATTTAAAGATAATGCCTTGATATTTTATCAAAATATCAATCGGTTACAAATCGGTCAAAGAATTCAATTAATGAAAGCAACATTTTTTACCTCGAACATCTTACGTATGTACACACACGCGCGTGCTCTTTTAATTGATTGTATTTTTACCTGGATATCAAAGATAGATGCTGAATTAATCTTAACACCATATTCCTTTTCTAATATCTGGGCTAATCGCAATTTGTTTTCCTGTTTAACTTTGACAATATTACGCTGGAACACTGGATCCTTCGCCCATTTCTTCAATTGCTCTAACTGCTCCAGATGAACCGTCCATTCGCTACCAATTTTCTACGAATTACAAAAAAAAATCACAAAATTATATATACATATATAAAATTAAATATAAAAATCATAGTTATTGAAATATTGAATGCTCCACAGATTTAAATACTCACTTCCTCAATTACATCGGACAAATTTGGATTACAGAGCAGGAGCCATCTTCTCGGCGTGATACCGTTCGTCTTATTTTGAAATTTCTCTGGTGTCAGTTCGTAAAAGTCACGGAAGCTAACGAAAGGTAAATGAAATTAAATATATCAATTTTGTCCAAACATTATTTTTTACAAAAAAAATCTACATACACACTGTCCTTGAGAATTTCTGAATGGATGCGAGCAACTCCGTTTATAGCATGACTACCGACGATTGAAAGATGAGCCATGTTGACCCTCTTTTCACCTTCCTCTTCTATCAAAGACATTCGACGAATGCGATCCATATTGCCGGGCCATTTGGCCGAGACATTTTCAAGATGCTGGTGATTTATCTCATAAATGATTTGTAAGTGTCTCGGAAGAATGCTCTCCAGCATACTGGTAGGCCATCTCTCTAATGCTTCGGGAAGAACTGTATGATTTGTATACGCGCATGTACGTGTTGTGACGTCCCAAGCCTAAAAGTTAAAATGTTTATTTCGAATGTTTATGTACATGTAATAAAGATATTCCTTTTGTCAACATCAGATATTATTAAATGTATCATTAAATAAAAATCGGAAATTCAAAATATTCTGTCATCTGGTAATGGATTCAAAAACATGTCAAATTATATACGATGATAATCTCATATCCTTATAAATATTCGAAACAAAAAAATCATTAAGAGTTTCTAATATTTCAAAAATTTTGAATACGTTGAGTCTTATACTTTTTGAAAATACAGGATATCTCATTCCATTTCGAATAACTTAAAAATTAACAAAATAATCCACAACTAAGAAACGTAAAGAAAAAAATTTTCAAATCAAAAGTTGTTTAATTTCAAGAACCGTTAAAACAACAATTTTAATTTCTTTTTGACTGAAAATCATATCAAAATGAAAATGAGTCATTTTATTTTTTTCATAAAATTAAATATAAATTAATCTTATGTAAATCTTCTTATATAAATCAGTATTTTTTTATATTAAATTAAATATAAATTAATCTTATGTAAATCTTCTTATATAAATCAGTATTTTATATTTTGCATATATAAAAATATATAATTAATAAACTTTATAAAATCACGAGTTTAGGAAATAATTTACATTTTTTTTAAATATCTTGATATAAAATATGAAGCGTATCATTTATCTATCAAGCGAACTACGTACGTAATTTACTTTTTCTCGTCATTTTATTTTACAAGGGATCTTATGGAAAGTGCATTTTTCAATTTTGATAAGTTTTAAACATATTGTATTCTAAATCAAAATAAGGACTATCAATTGTTTTATACGTGTCGAATCGCACGTTTAAGAAATAAAACACTCCTTTGAAAAAAATATTTTTTTTTTATTTCAGAGCAAATATTGAAACTATAAAAAAATGTTTCTTTTTTCAAAATAAAAAATTGGTTTTAGAAGTTTTCTAAAATAAGAAAAATTTTTTTAATTTTTCAAAATTCCCACTACTTAACTTTTTTTTCAAAATTTTGAAAACATATTAAATCACTAAATCAAAGATTATTTTATTATAAAAAATCAATTATTCAATATATAATAAAATTATATTATTTTATTATAAAAAATCAATTCAATATATAATAAAATTATATCGAAAAAAAATTTCCAATGTTTTAATTTAACAATTTAACTTTTTTCTTATATATGTAGATAACTTCTCTATGATAAACATACCTCTTTCCAAGAAAGCTTTTCGACATCGATAAGAATTCTCATTAGCTCGGGAATAGCTAACGAGGGATGCGTGTCATTGAGTTGAATAGCTACTTTATCAGGAAAAGCTTTGAAATCAGTTCTATGATGTTCTCTCGAGCCGAATTTGCTAGACTTATATCTTCGGATGATATCCTGCAAAGTAGCAGCTACCATAAAGTATTCCTGTTTCAATCTGAGCTCTTTGCCCTCGAAGAAATTGTCGTTAGGATAAAGAACTCTGGAGATATTCTCTGCCAAATTGCGATCAATCACAGCCTGTATGTAGTCACCATCGTTAACTACAAGAGTCAATGATATATGGAAAAATTGTTATCGTATCGCGGAAATTTATTCAATAAGATATACGTGCGAACTACTCGAATATCAATTAAACCAAATAGAATCGAGTCATATTCAGTTCAATTCGATTTCAAATTTCTATGTTTCGAATCTGAATTATTCAAAAAGTTTGAATCTAAATGGGTCAAATACGAATTATATATTGTCAATTTTATAAAATCATATTTTCCATTAATAAGTAAAACAGTCATATTAACAAATGCATTCATATTATTCTTCCACATCAAAATATTTTTGTTAGCTTATGTTAAAATTTAGTCTAATAATAATTATATTATTAAATAAAAATTATATCTCAACAATACGATTTAATTACAATTCGGATAAAATTTTATCGATTCGATTCAATTCGGATCTAATATAAAAAATTCTCAATTCGCATATCTGTATTCGATACTTACAGAACTTTAAATTGAATTCTATAGGTGACTTTGCAGACCATAACCTTAATGTATTGACAACATTGTTTTTATAGCCGGGAATTGGACTATCATAGGGCATAGCAAAAATGACCTGTAATAAAGCAATATTATATAAAATAGTAGAATTATTATTTACGCATCATTTATATGCAATGTCCTAAAATTATTGAATATTCTTTAAATTGCAGTTTTTCTACAAAATTTAGAGATTTTTTTCTTAATTCAAATGTCAAAGAAGCTCATTATTTTCTTTCCAACTTTATGCACTTCTATACACAAACTTTGAATTAAAATTCTGTTGAAAAGAAGGCGACTTGAGATTGACTGCACATAATTCCATTATATATGTTTTTCTACAACATTCTTAGAACTTTAAAAGACCTTGGCGAAATGTTCATCAGTTTAAAATTCCTACCGAATATATCATTATATGTATATGTACCATTTTAAAAATCTCGGCTAAAAGAATCTAAATAGCATAGTCATTAATTCTGAAAGCTACACATATGACGGATGGAATCACTAATTTTTGATGGATAAAAATTTGTTTTTTCATTTTTATTCTATTTAACTCATACATTATGCTATTTGTAATTAATTAAATGCTAAATTACATTTAGCAGTTTTTATCATTATATATAAAAATATAAAATAATTGCAGTTTTATACATATATCTGATTTGAAGGATACTGAAAGAAATTACTATAAAGAAAAAATTTTTTGTTTGCAATATATAATATTAACGAATATGACACATCAAAGTCCTTTTCTATTTAATTATTTAAAAACTGCAGATATCTCCGCAGTTTCTTTGAAAAACAGCCTAGCTCAAAATGATGATTATGATATAGATATATGTGCATATGCGTGCGCGATTTTTTGAAAATTATTCAGGCAAATTTAAAAAAAACTAGACATTGTGTGAAGAGAATCAGAATTACTTTTGAAATAATAATTATTTGACCCCTATTGCTATTTAAGATTTTTTTAAGGGATAGTTACCCCCGTAAAGAGATAAAGTATGGTTAAATTTATCACAATTATACAGCTCCCTTGAAATCAGTATTGACGTGCATCTTTATTCTTGACAAAATTAATTAATAGTATTAATAGGAAAAATTTTCATTGGCGGACCCTGTAGAATGAAAGCAACATTCAACAGTATCCTATATCCTAAGTGCAAAATATATCGTATATTAAAATGATCTATTACCTGCGTATTCACCCATTTTTTGCCCTCCGGAGAATCAATTACATGGCCATAAAAGTTCACTGGCAACATAAATTCTGGACGAGCTTTCTCCCAGGGATTACCATACCTAAGCCAATCGTCAGGCTCCTCTACTTGCTCACCGTTCCTTATCTTTTGTGCGAATATACCATATTCATAACGTATACCATAACCATAAGCAGCTAAGCCTAACGTAGCCATACTGTCTAAAAAGCAGGCTGCTAGACGACCTAGTCCTCCATTACCGAGTCCAGCGTCTTCCTCGAGTTCTTCCAATTCTTCTATATCCAATCCCATCTGAGGGAAATGACCACAATTATACAAAATAATTAAGATATTGATTGGTTCTTAAGTAAAAATTGAGAAAAATAACAAGGAATTGTTCACATAAAGAAATCATTTTTTTAAATACAAAATATAACTTCCCTAGATTTTATTAAAATGTTAAAAAGTTGAACTATCATAGTATTAGAATAAAGTATTTAAAAAATTTGCAAAAATTGAGATGTGTACTATAATTTTATATTTTATATCAAAGGATAATATTTTCTGCTTGTACTGCTTGTTCTGCTAAGTACTGCTTGAAGTTATTTTTTAAAAATGTCAAAAATATATTAATTATAATAAAAGTTTTTTATTATTTAACTTATTCATTTAAGTTAAAAATTACTTGCCTGATACATAGCTTCATCACATGCCCCTTGTATCCCTAAATTGATCATCGTATTTTGCAGTGATCTTCCCATGTAATATTCCAAAGATAAATAATACACTCTCTGAAAAGGAGCAAGATTTATAATAAAATAGAATTGTCCTATTTGATTTATATAATGTCATGTTATAACAATGTAACATCATAAATACAAATAGCTGATTAATTAAAAAAATGCAATAGCAGAATTATCCCTTGAAATCTTTTCAGTAAGCGAGATATTAAATTAATGGTATATAAATTAATGTCATTATATTTGTCTTACTTAAGCTACAACATCAACTAACAGAAATTGTTTCTATTATGTGACTATGGCCGCACAAGTAAAAATATACTCTGTCGGATCTTCATTTAAGAATAAAACAGAATTCGTTCAAGGCCAACTACCTGACACATATTATGACTTGTAAACATAGTCATTGTAGATATTTCTAGATATCCATATCTAGAGATCAATTGATTTTACAAAGCAAAATTAATCAAAAGATTCTCTTGTACAAAACCACAAAATTTTCGAAGAAATCGAATCTTAAAATTAAGAATTTTTTGCTTTTTGTAGATTATACATAACTTCCAATTTATTATATCAACCAAATTATTTCAATAATTGTCTTCCTCCAAACATGAGTAAAAATATAAAAAAATGTAATATACTATAATATACGAGGGAGAGTAAAAGTGCGAAAAGTATAACATAACGTAGAAGAGAAAAACATTCTATTTAGGAATATATTAAAGTGATTTTAGTAATCTATCATAGTTTCTGTAACTGATTCGACAATTTCAATTATTTGACATTTCATATTTTTATAAATAATAATAATATAAATATATATATTCATTAATTCTTATAGAGAGTATAATTTCTCGTGCTCTCTCTCTCTCTCTCTCTCTCTCTCTCTCTCTCTCTCTCTCTCTCTCTGTTAAAATTTTTTATTATTACTAAAAGTTTCGAAAAAATCTAACTTAATTTCTTTTAATGCTTTCTGCATATTAACAGTCATTTTATTCATTTTTAAAGATATTCTTTTATAGGATTCATGATAGACGTAATATTACATTTTCTCTCTTTCACACAGACACACGCGCACACGCACATATACACATAATTAATGAAATAGAGAATACTTTTTATATCCTAAAAATTGAATTATTTACAAACCACCGATACCCAGCAAAAAATTATAGTAGACGAATTAAAAAAAAACATTTTTAAATTTGAAGTTTCAACGTGCTATAGTTCTTTAAAACTTTTCTATCTTCCTCGTTCTATACTTTAAAAAAGAATATATTGTTTTGTTCCTTAAAATCATGTACAGTTAATAGCATAAAAGCATGTTACTAATTTCTTCTGGAAAAAAATTTTTTTTAAAGATTAAGTATTTATGACTATGAAGTATATTATACATGTTATACTAAATACATTATACATTATACTTAATACGTTTTTTACCTTCTTTTTTAACCCTTTAGCTCCCACAGTAGCAAATTTGCTACATTAACTTTAAAGTGAATTTAAGAGTAATAAAAGTATAAAACATATAAATTTTTTATATTAGCCTCTTAGACGTGTCAATTGAACCTAGGTGTACTGTTTTTTCATTCAGTTCTTATTGTTATTATTATTAAAAATCATGTTTTTTCAAGTATAATATCACAAAATTTCAGGATCGTAAAACAACATAAAAACAACTCATTATGAAAAAATAGGTAAAACTTTTTTTTAATAATATTTTATAATGGATTCTTGAAAATTAGAGTTGAAATTATGTAAAATTTATGAGATATGTTTTATTACAGTTAAAATTATGATCTGTGGGATTTTTTAAATTCTTGCGTAGTAAATTTGCTACAATAGGCATTTATTGTATAATTATAAAATCGTCAAAATAATGATAAGTAAAGTAATAATGATAAGTAAACACTTTATTCTTGTAGTTTTGTACTTAGTGACTATTCGTAATGATAAATATAAACAAACAGTTTACAATTATTAGCACTATGAACAAGAAAAGTTCAAGTGCCAAGATTCACTTTTTGTATATAAACTAAAAGGTGTTGTTGCACGCGCCATTTATATTTCAGAATATTAAAAACCCCAAACAGTACAAAAAAATTTATTTAAAGAAAGAATTAATTTTTTTAAATAGAAAAAGTATTGTTAATAATTTTTTTTTTAAACCCTAAACGCCCAATGTAGCAATTATGCTACATTTAAAAAAATCATTTTTAGTTCTCAAATAAAAAAAAGTTTCAAACAAAAAAGTCATATTTATCATTTTCTATAACATATTAAAAGGATAGAATTTTTTTCTAACGTTTGAGAGGTCTGAGCGTTAGAGGGTTAAAAGGTAATTTTGTAATACATATATACACACACACGATATATAAAATTCGACTAGCATTTTCCACGTGGTGTGAATTGGAATAAACAGACATAGTTTTCTCATGAAACTCTTGAATATTTTTACAATAATTTCATTATTATCAAATATATTCGTTTCATAGAAATACTCTTATCATTGACTAATTTGCCATCCCTGAAGACGCAAAATTATAATCCTATCATTTGTGATCTTTAAATTTTTTCCATTTGGAAACTGTGTTATAGTCTCGGCATTTTTATATTAGATTTTTCGTTTTAAAATGTTACAAAAATTATTCTACATTATCCCGGCACCCAGAGCCTCGGAATTCTTTCCCGTATTTTCGATATGTTGCTAGACGTCTAGAGCCATCGTTGAATGTCCTTCTGGGTTTACCTGCGGGGCACCATCGTCGCTCGAGGTGTCGTCCGCGGCGACAAGGCTGACGAGCATCGGCCGCCACACTCGCAAAATGCCTTGTCTGTCATTAGATAGTCGTCATTTACGAGTAGTTTGTCATTAAAATATTTATCGCCAATTTAGAGACATCCTATATATGTGTACAAGATGTAATAATCAACTGTGAGTACTTTTAAAAAGCTGCCATTTTTCAGCCATTTAACCGATTCTTATTATAAAATTTGGAGGAAGTCTTAAAGAAGGATGAACGTTTTATTTATTGCCATTGATGATAATTGTGAGCATTGAAGATATTTTATCATAAAATCGAAATATTGGAAATTATTAATGCGAGTATTCGCAGAATATCTTTGCTATATCATCTTTCACTCTTCAATTATCACTCATTTGTACCAAATTCATAATTTTCTAACAAGCGATTCAAAAGTTGTCACAATTTATCATGTTCATGTTATTCAATCTCTTTTCTAACAAAAAAATTTCATACATTCTTAACCAGAAGATTTATTTCTCTTTCTACCATTGTTTAAGTTATATTAGAAATTTAAGGCTTGTCGAATCGTTTTACACTTTCCTGAAAATTTCTTATTTTAAAGTTCTGCCTACTCAAATTATTTCGACAATTTTTTGAGAAAATCTCTTCTCCCCTTTACCTCAATATTCTGGATGAGTTTTTGAAGGCTGTTTTCTATTCTTTATCGAGCATTCTGATTTTGGTTGGAATTATTTCAATGGTTGCAGCATGTCTGGTGTTATTGCAGAATATTACAACTTATTTGTGCAAAATTGTTTCTATCCAAAATCGGGTCGATAAAGAAAATGAGTGCTAACTACCTATTGGCTAAATTAATATAAAAATTTTTGATTGGTAATCAGGAAGAAAAATTCTAGGAATCGATTACGCAATTGAGACAACCGATATACATCGAAATCCGATATACAAACTTGAATGAATATTGAAATATTGAACATATATAAAGAGAGAGACTCTCAAAATATATAATTTTCTGAGCGATTCAAAGTGACAACTTTTGAAAATTATACATTTGATATAAATGAGTAACAATCGGAGAGTAAAAGAATGATACATCAAAGATAATTTTGCACATACTCCAATTTCCAACATTTCGATTTTGAAACCTGATAAAACCTCAACAATCCTCATGATTATTATCAATGGCACCAAATAAAACTTTCATCCTGTCTTAATATTTCTTCCAAATTTTATAAGAATCGGTCAAGTAGCTAAGAAATAGTAACTTTCCAAAAGTATGGTTGACTGTTACACTCTGTATAAGAAAGAATTGGATGAGAGTTCTAAAAAAAAGTCGAAAGAGATTTGAAAATCAAATTATAATATCTGTAGAATACTAAATTGTATCTAAAGAGAAGTAAATTAAAAAAAGGTCAAGTCTCTAGTAATGTATACCTCATCAGTATATCTAATACGTCATCGTAAACAGATTTTATACGTAAAAACCCGGCTATAGTTCTCATTTACTAGAAAAAGTTAATCATATTGAAAATCGTGGCGATCGTGGCGATTGTCGCGCAGAAAATCGTGCATAAGTTTAAATGGCATTTTAAAGAATATATTTATTCTTTATATATTCAAATTTTTTTCAAATCTTTTAAAATATTTACTATTTATTATTTTGAAACTTTTACAATTTCTTATAATTATTTATTTTTTAAAGTTTATTCAAAAACCATATTAAAAAATTTTTTCAATTCTTAAAAATTATAATGGTTAGTATTCTAAAAAAATACATTTTAGAAACATTGGAATGTACCTTTATAAGCATCTTTGAAATTGTAAAATTTTTATCTAAAATTTTAAACATTTTTTTGTGTTTTATCTAAAATATTTTCTATAATTTTACAATAATATATAGAATACTAACAATATATAGAAATTGATATATAAAAATCGATTTTTGTTAAAAATTTTTACTCTTAAGAGAAAGTAACACTTGTAAGATGAAAAAAATTCAATTTTTGTACACAATTGAAAGTATAACTTTCTGAGAATATGCTCCTAAAATATTAAATCAAAATTCATATAAATAACAAAACTAGAGCGCTTTTTGTTTCACCGCTCACAAGACTCGATAGGTAAGGAGCATTTGGCCAAGTGCTAAGAGATTTATTGAAGGCAAATATAAACTAGTGTACCGAACGTTCTATAAATAGCTTTAACAAGTAAACAGTTCTTTTTTATGTTGGTAATTTTGGAAACATAATTTCAAGTTAACCTTTTCGAGTCTGGTGCGTTTTATACACTTTTTAGTGCGACTCTTAACACGTTGATATTAGCACTCGTTAAAATGAATCGAACAGCGGAACTTGATTTAATTGCGCCTCTTCCCCGTTACTTATATAAAACATCGCACCCATTTTTTCTATTAAATTCTCTTAAGGAATCCTCCAAATCCCTTTAGACTTCCTTCGTCCTTGGGATCGAAAAAAAAAGTAGAAGTGTATATAATACATACTACAAGACATACTATAATACATACTAACAATAAAAAATGTCGATCCGGTTAATCGTTTTGAATTTGAACAGAGTGATACAACTGTTGGTACATTAACGAATAAACTGAAAGACGACAGCTTCTCCAAATATTTTTTAAATGCAATGATTAGATACAGAATTTTGAACTTTTACATCGATGAATCAAGCATTCGCGGATTTGGTGCCAAAATATATAGATTCAGATCCTTTAATAGAGCACATAGTTACGAAATGTACGACATATTTATATTTGCGATAGAATCCTATTTGAACATTGTAACGGCCTGAGAATCAGAATTGGATCTACAATGTGTAACTATAGCATGAAAGAAGATAAACATACATCAATACCGCTAATGCACATATACATATATCTTTTGATAGAATTTTCGATGTTCAGACTTGAGGAATGTTGATCAATGAGGAAAAATGATAAAAATTATAATAGAATTATAATTATAATAGAACTAACGAGATATAAGTCTGGAAGTTTTGTATATAAATAAAATTAACTTAAAACTTGAAACGCATTTTTCTAAAAATGTTTTTTAAATTGATTGAACGATTTTCTTCGCCAATTTTAAGTGAATCAACTTCTAGTTTGGAGACATTTTTATTCTATATAAAAATATCTTCAATTAAAAACAGAGAAATTTTTAAAAAATAATATTTATTATTTATCATCAAAATACATATACCTATTCATTTTTTATCGAAATTTAAAAATTTTTTGTTTCAAAGTCTGTCATTTTTCTAAAAATTATTATAATTTTATTTCCGTATGTTTAACACGAAAACTACATTAAATATAGATTTAAAAAAAGTTTTAATTCTTTTTCCAAATGAGCTGAACAAAGTGAGAAACTATAAAGCCCTGCTTGGCGCGCAGCATTCTATAATGTGCGTTATAACAAATATGTAAATTTAGTAATTTAAATTTAATTAAAAAATTTTCAAATATATACTGTATTATTTATACCCAATATACAGGGTAAATATACACCGTAAAGACCGTAACAAGACTTAAGGGGATTCTAAAGTGACATAGTTACCGATCAAACATTTTTAATTTTATATTCATTAATCTTTTAATTGCCTTTATAGATTTAAAAATCCTTTTCCAGAATCAAAGTACAGACAATAATACAATGTGTACGTGAACTAATTTACTGCTAAGTTTTATCTTTCTACCGATTTTGCATGCAAACACATAAAATTTTCACATACGAAATTTTCGTAGTCATGCCACTTGTTTATTAAAGCATCTAGGCTTATTCTAAAAACGCAGGATTATTCTTTAATGTTAACTCTAGACGACACTTGTTTTACATGTACAAGATATAAAAACTTTTATATTAAGCAAATGTTGTTACGATCGTAACTCGAGTCCTAACCTAACCAATGAAGTCGATATGTAACAATTTTTTTTCTCATAAAATCATTTACGTAAAACAAATGTAGTCCCGTCTAGAGTTAACATTAAAGAATAATATTGTGTTTTTAGAATGAGCCTAGATGCTTTAATAAAAATGTGGCATGACTACGAAAATTTCGTATGTGAAAATTTTATGTGTTTGCATGCAAAATCGGTAGAAAGATAGAACTTAGCAGTAAATTAGTTCACGTACACATTGTATTATTGTCTGTACTTTGATTCTGGAAAAGTATTTTTAAATCTATAAAGGCAATTAAAAGATTAATGAATATAAAATTAAAAATGCTCGATCGGTAACTATGTCACTTTAGGATCCCCTTAAGGGTAAATTCTTGAGATCATTTTAATATACCCAATATACACCGTAAAGACCGTAACAAGGCTTAAGGGTAAATTCTTGAGATCATTTTAAGACAAAAACCTTAATGCCAAAATACTTAGGCTATAATACTTTTTGAATTAGAAGGATTTATAGTTAGCGAATAAAGTAGCGAATGTTGGCGCACTCAGGTGTGTACAATGTATGTACAATGCTAAAGGCGAAAACTGACACTCGCCCTTCATGTCAATATCGATGTCGAGATTACATATACAGTAAAAGTAGATTTGCTTTTACTAATGTATGCAAATGCACTATCTATGTAGATAAAATTTTATTGAAAATATTATAAAAGATAAAACATAACATGATACATAAAACGTAAGCATTTTATAAAATGTTATTTGACAGCTTACATTTGCTACACTAAATCTGCTGCTAGTTTCATATCTTAGCACTGTTTGTTGTACCACACAGATGTTGTCATTCGCTAATTATAAACGCTTCTAATTTAAAAACTATTATACTCTGAACATATTTTGGTATTAAGATCTTAAAATAATCTCATGAATTGATCCTTACATATTATTACGGTCTTTACAGGACACCCTGTATACTCTTTTCAATCCTCAAAAACATTTCAACGAAGTATGTATGTTTCAAAATTAATTCATAAAAAACATGCTTTTTCAGAGTATTTCCCCTTAACGTTGCCATAAGAGCACTTATAAAAAAATACATGTCTCTTATTTTGGATCTACAATACAATATGTTCAAAATTCATAAAAATCGGAGAGAGATATCTGCATGTATTTTTTTGTAAATATTTATGATATGTAAAGACAATGCATTAGACAATGTATAAACATATAATCCATTATTGTATATTTCGTTCATACATGCAAAAAAATAATTTAAATTTAATCTATTAATCGTCCCATTTTGCAATATGCACTCTCATAGCTTTTTATTAAAAACAGACATGTTAAAAAATGACATATGAGACATAACTTCAAAAATATTATTGCTTAAAATGAATGTTACAAATACGGAACATATTCACTTATATTTTGTACAAATTCTAGCAAGAAAAAATACTGCAAAAGTGTGTAAATTCATTTGTGCCTCTTACAGACGTACATCAGTAATGTACGTCTGTAATTATTGATTTAAAAGATTTTAAAAAAATAATTTTAATTTGGATTAGCGACAGAATATATGAAAATACAAAAATGTTGATAATCAAAAGTTACTGGGGTAAAAACTCAACGCATAAAAAATAAGTACAGGGGGAGGAGGGTCTGAAAAGTTTTAAGTCTCAATATGAAGATGGCATTACTCATCAAAATTATTCTAGTACTACAATTCTAGTACTACTACTAGTACTACAATTCTAGTACTACAATTGTACATGCCTAAAAAAATACCTTTACAAATTTCAGCCAGGTTGGATTCTCTGTTGTTGTTTGACAGTTTGTTTGTGTCAATCGATGTCAGCGTTTTTGCAAAAATGGAAAAACTCGAATGTCATGCCGTAATTAAATTTTTGGATTAAATTGATGGAGTCCCGTAAACAGCGCCCAACTCGGCTTTAATTTGCGCAGACGTATTGCCTTTCAAATGCAAAAATTATTAGCCTCGAATTTCGTGACACTCTATATATTGCACTCTATGTATTGCACAGCTAATAATAATAATCATACATATCATTAAGTTAATTATCTATGTAAATTAAACTTGTTTACTTTACTCAAAAGTGTAATTAAACATAATATAATTTATAAAACAATTGATACGTTATTTTATAAACAATTTTCATAAATTTTATACAAAAATTATATAAAAATAATACTGTTATATTTAAATTAAATTATTTGCAATTAACAGATATTAGTGCAATATAATAGTTCTGCCTATTAATAAAATATAATTATACATAACAACACAATACACAGTCAGTATACAATATTAACACTTGTGTGTAAATTGTAAACAAAATATGCATAAACATATGAAGTTTAAATGATGTAACTACATCACGTTTTATATAATGAGAAAATGTTTCTCGAAATAGAATATGCAATGTTTTGCTATGTATGACGAACTACGTCTACATCTCATGCAAAATCAGCACAAATAAAGTGGAAGTTGATAGATAATTATCTTCTTCTGTCTCTTTTTTTCCAATAATAATAAATTCTAAGTCATATAAAAAGTATTTATAACGCGTGTGTTTACGCACGTAAAAAAAAGTATACAGAGTGTTCCACTGAAAGTGGCCATCCCCTTTTATCTTTTGAACTAAAAGAGATAGATCATAACAAACATATATCGAATTAAATGGCTCAAACTGAACTTTATTGTGAGCATAGTGGTTATTTACAAAATCAATCTGTCCTAACGAACGGAAAAGTACGCGTAATTTTCTTTATAATAATGTGGATATTTCGACATAATAAGTTATAACTCTGTTTAAAATGAATACAACGGTGTAATAATTTAATATGGATATTTTACATATTGTACGAGTTTTACCGACTTGAAATACCGCGGGCGACGTTCACCTTTTCATTTTCGGCCCTGTAATATGACTAACTTCTGACTCGTGCATTAGAGATTAACATGCGTCTTGTTGTCAATTGATCATAATACTCTCTAACTGCACGAGTCAGAAGTTAGTCATATTACAGGGCCGAAAATGAAAAGGTAGACATCGCCAGTGGTATTTCAAGTTCGGTAAAACTCGTATAATATATAAAATATTTACATTAAATCATACATCGTTGTATTCATTTCAAACAGAGCTATAAATTTTATTATATCAAAATATCCACATTGTTATAAAAAAATTACACATACCTTTCCGTTCATTAAGGGAATCCTAAAGTGACGCTCAAACTTGATTGAGATCGATAATGTAGGCCGGAATTCTAAGCTATAATATTATAAATTATCAAATTGGCTTTACAGAATACAAAATCCTTTTGCAAGATTAAAGTACGCGCAAAAATGAATCATGTGAATGTAGAATTCATATCAAAAACGAAAAAAAATTAAAAATATTATCGAAATCTGAGGCACGTATGACTCGAAATTTTTGCGGCGCTGACAATTTTTTTTAGCTTTATAGAACTAAAAAATTCTTGTACAGATTTAAAGTTTACACTCAAGTAAAGGGGGCTCGATAGTTATTTTGTGCATATAAGCTCTAAAACTTTTATATGAAGCTATTATATTTACAAGTTGACAGTTCCAACTTCAATGTTGTGTAGGTAAATAGACATGTTTTTATACTTTTTTTCGTTTTTAGCGTGAATTCTAATCCAGCCCCCTCCGTTTGCGTATTTTTGACGGTAAGAAAGGACATTTTAGGATCCCCTACTACTCAGCTAACCAGGCGTGCTAAAATCACGTAATGACATTGCTTTACAGCAAGGTTTGGTTCAATTTTGACAACAATTTTGTGGCGAATAATTGTCGTGCTTGTCAAAAATATAATAATTTTTGCAGCGCCGACAATTCTTTTTGGCTTCATAGAATTAAAAATCCTTCTCCAGGATTAAAGTACATACGCAAACGGAGGGGGCTGGACTAGAATTCACGCTAAAAACGAAAAAAAGTATAAAAACATGTTTATTTACCTATACAACATTGAGGTTGGAACTGTCAACTTGTGAATACATTAGCTTCATATAAAAGTTTTAGAGCTTTTAGGCACAAAATAACTATCGAGTCCCCTTTACTTGAGTGTAAACTTTAATTCTGTACAAGAATTTTTTAATTCTATAGAGCCAAAAAAAATTGTCGACGTCGCAAAAATTTCGAGTCATACGTGCCTCAGATTTCGGTAATATTTTTAATTTTTTTCTCATTTTTTATATGAAGTCGCTACATGATTCATTTTTGCACGTACTTTGATCCTGCAAAAGGATTTTGTATTCTGTAAAGCCAATTTGATAATTTATAATATTATAGCTTAAAATTCCGGTCTATTATCGACCTCGATCAAGTTCGAGCGTCACTTTAGGATCCTCTTAACACAGATAGCTTTTGTAAGTAACCACTTATAACCACTATGCTCACAATAAAGTTCAGTTTGAGTCATTTAATTTGATATATGTTTATTATGGTCTATCTCTTCTAGTATGAAAGATAAAAGGAAGTGGCCACTTTCAGTGAGATACACTGTATATGTATATACAGACAGTTTCCAAATAAGTACGAAAATTTTTAATAGTTTTTTTATCAAAAATTAAGGGGAGTTTTCCATGTAACTCCATATCCTCCTATTATATATTTCATATAAACATGTACTCCCTTCCTGAGGAGTTACACTTTTCCTCATAAAGAAAAGATGAAAGGTTAGGTTTCTTTTTCAAATTTTGGAAAAAGTTTAAAAAGTGAAATTTGGTGTCTTCCATTAATAAAAAGGATACTTACTAATATTTTTTTTATCCTGCCGCATCGTTATAAGGGGATGAAATTAATAATTACTATTTAACTTTCTATTAGAACTTTTTAATAAGCCAGAATGTTTTCATCTAAAAAGCAGATCTTCTTAAAAACTTTACTTTTTCATAAAATAAATAGTTTTAAAGTAAAAAAATTGGAGAAAAATAAAAACCTAATATTCACTTCTCCCTTTAGGGAAGTCTCAGGGATGGATATAGGAGCATAGATTTGTATGAAAAATCCCCCTTAATCCCCCCCCCTTTCAACAAAGAATCTCCTAAAATTTTATGCACTTATTTAGAATTATCCTGTATAAAATGTTTTAATCTTTTACTAAATTATCTGAAACACCTATCTTTTCGTAGTTTTCCATATTTTTATGCATTTCATAATAGATTTGGATAGCGTATATCTCAAATACTTTTATATACATGAATAACGTAAATATAATTACTTTGTATTAACAATAAATTATAATCAAAATATCAGTCAAAATTAATACTTAAAAAAATTCAACTGGAGAGAAAAAGTAATAAATGTGTGTCATGAAAATCTTAATTGTTTTTAAAACCGTCAATGTAAAATCTGTACTCAACATTAAAAAATTTTAAATAGCAGATCCTATATAGCAGCCAAAATATATTTAAAATTTTGAAAAATTACTTATACTTGGCTGAAAGTTTACATTTGCGGTGAATTGTTACGTTTAAAATTCCTCGTCATTATGCCAAGTTCTGAGTAATGCCAAGATTGAAACTTTTTCGTTAAAAAGTATCATTTTTAGATTCTCCATTTTTAACTATTAAATTCTGACTATAGATTTAAAATTAGAAGAATATATTTAAAAAGGACTAAAAATTTCTCACATATAAAATTTTAATTAGGTACAATCCATGATTAAATTCTTTTTATATGGCTATATTGATTCATTTTTTTTTAATTTCCACTTGAGATTTATAATCAGCAATCCTAAAAACCTCCATATAGTGAGATTTAGCACAATATACATTAAGAAAGGATTAAAGTGTAAAATAACTTTATTTTACAATTATTTCTCATTTTTGAAGAAAAAGTTTCAAGTAAAAGTTTGAAGTAAAAGTTTCAAAAAGTTTTAGGAGAAAAATACAATGTACACAATAAATCTTTGTAATACACTTTTTATGTTAATATGGATTTTCAGGGAACAATATGATACTTTTACGTAATTTAATTTTCTTATTAATTGTACATATAAAAATATTAAATTTATTTTAAAAATTAGTAGTTTAAAATATTTTATATTTTTCATTCTGTATCTATTCTGTATCTTGACGTAATATGTACAATATTTTATATTTGTACATTTAACATTTTTATGTATAGAATGAGATAAGTGTACAGGAAAAAGAAATCTACAATCGCGTGTTGTAAACCGTATGCTTTTTCTTACGCACAATTACGTACTTCTCTCATATCGATTGATTAATCACATTATTGTGTACAAAGGTTAAATAAGGTCATCAAAAATCACATATTTTATGCATATATGTACTCAAAGTTATTATTATATCTTTATTATTATGCAAGATGCGGCCTCTTTTATCTGAATTCTTTTAAAAATTCAGATATACGTATATGCGGATATATGAAGATCATGCGTAATGTTATCGCATAATTATTGATAAGTCACATAATCGCATTATCCGGTGTAATTTTTAGCTGTGCTCTCCGATTTGTTTTCTTAATGAACTATAATCGACTTATGAACTGTAACGACTTCCCATTCGTCCAAGTTGCGAAACACTTTTGCGAGAGATATGCAAAATGCAGCAAACAATATCGAATCTCAAGGTTATTCAGGATCCGTAAACCTGTAAATTCTTTGATTTGAAATGAATTTTGCTTTAGAAAAAAATATGGATCTAGATGCGCCTCCTTTTTTTATTTTATTAGATACAAATTATTATGTCTGCAAATGAAAATTGCAGAATAGGCGTAACTTCCGGTACTCTAAATTTCCGTTGAACAATTATAGAACAATATCATTTTCCCGAAACTTTAATCTTCGACAATATAGACAACTATATAAAGACAAAAGAATCTTAATCGTCGAATTGTAATGACAATATAAAAATAACAGAGATACAATAAATAAAGAGATTTATCGTACAATTAGAGCAACAAGATACAAATTCGCCGGAATTATACCGGTATGAAAAAGCGATTATGCGCGAGAGCGAGAGAGAAAGAGCGAACGAGAGAGAGAGAGAGAGAGAGAGAGAGAAAGAGAGAGAAAGAATATTTGGGATACCTTCGGGTCTTTCTCGTAATAGTGTTGCTGGGTGCGAATCCATCGTGACACGAGATTGTCCTTGACGCTGTGGGCCAGGGCGAAGTAATAATCACGGCTCGTGGCGACGTTGCGGTCCTTCACCAAGGTGTAGTGAAGATGTCTGTTGAAGGTCTTCTTAAAGTTTCCGACATTCTCGACATCGACGATGCCGCGTACTGAAATCTGCTTCCTCTTCTCGTGATCGCTGTTAGGCATCGACATGACTGCTCGGCTTACCTACGACACAACAAGCTGCAGCGATAACACACTGCCGACTGGTAACTGACGACTAGCACGAGGCGGCTCGCCGAAGGCGAATGATGTGCGCTGCCAGTTCGGAAGGCAGTGGTCACCTTGCTTCAAGGTGACACATGCGCACGAGTGATCAGTTACGTATTTGCGGCGGCAAAAGTTTGAACTATTTTGTTTTTCAGACAAGCTGTGTATAACCAAATATTTTTCACTTCATCGAATAATCGACATTTAGTAAAAGCCTACCGAGAGCTCCAATTTTTAACAAGAAAAGAAATAGTTTTAGTTCGAAACATTTGGAAACATTACATTCAGCATCAGTTCTGCAATTTTATAGTGAATATCTGACTGAAATTATATAATTTTATTTTAAAGAAATCATACACAATAATTCTTACTTTACAAGATCAATTCATAATAGATAAGAATTTTGATTATATGCATAGATCGAGTATCATATAGAATTAATTTGGTCAAGCAATTCAAATTGAAAAATTTAATTTTTTATATTATGATTGATTTTTATACATGATTAAACATTAATATAATACATTGTCATTGCATACATTGAATATACTACAATGTCATTGAAAAAAGAAAATTTATTTGTCACCAAAAACTATTATAAACTATTATAAAAAATTATATGTGTACATTATTATTAGATTGTTCTATTAATCCAAAGATTTAAACTAATCTATGTACATGCATATATATGAAATAATATTAATTTTGATTTTAAATATAATATATAAAACATATTGCAAATTAGTATCATGTATTTAAAATTAATTTTCTAATACGGAAAATGATAAAATTAGAAAATGATTCTAATCTTGATGTTCAAGTCTATTTCTGATTAGTGTCACTGTTGTCACAAAACAGAGAAAAATTAGTCTAGGGCGGTTTTCACGTCAAGAAATTATTGAAGAAATTATTCTCTACATAAAAATAAATTAATAAGACAATATAATTAACTTAAGATATAATTCTTTAATTTAAAACCTGTAATATTTTATTTATTAGCATCCAAAACATTACTTATAACAATTATAATTTAAATAAAAAATTAAGTAAAAATTTTCTAGTTTTTTTTTTTAGTTTTATACATATACATATACATATGTATACAAGTACATCAATGTATGTACACTGCTATTCAATAATGCCTGGACCCCTGTTTGCCTGAAGTGACATTTTTAACGTGCTTATTCTATGGATTTGAAAAAATTTAAGGAGATTATTTTCATATATAACCCCCTGCGCAACCTGAAACTCATTGATTCACATATCTATAGGAATAAGCACGTTAAAAATGTCACTCCAGGCAAAGGGGGGTCCAGGCATTATTGAATAGCAGTGTACATACATTGATATACTTTTATTCTCATGAAGTTGACATTTAAGGGTTAAAGCTCTTCGAAATAAAACAACGATTCTTCGTTCGAATTTTTTGAAAGTTTGCAATTCATTTCTCGATTGTAACGGCATATTGCATCTTGAGGGGTGGCTCCGTCAGTCATTCCTTTCATTTGACGAGTGATTCTCCATTTTATTTTCACGATTTCGCGAAAATGATTATT
This sequence comes from Tetramorium bicarinatum, assembly GCA_928718305.1. Classification (NCBI taxonomy): domain Eukaryota; kingdom Metazoa; phylum Arthropoda; class Insecta; order Hymenoptera; family Formicidae; genus Tetramorium; species Tetramorium bicarinatum. Next base: position 15,422,196 of record OV788319.1, read on the forward strand.
GATCAAGCGCGAAAACAGATCGATAACCTTCAAAAATCAATTTTTAGAAGTTGGCATTTTTTTGAAGTATGAAGTGTGCAGAATATATATATATATATATATATATATATATATGTATATATATCCTCTACCATTTTGCAATTTTCCCAATAGTTAACGAGATATTTATGATTAAAAATCACCGTATTAGCCCGGCCCTCCGCCGAATATAAGCTCGCGGCGCGAGACGACCGCCCAGCGTTGCTAGGCACTCGAGGAATTGTTTACTACACGCGGCAATGCCTACGAGGGCGGTTTTGAGTTGCGATTGTCTCCCTGTTTTTGTAGAAAACAACTCCTCCTTGGAAACAATGACGCTGGGCGGTCGTATCTTGCCGCGAGCTTATATTCGGCGGAGGGCCGGGCTAATACGGTGATTTTTAATCATAAATATCTCGTTAACTATTGGGAAAATTGCAAAATGGTAGAGGACTTTTCGACTCAGTTTCGTCCGCTCTATCTGCTCAAGAAAATGTGTTCCACAATTCTGGGACACCCTGTATATGTGTGTGTGTGTGTGTGTGTGTGTGTGTGTGTGTGTGTGTGTGTGTGTGTGTGTGTGTGTATATATACAGGGTGAATTTTATTGGATGAACCAGCTTTTAACCAAGAGAGCTGCGTTACCGATTCTAGTATACACACATTTATATCACACTTAGGCATTTAGTACACACAAACGGTCATTATAAATATTTATTTCTAGTAGAGTCAGTAATCTTAGCTCTCATGGTAAAAAGCTGGTTCATCCATTAAAACTCACCCTGTATATATATATATATATATATATATATATATATATATATATGTGTGTATATATATATACAGGGTGTCTCATTTTAAAGGACCAACTCAAATATCTCTTTTCCTATGCCTTTTACAGAAAAATGTTTCCTACAAAAGTTGTTTCACTTCAAGGGGGACATAAGATGGTGTCATTGGTTTGACCTTGTATAATTATTTGAAGGTCATGTGAAGGTCACCTTCGATTCTTTAAATGGAACCCTATACTTTTTATTACATATTCTTGTAGCTTATTTCAAGAGGTTTCCAAAACGCTATAAATACATATGTTTTTGTTAAGTACTTTTCGAGATAATTTAAATTTTGTCATGACATTTTTTAATGTAAAATACAAAATATCTTGTAAAGTATTCATTTTTTAATGACTTGACTCTAACACTATTACGATAATTTGACCTTGACACGCTTATTCAAGGTCAAATAAAGGTCAATTTAATTTTTTCAAATAAAAACCTCGTCATAAAAAATGAATACTTTACAAGATATTTTGTATTTTACATTAAAAAATGTCATGACAAAATTTAAATTATCTCGAAAAGTACTTGACAAAAACATATTTATTTATAGCGTTTTGGAAACCTCTTGAAATAAGCTACAAGAATATGTAATAAAAAGTATAGGGTTCCATTTAAAGAATCGAAGGTGACCTTCACATGACCTTCAAATAATTATACAAGGTCAAACCAATGACACCATCTTATGTCCCCCTTGAAGTGAAACAACTTTTGTAGGAAACATTTTTCTGTAAAAGACATAGGAAAAGAGATATTTAAGTGGGTCCTTTAAAATGGGACACCCTGTATATATATATGGTGTATATATATATATATATATATGTGTGTGTGCAGAATATATATATATATATATATATATATATACAGGGTGTCCGAAATAAAAGTTCTCACACGAAAGTTGGTAGTAGATCGGATCAAACCGAAAAGAAAAGTCCTATACCATTTTCCAAAATTCATAATATTTATCGAGTTATTAATTGTTAAAAATCGGAAGAAGGGATAGACAGCGCGGTGCGCGAGACGTGAGAGCGGCAATGACAGCGGGAGCAGCGAGCTTCCGCCCACATCTCCCGCACCGCGCAGTCTATCCCTTCTTCCAATTTTTAACAATTAATAACTCGATAAATATTACGAATTTTGGAAAACGGTATAGGACTTTTCTTCTCGGTTTGACCCGATCTACCACCAACTTTCGTGTGAGAACTTTTATTTCGGACACCCTGTATATATATATATATATATATATATATATATATATACAGGGTGTCCCAGAATTGTGGAACAAATTTTCTTGAGCAGATAGAGCGGACGAAACTGAGTCGAAAAGTCCTCTACCATTTTGCAATTTTCCCAATAGTTAACGAGATATTTATAATTAAAAATCACCGTATTAGCCCGGCCCTCCGCCGAATATAAGCTCGCGGCGAGATACGACCGCCAGCGTCATTGTTTCCAAGGAGGAGTTGTTTTCTACAAAAACAGGGGGACAATCGCAGCTCAAAACCGCCGCTCGTAGGCATTGCCGCGTGTAGTAAACAATTCCTCGAGTACCTAGCAACGCTGGGCGGTCGTCTCGCGCCGCGCACTTATTAATCGGCGAAGGGCCGGGCTAATACGGTGATTTTTAATCATTAATATCTTGTTAACTATTGGGAAAATTGCAAAATGGTAGAGGACTTTTCGATTCAGTTTCGTCCGCTCTACCTGCTCACGAAAATTTGCTCTACAATTCTGGGACACCCTGTATATACAGGGTGAGTTTTAATGGATGAACCAGCTTTTTACCATGAGAGCTGCGTTACCGATTCTATTATACACACATTTATATTACACTTAGGCATTTAGCACACAAACGGTCATTATAGCATGTGTGTATAGTAGAGTTGGTAATCTTAGCTCTCATGGTAAAAAGCTGGTTCATCCATCTATACAGGGTGAATTTTAAGACTTCTGCCACCGGTCGTGGGGAGATAGAAGGGACTGAGATAAACAGAAAAGTTCCATACCATTTTGTAAAATTCGCAATATTAACCGAAAAATTAATTTTTTAAGTTGTGCGAATGAGAGCGCGCCGTGAGGAGCGCGCGAGCCTGCCCGGCGATAGCACGGCCCAGCATAGGAAGTATAGGCTTGCTAGCGCACCGGGAGGGCAAGGGGGGAAGCGCGCCGCTCGTGCTTACTGCTCGGCCCCTCCCACGTCTCACCGCACCGCTTCTATACTTCTTATGTTGGGCCGTGCTATCGCCGGGCGGGCTCGCGCGCTCCTCACGGCGCGCTCTCATTCGCACAACTTAAAAAATTAATTTTTCGGTTAATATTATGAATTTTACAAAATGGTATGGGACTTTTCTGTTTATCTCAGTTCCTTCTATCTCCCCACGACCGGTGGCAGAAGTCTTAAAATTCACCCTGTATATATATATATATATATATATATATATATATATATATATATATATATACAGGGTGAATTTTAATGGTTGGAACAGCTTTTTACCATGAGAGCTGAGTTACCGATTCTACAACACACACATATTTATAATGACTGTTTGTGTATACTAAATGCCTAATGTGTGATATAAATGTGTGTATAGTAGAGTCGATAACCTAGCTCTCATGGTAAAAGGTTGTTCAAACCATTAAAATTCACCCTGTATATACATATGTATATATATTATACATATGTATATACACACACACATATATATATATATATATATATATATATATATATATATATATATATATACGTATATCAAGTTCTATTTGAATTTGGTGACTAATAACAAAGTTATGGAACTTTAAATGTAACGCGGTTTTATGATATAGCGCACAATATGTCTCCTAAAAAACTAAAAAGTACTAACAATTTTGAAATAGACGTTTAAAATAATAGTGATTGTTATTTTATACTTTACAACTATATTTACATTTATTAGTAGCATAATAAAATACAAAACATGCAATAGTGATATTGAAATCGTCAAGAGTGGAGTTTACGGCCTAAGAATGAAATTAAAAGTGATGTGTCAACATTGCGAGGTGTGATGAAGGTAGCAGATTTTACAAATTATTTACAAATTTTACATTTACTGGGAGTACATATAAGCCGCATTACACAAAATTATTGCAAGATCGGAGACGTGAAACATATCAAGAAAGACAGAAGAATTGCTTGTAAGGTCACACAAGGAAAAAAATTTACATAGAAGTTTGAAAGCAACAGCAGTAGATACTTTTATTGAGACGGAAAACGAGTTATGTAGGCCAGAAATAGCTGATCAAAAATAAGGATTGATTGCATCATTATTTTTCAAATTATTTCAAGTTGAAACTTTAAACGCGTTTTTCTTGAAATAGTGTTTTCAAAATCGGTGAACACAATATCCCATAAACTATTTGATTGATTTGGATCTACTTTTAACAGCATTTTCTACACTACTTTTTCTTGTTCGCAATGTAGGATTTTTAAAAATTGTGTCTAGTTTTTTTTAACAAAAATAGTTCAGAAATTTTGACGAAAATCGCATGTGTTTCTTCAAACAACTGCAATTTTCTTAAAAATGCACAAATTGAAAATTCGCTACGTAATGAACAAGATTTAAAGTTTCCTTTTAAGATGATTACTCAATTTTTGATCGTTTTATGAGATGTTCTGATGTCCACCGCAAAACATGTTTCGAAACACCAAAGACCGTGCCGATAATTTTTTTTATGTATTCATATTTATAATTATAATTATATGTAATATTTTTTTAATACCAAAAATACATAAAATAAGATTTAAAAAACTCCGATTTAATATGTTTATTAATTCTTTTGCAATAAATTTCCGAAAAAGATATACTTTTTGAACCGTCCAGACTGCTTTCCCCCCTTAAGACCACTCCACGATAGCACTCAATTAACTTGACCTATACTTCGCCAAAACTTCAAGTTAATTGAGTGCTATCGTGGAGTGGTCTTAAGGATTGGATTACTGAAGCCAAATCTCTTATAAAATCGAGAATTAATCGTTGTCAATCACGTGCGTAAGCGTACTGTAACCGCTAGTCAACTTATGGGGAATCTTCCTTCTTCCTGCGTTAACCATTTCCTTTTTTTCTTTTTCCCATTGGCATCGATTACGCAGAACCGACATGCAGATCTTCTCTTATGTAGGTCGAGGACAAAGGCGAAGATATGTCGCAGTTTTTATCTGCTTGACAACGCGAGCTATCCACCTTGAGTGCGTTGAAGATTATTCGACTTTCGATTAAAAAGTCAAAACTTCTTAGTCGCATTTCTCTGCTTCGTTAGTCGATGCGGGTGCTTTACCGATATTTATAGTGAATAATGAACTTTCAGTATACAGATCGAGAATTCCATGTCTACGTCAAAATTTGTAAAGAACTTTGCGAAATGCATAAAGTTCTCTTAAATGACGGTTTGACTTGGCATTTTACTCCTGCCGTCACATCTTATTTCGGTAGCTCTGAAGGAGTAAAGAAAGTACCATCTCAAATGGATCATTGACACTCAAGGTGCCTTTTCATGCAGCGAATTTTTCGCTGCAAATAATTTTTAGCTAATAACGAATAATTCTCCGTCAAATAGCGAATTATTCGTCGCGAATAAACAAATACCCAAGTAACAAACACACGTTATTTTAACGTCAAAAACTGATCATTATTGGTCAAATGACGTTTCATTACCAAATAATATCTGACTTAAAACGTTTTTTTTGTGACGTTTTAATGACGTTCTATAAAAACGTCATAATATCGTGATTTTTAAGTCATTATTGTACCCGCAAACTCACGTAAGTTCCGCTTATGCCGCTAAGAATCGCAAGAACTATACACTTTCCCGTAAGTAAAATCTGTTTGGTTGGTTATATAAGCAAGCTTAACGTAAAAATTTTTTAATCAATCGAAGCACGAAATTATAATTTTGAGGCCATAAAGGAAAATTAAGTATTTTATATCTATATAATGTATTTTTATTGCTAATAATACAAGATAAACTTAGGATACAGTAAACGAAAGAAATGTCATCTGTGACTTAGGTCCGTCATTTTCACGTCATTATATAACGTCATTTTTGGTCGAAACTGACCAGATTGTGACGTCAAAATCACTTGCTTGCTACCTGGTATAGTATATGAGTGAGCATCATATCATATACATATATCATATCAATAGATTTGCTGCATTTTTGGCGTCAATTTGTCATCAACGTATTCGACTTGAACGCTATTGACCGCCAATCTGTGTCTTATAACCACCTTTGTACTGTTGCATTTGTTTGCAATTTGATAACAATTTGCAATAAACAAAGCTACTGGTGTTTACCATCAATCTTTCATCAACGCTCTTGACAGATCTGCTCGCTGTTCACTATCATTTTGTTAAGTAATCTGTTGACCGGTATTGGTAAATTTTTGTTAGAATTGTGTGCGCAATATTTTCAATGTAAAAGTTTGTTTCACATCTGCCGGCTTTTGACAAACAGAATTTGTTGCCAACATTTGCCTCTTCAGAAATGGTTATTGGGGAAATTGGTAAAACGTCTGATTCTGGAGCAAATGGATTCCAAAAGTACGAAAGCCGAGAAACGCAGCCAGGAAAACAACAAAAGCGGTTGATTTTGACTAAATCTGGTAGTAATGCCACTGTCGTTACTTCTGCACTTTGAGATTGGGGCACACATTGTTGCTGCTCTCACATTATGATCATAATCTGGTATATGAGCTATTGGATATTGTCAATCTAATCTAATCCATTCCAAATTCCGATCTGTCTAATATTGCATTCCCATCCTTCCGACTTGAAATGAAAAAATTCAGATGTTCTTGTTTGCGCATTGTTTTCTTGGCTCAAATTTGATTAGATTTCGACTTCATATAGGTTTTTTCTAGTGGCATCTCTCGATTTTGGTACTTTTGGAACCCATTTGCTCCAGAACCAGCCGTTGCACCAACTTGAGTGTTGCACCGTTGCTTAAATCAACTTGATACAAACTTTCATCTGACGCAAAAAAATTGGCCATTTTCGAGGGACATAAAGTCTAAATGTCTATGGGCATTTGGCTACATCATTAACACGCGTGGCAAAATAACGCTTATTCCGCATCAGTGGTATGTAAGTACATTATAAATATTTATAATTTTTTGTAAATTTATAAAATTGCAACCTTGTATATCGCTTATAGCCGTTCGTTATTGTATTATTTTTGTAAATTAATCTATCGTTTCGAATGCGATCGATGTTGAAAATTTCTTTCCATGAAATTCGACTTCGAAAGAGTATCTTCCATTAGCTTCGAATATTAGTTTGCAAAGTGGCTAGCGAAACGTTAGAACTATAATACATATAAAATGTTTCTTTGACGAATGATCGACGGGTCGACGAACAACACCACTCTCTTCACTTTGCGTATCTCGCGAGAATTCATCGATACTGAGAAATATGACGACTATTCGCAGAATTAGTTGACAGATACTTAGATTCGTCAATTTTATCAATTTTGATAATCCTGATCTCCTTGCGAGAAGAGAGGGAGACTTTTTATAAAGTATAATTTCTCAACCGAATTCTATAAACGTTTTTATTAAACACATGCGGAGTGTTTTTTTCCACCCTTTCTTTCCCGATCGACGTTCATAAAATTTCTAATTCGATTACACGAATATCGAAGGTCACGTACATCTTATTTTATTTAAAAAAATTATTTTAAAAGTTCTTTACTTGAAATTGACTCGAAAAAGTTTATCCGTAAGAATGCTTTATATTCAAAAAAGAAAATCTTACCATATTAAATACGTATGGTAGTGTTCTCAGCACATTAGACATTTTAAATATTATCCCATGTGTTTATTATGAATAAAATATCTCGAAAAGATGCAGGAGACACAAGAGATAAGTGCAAAAAGAGCAGCGGTTATTTTATTTAATATCATTTATTTATAAATTAATGCGGATGCGGATGCAGATGCAATAATGAAAACGACAAGAAGCATATTACGCATATTACAATTCACATTCTTAACATTTTGCCATCGGTCCCGATAAAAACACGTGTTCTCGATAACTATTAGATATTACGATATAAAGTTGCATCTTTATCGTTCACCGTCCAAATATATTCCGTGCCCTGTTATTATTATAGGATCATCTTCTTCGATAACTGTCCTTTCCATTCACATATATACACACATGCGCGTTTGTACACATATACATACGCACACGAGCAGAAGCATATACGATGTATATATATATAAAATGCGTGTGCGTACATAACGGTATAATTACAATTAATGATGCAGTAGCAATAATATTATGCAAACGTCAACGTCATTGAGAGACAGATATATAATATATACGTTTCTGCACGATTTAATTCATCATTAAACCTCCATTCAATTCTCCCAAACACAACAACTTAAGAACATCGAGATGATGGGGGATATCGCTGTAAATTAGATAATTACTTTAAGTTTTCTATCGCTGAGGAATAAATGATTCTATATTTATATATTGGACATCTTATATTCGGTATTCTTTCCATTAAATCTTTCAAGTATCACTATTCTTCGACACCCCCATTCTCATTATATCTCGCTGCGACGCGATTCAATTATTTTAGTGGCACCCGATTCGCAAAACAATGATCCAAGCTAATAGAAATATGACGTTCCGACGAAGACGGGACTAAGATAAATCACATACAGCCTTAATTGCTCATTCTTACACACGCACACACACACACTCTCTCTCTCTCCCTCTCTTTCTCTCTCTCTCTCTCTCGCATTCTTCATCTTTCAATCATTCTTTTATTATTTTCTCTTTGCAAAGAAGAAAACAAAGGACATTATCGGATAGGTAAAAACACGAAGTTTATGATTACCATAAAACATATGTCAAACAGTACGACGAAAAAGGGGGGGAGGACCCGATCCTCGAGAGCAGCCACGCGCGCATTGCACATTGTTGGTTAGCCGAAACATGCCGTCGCTTTTTTTTTAACCATAATAATAAACGATTAATTAATCACTAATATAAATGTTGCTTTTTTCTTTCTTTCTTTTTTTCTTTCTCTCGCGATGTTTACTTCCTCGATAAGAATTGCTCTCATGATTAGTATGTCGATGTACGCGTGCGCGGCCGTTTGGTTTCGCCGACCATTTTGTGCCTTGAGAAATTGATATCCTTTTTCGGAAATACGAGCGGAAATAAAGGCTCGTAAAGATACTGCTAACAGCTCTCACCAGCCGCGCGATTACCGGGCTCAATCTTCGAATGATACAAGTTTCCTCGCGGTCGTGTATCGGTCTGTTCGCACGCGCGCTCTCAAACTCTTCTCTCACTTTTCACGTTTCTCTCGTTTGCGTCTAACTTAATCTTTTCTATATCTGCTGTCTCGGCTGTTTGTTGGACTATCGCCATTCGTGACTTTTTCTTATTCTTCCTTCGTCGGCTCGGCCTTCTTGCCAAGAGGAATTGCTGCCTTCACTCTAAAACAGTAGTCGGTTTTTGAGAAACATTGTGACGAAAAATACAAAAAACGATTTTTAAAAATACTACGCATTTATTCTCTCTGCACAATTTATTTGATAAAGGTAGAATAGTCTTTACTTTACATTTCTATCATCCACGAATAACGTAAAAATCAATTATGTTTGTTTACAAATTTGAATTCGATAGAATAATATACCAGTTTCAATTCTTGTTACAAAGGCATATAAAAATTAAAAGAAATCTATGCATGTGTTAAAATAAATTTAACTTACATACTAATATGACGTATCTAAAATTTTTACGTAATAAATAAAGAAAAAACTTGTTGCATTATTTTCTAGAATATCATTGATAAAGTTTCTAATAAACCGCAAATTTTAACTTAAGCTCAACTTACTTGGCGGTAATTTCGTTGATCTTCGCCTGCACCAAGGCCAGATTCTGATCAATCTGCTCCTGGTTTGTTTCGTAAACCTTAGGCAGCGTGAAGAGAGCAACTACTCCTGAAAAATAAAGCAAAGCCAATCGTCGAATCAATTCTACGTACCACCGTGAGATGGAGAACAAAACTGTACAAGGAAATTTACCAATTATAATAAGAGTCATGCCATTGAACCAAGAACCCACATAGGTAAGACACCATAGCAAAACGCCAAATTTGAGAGAATCGATGAAATCTTCAACAAGGAAAAGTCGGCGCAGCTCGCTAACGGCAGCATTAGCATGTGCAACCGCGACATCCGCGACTTCATGCACTTTCTCAGCTGGTAATGCCAGATCCAGATCAAGAATATCCCTGCAGTACAAATGACGGTCTGATTAAAGTTTGATTAAAGATTCATTCGAGATTATCATAAGACAAAATTGTTTCAATACATTTTTAATATTTAAATATCACTATATTTTTTTTCACAAAAATTAGTTATAATTATAGTTAAAATAGTATTGTTAAAACTATATAGTATCCTATTTTATTAATTAGCATGATTTATTAGTACATTAGTATAATGTCTTATGTAATACTATGTTAAGTATTGTACTATTTACAGTATTCAAATAACTAAATATTACTATATTAATTTTTACCTTATTTGTGTTTATGTTATTATATGTATATACTTGTACTTTCTTTCATAATATTTTGACATTTAAAAAAATTATCTATTATACATATAGGAACATATTACACATCATTAAGGGGATGCTGGACTGTTCTTTTTTACCGTCAGAGATAAATAATTTTTCCATTCTTGCCAATTTTTTTTGGCTTTATAGAATTAAAAAACGTTTTCACAAGATTAAAGTAGACATTCCAAAAGTAGGGATGATAGTTATTTTGTGCCTAAAATCTACTAAACTTGTATACAAAGCTGTTGCATTCATGTGTCAACAATTCTAAGCATAATGTTACATTTTAGTTAGAATTGTTGACACATGAATGTAACAGCTTCGTATAAAAGTTTAGTAGGTTTTAGGTACAAAACAATTATCATCCCTACTTTTTTGGAATGTCTACTTTAATCTTGTGAAAACGTTTTTTAATTCTATAAAGCCAAAAAAAATTGGCAAGAATGCAATAATTATTTATCTCTGACAGTAAAAAAAAACAGTCCAGCATTCCCTTAATGACGTAAATGTATAAAAAGTTATCTATACCGCATTAAAGATTTATCAAACTGAACATCAACAAAATCGAAGAATCGAATACATATATATATATATATATATATATATATATGTATATATGTATATATATATATATATATATATATATATATATATATATATATATATATATATATATATATATATATATATGTATAGTATTCCTAACAGAGTTCTCATTATTTTATACTTACTTGAATGGATGGCCGTCTGAAGTTTTCTGAACTGCTTGAAGAACAGTTCTATAGATACGGAAAAGAATAGTTCCGCTAAGAGCGAGAAGTGACATATAAGCCAGCACGCTAATCAGACTGAAATAGGCCAGTGACAGGAGCACGCCTAGTATCGTGCCGAACACGATCCCCGATTTTTTCGGATCGCGCCAATATATCAGAGCTGCCACTATAAACAGAAACAGATAAGGATTAGAAACAGTTACGAAAAAAGGACGAGAGAAAAATCTTAAATACTTCATCCCACAATAATCGTTAATTCCTTTCAATTTAACATTATCAGCAAATTAAGAATGTATTATTTTTTTTTATATAAGAAAGTTTGTATGTATGATTCATATTTAAATAATTTTCCTCTTAGTAATAATAAATATCATACTGTATGCTTATCAAATCCTCTAATTAATTTTAAGTCTTATTTCAATAGAAATTCTTTTAATAAAAAATACAATTTATCACAGAAATGTGATCAGTAAAGATAATAATTTCTTTTAAGAAATGAAATTAAAGACAGAAGTCCGACAATCTTTATCAGATAAAAAGATGTTTGCCATTCAAGATATCTTCTAAATCACTTGATAATTATATTTCTGCAAACGATCCTTTTTATACGTTTTATACATCTGTAACTTTGCATACTTATGTATTTGTGAACAGAAAATAATATTTGTACAGATAACATCTAGTGTTATTTGTAAGACAATTTCACAGATGTAACGTGAAACAACTAGAGCTTAACAAATTAATAATTATCATTGTGAATGTCTTCGTATTTCTTCCAACGTGAACAATGAAAAAAATTTTCGGTTTTTTAATGCTATCGACTAACTAACAAATTTTCTCTTAAAATCTCTATGTGTAATTCAACGCGTCTCAATGTAAATTATCGAAGAAAATACGTAGGTTAAAAATAATCGAGGTACACAAATATGTAAAAAATATGTGGTGTGCTAAACGATTTAATTGAAGTATCAAATATCTTGCACTAAAATGTGGATAAGATAAAATATGATAAATTATAAGGAAAAGTTCACAATTTGAACAGAAATTAATCTCAATTAATTTTTATTTTTAGACATTTTATTTTTGCCATTTTTACTATTAATGTGCAATTTTTAATACAATTTATTATATACAAATGTAAATAAATAAAAATATATATTATTAGAAAAATTAAAGAATAATAAATAGAAATTACGTTAGTTTCATATAGAAATAAAATTATTTATATATATTTTTTAACGTTTATCTGCTATAAAAGTAATGTATATTTTATAAAAATTATTTCTTAGAATGTAGAATTAATTTTCATTTTACACAAAAATGACCCAGAAAATAAAAATATTAAAACGTTTAAACAAATTCTTTTTTTAATTACTTTTTAATAATTAATATTGCAAGGAAAATCCTTATTTTACTCGCTTGGTTAAATATATAGCATTTTTCTCATCGTATTTCGTATCTTTATAATTAAGTTTCAAACTCTCTTAATTCCATTAAAATAAACTCCATTAAAACTCCTAACTTAACATCCTAAAACTTAATTTCTAAAACATGTTTCTTTTTTTATATATATTTTAATATTCTTTTCTTTTTAATATTATTTTAAGATTATTGTAATATTATCATTTTTTTATAAAAAAGAAATGATTTCTCAAGTTGGCTAAAGAATATCGTTAAGAAATTGAAAATTTTAAAGACTTTTTTCTGTATGAAAGATTATATATAATAAAAAAATTTGTCTATAACATTTGTATTTTCATTTTAGTATAATCTCTCTCTCTCTCTCTCTCTCTCTCTCTCGCTCTCGCTCTCTCTCTCTCTCTCTCTCTCTCTCTCTCTCTCTCTCTCTCTCTCTCTCTCTCTCTCTCTCTCTCTCTCTCTCATAAAATTGTAATATCAAAAAAATATACTATATTATTGTGCACCAACTATGAAATTGACAGTTATAAAACTATAATGCATAATATATTAACATAATTAATATTATGAGCGAATCACCTATACAAACAAAAAATATTACAGTTAGTTACAAAAATATTAACCGGTTTGGAGAGTTGTAACTAAAACGAGTTTCCATCGATAACTGGTTTATTCAATGTATCCGAGTACAGTTTAACAAAATGGATTAAATATAGATTGAATAAATAATTTTTATTATGTACATTATACTATACATAATACATAATACATATTATATATTACGTATTTTAGACATATACATACATATATGTGTATATATATATATAAATTGTTTTAACGTAAGAAGAATATCGATGATTTCTAAACTGATTTTATATATATATATATATATATATATATATATATATATATATACACATATATATGTAACGACACGTAAAGATACGTGGCTCCGTGTAACTGAATAATAACAAAAGATCATCCTGAATTCGGTATATATATATATATATATATATATATATATATATATATATATATTACATAATATTATGTAATATTCTGGGACAAATTCGTTAGTTGGACAATACAAATAAAAATATAATAAAACATAGATTCAGGAAACTACGAGCTCATTAGGATGAAACAATAGCGAATTGTACTTGAGACTTTGGCCAAATTGTACTGTCAAAAATTAATATAGTAAAGTCGAGAATCGTCGATAATGTATGTCTCTTACGTCTTTGCCTTGGCTTTTCTGATCTATCTTTATATAATATTTTATTTTGCGGGGAATATTTAACTTGCCATCAATCAATATTTCTAGTCTTCTTTTAATCATTTGACGTCTTTTAGTCACTTTTTCTCCTTTTTCACTTTTTCCTTTCTTTTTCTTAACTTATTAACTGATGAAGTTTTAATTTCTTATATAAGCTTATTAATTTTCTCAACTCTTAATTACAAAGATTTTTCACTCCCTTAATGGGATACATGCGGAATAAAGACCGAATTCAGGATGATCTTTTGTTATTATTCAGTTACACGGAGCCACGTATCTTTATGTGTCGTTACATATATATGTGTATATATATACATATATATATATATATATATATATATATATAATCAGTTTAGAAATCATCGATATTCTTCTTACGTTAAAACAATTTTTATATTTTTTAAAGCTTGTTAATCTATAATTTTTTTTTAATTTATAATTTGAGTCAGAATTCACACACAGGATAATATTCTATTTATAATTTTACATTGCATTTTGATACGTATATTTTTTACGTACACATTCTGTTTTTTATATATTTTTCACATTACAAGACATATAATATAAAATTATAAACAAAAATCCATTGCGCGTTGTATCTGAAGCAGGTTTGATTCACATTTTCTCTGAATATATCACGATCGCAGCGTGGAGTATGTTAGGCGTTACCAACCATATGCTCTCGAATCAAATTTGCCAGCATATCGGACTAGCTACTTCCGCAATTATAGGATCACATAGAGATACGATAGGCACGCGGGACTTACCGGGGCCACGCTCCGGGAGAACTTGCACATGTCCTTTCTGAACGTTCCTTCGTACCATCCTTACAAAGCGTTACAGAGACCTTTCCCGTTAGAGAGTATCCGCGTGGTCGGTAGACACGCGACTGTTCCAGCGTTAGTCAGGTTCCGGCCGCGCGAGAACCGCGAAAGGACAGTGTCATTGGTAAAGAAAGAAAAGAGAGGGGGAAGAGAAAGAGAGAGAAAAAAAGAGAGAAAGAGAGAAAAGAGGGGAAGACAGAACAGAAAGCCGGGAGGAAGCTGGCGAACGTGGAACGTGGAATTGATGAAACAGGGCCGTAACGATTCAGGTGAGCGCCCTTGTTTTACAAGGAATAGCATGAAGGCTATGAAATCTGCCAGGAAATTGCGAATTCTGAAGATGCAGAATTTATTGTATTGCAACATTTTTTAAATATTAATCAAAATGCAATAGCTTGCCAACAAAGCATGGCAAAAGATAGAATTTGACGCCAATTCTGTTCAGTTTCTACCGTTAATATCGTTATCATGTGTTAGCAAACAGCAGAATGTATTCAATGCTATTACCAATTTAAGTCATATTTGTCGTAAACAGATTTTGCCAAATATCTACTACATATTTTGAGGGTTTTCCAACAAGCTGCACAGATATCGACATATAGCGTTTTCGACTGGCCTTAGGTTAATCGCTTCAGGAGCGATTAATGATGTCATAAGTTTTGTCTTGAATTACTAGACTATAACTTTTGCTTTTATTTCATTATATCATCATAACTATCGACAAAAACAAAAACTAAGAGTCATCATGCATGTCAATCTGCTATTTTATTATCCTTATTATCCTTTATAAGAACCTAATTCAAGTTCATAACACATTTTCGGTCGAACATGCGTTCCTAGTAAACTGGGTTTAATCGCTCCCCGATTAACCTAAGGCCAGTCGAAAACGCTTAACAGTGTAACACTGGTGAAACAAAAAATGTTCCAACTATGATGGAATTACACAACGCTACTCTGTAAAAAGTCAAGTACGAGCGTGGATATATTAAGAACATATGAATGTTATTAACTTTTTAGGAAATTTCATGTTTAACATAAAATAATTTAAATTTAATTAAAAATAAAAATATATACTAACATTTGTTATATTAATGATTTATTGTTAGCAGATTATCAAACTATAAGTTCTACTCGTTCCAACAACCCTGCTAATTCCATCATAGTTGGAACATTTTTTTGTTTCACACAGTGTTATACTGTTAAGCGTTTTCGACTGACCTTAGGTTAATCGCTCTGGGAGCGATTAAACCCAGTTTACTAGGAACGCATGTTCGATCGAAAATATGTCGTGAACTTAAATTAGGTTCTTATAAGAGATAATAAGGATAATAAAATAGCAGTGAGAAATGGTTGGTCAAATTGATATCAAATCAATGTCTTTTGTATCGAAAAGGCATCAATTCGACATTGATTCGATGTCTTTTCAATCATCATTTCTCATTGGGAAGAACCTTACACAGTAGAACACAGTATAATGTTGTGTGTCCTAGCTGGAAAACAGTCTTTATCCCAGTGTAACAGATTATGACAGTAAATTATGACAGTAAACCATAGGAACCTAAGCAGAATCTATTCCGTAACTATTGAATAGCGAATTCGATTGATTGCACTAGTGCGCACTCAGTGCACATTAAAGCCGTTATACACTGAATATGAAATTGAAATTTCTTGAATAATAAAATACCCAATAAATATTAAAAAAATGCATAATAGCACGATAAAATGAATTAAAGATTTTGGTTTTCAACATGTTTCTATATTTATGTTAAGCATTCATCCTTACGTCGATTTATGTACAACGGCTTTAATGTGCACTGAGTGCGCACTAGTGCGATCAATCGAATTCGCTATAAGTGGTATATTCCAGATATTAAACTAAGCAAGCCGACGATGAGCAAAGCTCTTATATAAATCAACTTTTGCCTCGTTCGACTTCTAAACGTTCGCCGCAAACTTCTAAACAGTTCAATCGATCCTGACCAAACTTTGAAGTGGCCTAGAAGATTGTTATTTAATATTTCGATCATACCCTTGAAGAATATCGATTTTCCTGTGTGAATTTTCCTATAGATAGAATAGTGATTTTCCTATAGATTTAAACTAGGAAAAAATAAAATTTTGATATTCAGCCCAATAATTAAAATTTGTCATTTATGTGACTAATGTCCATTTCTATCAACGTAGATTAAGTTTAATCGGTTTAACTTACTATTTATCTCTTTCTAGTTGTACGAATTCGAAAAAGGTAAAAAATAAATTAAACCGAGATTAAAGTTAATGTGCATTGAACATGGACATAAATCTGTCTATCTATTGTTACTATCATAAGTACGATCAAGTCCTGATCAGCTCAAATTTTACTTTAGTCTCGTTCGCAAACCGACAAATTTGCCAGTGTCTCGTAAAGATCAGCTAATAGAACGAAGAAATAGAACAAAATGAATGCAGACGTAGTTGGCATCAATACTTTATTCGAATTTAACCTGGCAAAACTGCTAGCTACTGTCAAGATTTTGCGCCTATTGGGAATCTATTTTACAAATTGCTTACAGTTTCCTGAACAGTCCACTGAATAAATTCTGGATTGAAACTTATGAAGAGACAGAATTATACATTGTGGCTACGTATTTGCATGCAATTTTAATAGTTGAAATATTTTTATTAGATCAACGTTGAAAAATAAATAATCATTAAATTCATTAATTCATAGGACACATATATATACTTATAATGGAATATTATTCGTATACTTTAATTACATCGATCTTATGTGATATTTACCGTCGACTTTTATTTGTTGAGTTAATAATATATCAAGTAAGTTAATATCTACAATAATTTGTTTTTTATACGTGTGTCTGACATTTACATATATTTATTATTATATATTTCATGTAATTATGTGCGTGTAGGTTTTTATGAGAGTTTAAGAGATTTTTCATATATATTACGTCGTACAAAATGTTATCAAAATAAAATATAATATACTTCACAAAATAATATATTTTGTGTTAACTTTATTTTTTTTAAATACAAAATAATTAAAAATATCGAATATGTGAAAAAATTATCAATTGCATATAGAAAATATGATATTAACGTCTTAAAAAAATGCATGATATTAAAATTAACTGTATACAAAATATTGTTCTCTTAAAACTGGACTTTTGATTTTAAATATTGTTTTCTAAAATAAGAAATATATATATATATATATATATATACATATATATGTATATGAATTGATAACTTTATTTATAATTGAGATAGTATTTAGATAGATAATACATTGTGTGTCCATTAAATTTGTCTATAAGTACAAGTATAGAGAATATCGCATAATTTCATACTCATTATCCGGACGTTCGTGCACGATCCCGTGTCGCACGCGGAGAACCGCTGCGTGCGAGTGAATCGGGTGCTCGCTAGAGTGAGGTAACAATAGCAGTCGGCAGTCGTCGCGTCTGTTTCCTTGTTACCTCACTTTAGCGAGCACCCGACTCACTCGCACGCAGCGGTTTTCCGCGCGCGACACGGGATTATGCACGAACGTCCGGACTCTACTTATTATGTATAATTTGTATATACAGTATGTTTGCTGTATAATTGTATATTTTAATTATTGTTTAATAATAGAATTATATTTTAAATAATTAAGTTATTTTTTGTATAAAGAAAATTTATATAGGATGTTTCTTAAAGACCGTCCACTAACCACATAGCGTTATTGCTTATCAAAAATTGAGTCGAAAAGGCTTAAAACATTTTTTTTTATAATGCTTAATAAAGCAGTAATAATTGAATACAATTAATTCAATCAGCATTGTTCTTTAAATAGGCATGTCAATGAACCATATGTTTAATAGTATGCATATCGAACCTAGTAATAAAGTGTTCATATACACTACCAGGCGTATTACATATGTCTGTCTAAAGGACGATGTTGATTGCATTGATTTTATTCAACAATTGCTATTTTATTAAGTTAATTATAAAAAAAATAATTCAGAGCTTTTTGACTCAATTTTTGATAAGGAATAACGTTGTGTAATTAATAGTTATTAAGAAACACGGTATAATAACTCAAGCGAAAATTTTTAATTATTTAAAAGTTTTAAAGATTTTTAACGATATTTTTATTTTTTAAATAGAATATTATATCTTCTTTTATTTATTTACAGTCAAATTTTGTCAAATATTTTACTACAAATTCAATATTGTGCAATAAAGTTAGAAACTTTCTGAAACTTTCAGAAAAGTTAGTTCTTATCATGCTAATCAAAAGTCGTAATGGGCACAAAGTCCAAAATTGGACAGTTTTTGAGATACGTATGGTTAAATGTTGGAAAATGGCCATTTTTTTCAACTTTTAATCATACGTATCTCAAAAACTATTGATTTTTAGACCTATGGTCCCATTGAGACTTTTAATCGGGAAGTCAAACAGTACAACATACTAAAATTTCAGCCAATTTGACTGGGACTCAAAACCTCTTGGTTTTGTGCGGGGTCCTTTATGGAAAAAGATAGAAACTGGAATTAATCATATAAAATTTAAATAGGATACATCGAAAGTGGGAAAATGATAAAATGATAGTTTACTGCACGGCAGATCTGTGTGATGTAGATTCGCCCAGTAGCCCTCTTACAAAATCATCTTTGTATCTTCCGGTGTGTGTTTGGGACATTTACCTCTCATATTAGAGAACAGAAATGACATTTCATATGCGCGCGATTTCCAAAAGACAGACTAGAATACGGTTATATATAACCGCGACCGCGATAAGAAGCGAAATGCATTTACTCAGTTCTCGTGACCATCGTGTCCGTACAGAATTATGCATTAGGTCGACGCGACGTCGTGTATGGCGCCGTTTTATCGATTCGTATACGTACGAGAGTTCCACCCTCGGATTTATCTACTTTATGCGTCATCCAATGAAAAGAAAAAGACAGAACTAAGCTGACATTTTAGCGGCTAACGCAATAGAAGAGAATTTATACTTTCTATGAAAAATTCTAACGAGATAAACAGTTTTTGTGCCAGTAACAAATGAACCATAGAACACGATCAAGATTTTAATTACTATTAATTAATTAATTAATTTTAAATATTATTCAATTAAAATCCAAGTAACAAGCACACGTCACTTTAATGTCGAAAACTGGTCATTACTGATCATGACGTCTCATGATCAAATAATATCTAATTTAAAAAGTCTTTTAAGTGACGTTTTAATGACGTTCTATAAAAACGTTATAATATCGTGATTTTTAAGTCATTATTGTATCCACAGACTCACATAAATTACACTTACGCCGCTAGGAGTCACAAGGACTATACGTTTTTGCGTAAGTAAAATCTATTTAATTGATTACATAAACAAGCTCAACATATATCTTTCAATCAATCGAAGTATGAAATTATAATTTTGAGGCAATAAAGGAAAATTAAGTATATTTTATGTCTATATTATGTATTTTTATTGCTAATGATGTAAGGTAAACATAGAATACAAATGAAAGACGTTGATTCGCTTATATTATTGGCGTTAGAGACGTCATTAATTAAGGGGATCCTAACGTGACATTTTACCGATCGAGCATTTTTAATTTTCGATTCATTAAATCTTTTAATTGCCTTTACAGATTTAAAAATCCTTTCTCAGAATTAAAGTACAGACAATGATACACTGTGAATGTGAATTAATTTATTGCTATGTTTTACCTTTCCACCAGTTTCGCATGCAAATACACGAAATTTTCACATACGAAATTTTCGTACACATGCCACTTTTTTATCAAAGCATCTAGGCTCATTCTAAAAGCATAGTATTATTCTTTAATGTTAACTCTAGATGAGACTGTACTTGTTTTACGTGTACAAAGTGTAAAACTTTTATATTAAGCAAATGTTGTTATGATCGTAACTCGAATCAACGTCAGAAGCCGATATGTAACAATTTTTTTCGTTTCTCATAAAATCATTTACATAAAACAAGTATAGTCCCGTCCAGAGTTAACATTAAAGAATAATACTGTATTTTTAGAATGTTAAAAGAAAAGCTATTAGCACCTCAAATATATTCTAAAAGACATCAATGATAGCGTACGAAAGAACTAATGTATTTGAATGTATACAAAGAAAAAATTCTCATGACTAAAAAATAATCATTTTCGTGAATGAGAAAAAATATTCATTTTCACTTCTGATATCAAAATGTCAGATTGTAATGATATATTAGAAACTTTAAATGTTACATAGAAAAATTAAGAAATATATACTATGACTGTGTTTGCTTTGGGTGCTTACGCGCTGAAAATATCATTTTATCTTTGTTGGTTATTAGATATTGAAGAAAGATAGAAAGAATAAAGCACATAAATCGAATGTAATTTCTACGAACATTTTCTGCCCTAAAAATTAACAGATTTTGTATAGAGAATTATGTTTTATAATTATGTGTGATTTATAATAAAAATTACAATGAAAATTAGAAAAATAATTAAACATATGCAATATTAAAACAAATACTATTTTGATTTTTAATTATTAATGAAAAATAATATATTGTATATTATTTTATGTATATTAATATATTATTTTTATAAAACAAATATTTTTGTGCAGCATCTTTGTTTCCTTTATGATAATTTTTTTATTGAAATTTTTAATAAATTATCTTTGAATTAGATTTATATTTTCATCATTCCATTATTTTGTTAAAATTTAAAAATAAATAAAATTCCTGCGCATACACAATTTTGAGAAAATTACTTTTTCTTATATTGTTGAGCTTTAATATGAAATATAATTAGAGTATATATTTGATTATGTATCAAGAATAATATTAAATGTTACTGCATGTTTGCCGAAACCTATCCAATGTATCCTATCAACATATATATTCAAAAGTATTTCTTTTTTTAGATATTTCAAAATTTTGGAAAATATCTCATTGCATTGTCTTCAAATTATTATCTTAAAGGTATATTCTTAAAATATTTTAATAATATTAAAAAATAGATAAAATTGTAAACAATTAATTCAAAAATAGAGCGGAGATGTGATTAAGAAATATGTCTCACATGAATTACGAAAATCACAGGATCGAAAGAAAAATTTAAAAAGTTTTTCAATATAAAAAAATGTTTAACTGGAATAGTTAAATTAAGTAAGAATATGAAAATAAAATTAAAATACTGAAATCCATACGTGAAATCGAAACGTTTCTTTCGAGATGATTTTAAATTAAGCCAACAAATTCACGAATAGTTCAATCGTCTTCACATTCAGCCAAAAGATCAGGCAAATTCTTTTATCACTGATCTATGATCAATTCGAATTCTTTAAAAATATAATTTTAATTGCCATTTATAATCGCACAAATAAAAAATTCAAGTCTTTATAAAGTCGTCCTTTTACTGTTTTCTATTTTTAATAATCATTTTCAACGATAATTATATTTATAAGAAATAAGAAATGTTTGGATCTCTTTTCTTCAAATAATTGTATAATATTAGATGTAAAGAAAAATTTTTTCGCATCACATGTCACTTATTATTATTTATTATATTTTAGATATTGTTAGTCTTACGCCAATGAAAAAATAAAAAATATTAACATTAATACATAATAATAAATAAAAAGTTTTAATAAATAAATACATATTTTTATTTAAAAACAATTTGAAGATATTACTTATTTTTCAGCTCTGTAGCTAAAAAAACTCCTTTAAATGAAAAGAAAATGAGTTTATAATACACAGTATCGTGATTTCTGGTCTCACTATGTATAAATAATATAATAAAATTACCGTCGGTTCGATACCTGTGCAAATATATGTATATTGCAAAAAAAAATTGAATTAAATCACGATGTCGAATTTTTGACAAAGATATATCGGCTTGGAAAAAATACTCGCAAATTTTTTTCACCGACCGCACATCCGCGAGTTCTTACGTTTTTTGAAATATTTGTTATATTTTATGTGCACTCGCAATTTCTTCAAGCAATTGAGACTGATCAAGAACAAAGATAAAAAAAGAACTTGTTTCGCATTTTGTGAAACATTGAAAATGAGATATCAACGAAATATCGGCGATTTCCGAGCCATCTATTATTGGATATCTCTCAGAGAATTATAACATCAAGTCGAACCTTCGACTTGAAGCACTAGATAATTATCTCGTCGTGTCAATTCCTGATAATTGATTTCCTGTCAAAATGTCTCATTAAAAACTACCGATAGAATTAGACAAAAAGTATATACGCGAGTATACGTAACATATAACGTA
The DNA here is from genome assembly GCA_928718305.1 of Tetramorium bicarinatum. NCBI lineage: Eukaryota > Metazoa > Arthropoda > Insecta > Hymenoptera > Formicidae > Tetramorium > Tetramorium bicarinatum. The sequence continues at coordinate 15,445,266 of OV788319.1, forward strand.
ATATCCGAAGCAGGGATTCTCAAACTTCTTATTCGACATGTTTCGCAACATATTCAAAATTAAAACGCGAGCCGTAAAGACAAGATAAAGGCGATATGCAAAATAATTTAATGCCAGACGCAGTTTGATACATCCTATAAACCTGTATGCAAAATCACTCGTCTCTTTTATCCCTTAGCATCTCCCAATTTCGTCTCCCCATTCAATCTCCCGCAATTAATTAGCATCTCCCGCAAATAATTACAAGTAAGTTTTGTTAATTGTCTCGTATAATGATATCTTTTTTTTTTCTTATAGCTCACACAGACTTTTGCACCTACACCTATCGAGCCCGTCCAATCTTTCTTCTTCCATTCGTACAGAGCAAGACACAAGAGTGTGCCGAATCATCATCGTTGTTACTCACATTCCTCCTTCGTGATGGCCATTTTCTCTATGAACATCTGGCCGCGCTCTATCGACTATCCTGTTTACACCAAGATCTGTAATCGCCGTCCGAATTCGAACGATCGGCTCGAGCGAGGAAGCGATCGCTCCAGAGAAGAAATGTGATGGAAGAAAAATCAGAGAACGACCGGACGACGCACGTTCCCGGTTCCGACGACTTCGTAACCGAGGGGACTGCTTCGTTGGTTTGGAAACCCTGACGAGGGTCTTCGGAAACCTGGCACTGGACCAACGAGAGGCTGGCTGGACGTTATATTTAGTAGCGTCCGAGAAACGGCGGGCCCGATGAGACGAGTAGGGATGCCGGCGAAATGCGAAATCGCCTTCGTGCCGGACGTGATTATTGTATCTCGAGCTGCGCGACGCTTCATCTCGGAACGCTCGCTCGTTCACGCGTGAGTAGATGTTGTTACGTATCGCCCATCTTTTTCAAGATTTCAGCATTTCCAATACTTTTGAAGTTCTCTCGAACAGCTTCTTTCTCAAACAAAATGCCTTAATCAACAAAACCTAATAGAATATATAAACTTCTATTTTGCTATTTGTGTTTGCGACCTGCTACGATTAAAATTTCATGAACTTTTTATCTGTGTCTAATTGTTTTGCGCTTTTTATATTCTAGTCAACTATTGTCGTATCTCATCAATTTTGGAAGGCTTTATAGCAGCAAGCTTATTTATTTGATTATCTCTTCCTTTGCTGTACTATATTTATGTCTCTCGACAGTCTCGACTACACTTATTTGTTGATATGTATGTACTCAGCAATGATTATAAGAAAATTATTATTATTCCAAAATATCTCAATCTAAATGAATTTTATTTTTTTTTTTCGTACATCCGACTCCTATTCAATTCATATCTTTTCTGAGAGGAAATGTATTAAAATCCGTTGTTACAGTCACATCAATTACTATTATTAAGTAACTATTATGCATCCAGTTGGTTATTATATTAATAAACTTCCGTCCTTAATAAGCGAAGATCCGTCTCGGTAAATTATGTTAGTCCTCGTCCGTCGTTCATGGTAAGCACACTTCAACTCGGCATACGAGCATTGTTGCAATATTACTGGACAAGTGCCTTAATAAAATTCAGTCAACTGTAACTCGCTTGCGCTGTAAACGTAAACACAAACGGATCCTACCAATACAGGAGTATTCAGTTTTCGAACTGGAAAATATTATTGGATATATGATAAGAAATATCAAAGTTTTCATATAGATATACATATTTGTTATTAAACTTACGTTGTAAATTCACATCAAACTAAATTATATCTTATCTGACTCAATCTAAATTTTTTAAATCATGATATTTTAAATCGTTTTTTATATCATATGTTGAGTTAATAATATTAATAATATTTAGTTAATTTTGTCCTTGACATTTGTGTGCATTTTTGTAACATTATACTGTTTTTTTATCGTAATTGCACTGACATTTGAACTTTATTTACAGCATTTAAAATGCTGCAGTAACATTTGAACTTTATTTACGGCATTTAAAAATCACCCTTACATCGGGGTGATTTCGCAAGTTATTGGAATCTCCCTCAATCCTCTTAATTAATTACTCTGCTCTTTTAGAATTCGATATATCAGTATTGATAAATTGCGATACGTCGCACAAAATTTAAAGGATCAATTTGAGTTTTATTGAAATATCAAAATTATGCTCCTTGTGTGTGAAAAAGCCTTTTAAGAATTATTAAGAATTGATAAAGGTTAGACAATATTATTTGAGTTATTTAGAAGATATTACACGACCTTGAATTGGCAAACATCTCTAATTAGATTGATCGATGATAGATGGCTACGTTACAAACATAAAAACAATAATATATTTCTCTTGTATTACCTTACCTTTTGGATTCAGTCTTTCAGGGTTAAACCATGCATCTGTAAACAACACAATTAGAGCGTATCAGTAATAGATTCTATCATTCAAAGTGCAAACGCGATTATGGATTAAATCTATCAACAACTTCGAGGCGTTCGGCTGCAAAATCTCTTAAGTAATAAAATTGGAACTTTTTACGATATGTAAAATCTTCTCGTTTAAATAAATTTTAAAAACATTTACGATTATTTTTATTCCTGTCTTGTTTGAAGCATTTATAAATCAATATTTACTGAAGATATTTTTATCAATAATCTAGTATTATTATTTTTCCTTTACTGTATTTGACGTCAAAAGGCTCTATTTCCAAAGTTTAATAAAATTTTACACTCGAATGCCTTAATTAATATAATCCCAGAACGCTAACAGAGGAAAAGAGATAAATAGTTTTAAAGCGATTTCGTGCGATAAGCCGCGAAAAAGTCATTTGCATGCACATCTGAAGCTATCACAGATCAATTCTGTTAGCGTCCTTGCTGACTGCAAGCATAGAAGAATAAACGATTAATAACAGAAACGAAATCAACAGGATTTTCAGTATCAATGGACACAAGAAAAAGATTGCTTGTTTTTTCACAGTTATATCCAAGATTGTACAAATTATTGTTTGTGAAAACGGTTTGTTAGTTTCTTCGCAAAAGAAGGAGTAACATTCACTGCAAAATAAAAATAATAGATTGAATAAAACCGAGAAGCGTAAGGGATCGTAATTTATCCCACACAGCGTATTCCCCTTTGAGCTAATTTTTCAGGTTACGCTTCTATTAATAATCACGTAATAAATCGATACGGATAGGAGATTGCTACCGTAGTGAAATAGTAGCGTCGCTCCAAAGGCTATCCAAGCACCTCAGTAGTTTAAAAACGAACAAATTTTATATTATTACACTACAGTCGAAACGTTTATATTATTTTCGTAATTATCGGAAAATAAACTATAAATTGCTTCATATAATTCTCTTATTTTCTTATTTGCTCCTATTTTGGCCATTGACCTTCTCATATTACAAGCAAATTTTATTATTATTTATTCGTAAAATATTATGCTTCTATGCATTCCATCTAAAACAAATTCTAATAGAGTATTAAATTATCCTTCTTAATAATCTATTGTCATTTAGCAAAATGGAAGAACTCGCTGCGTTATTCTAGGAATCTGCAGATCTACCAATAATAGACCAAGTTCTTTGTCCAACGAGTCATAATCACCAAACCATTCTCCTCATATTTTATTCCCTAGGGGAACATACGAAAGATGAATGAAGTAAGTACACGAGACAGGAAAGGGTTAAAGGAATTATCCTTTAGATATTGCTCTCCATGTGTCGTGCTTGTAAATGTATAATCCTTTTATCGTTTATCTTCCCCAATTATTGTTAGTTCAAAAGTTCACGATTCGAACACGATTCTTTAGACGAGCAAGTTTCCTTGGTAGTTAAACTTAATCCATGAGTTAAACTTAAAGGAAATTTTATATTATAGAAGAAGCGTCCTAGAGATCATCAATTCAAGAGCATATAAAGCCGAATATATTGTCACAGTCTGCAAGGCGGTGGAACGAAAATAGGAGATCACTTGTTATTCATGTGAGTAATTTGACTGACAATGAGCATTGCGAGCCTTAATCGACAGTGTTGGAAGGGCGCTCTATTGTTACTCCGAGTATCAATGCGGTAAGTGGGCAGATAAAGATTCGTTCGACAGATGAAAATGCACAAGGTGTATAGTACTCGATAATGACAGAAATGTCAACATGATTTCCCTCAATGTCACATATATCCCGGCTTTACATATACATACATCGTGTGGGAAACAATCTCAAGCTACACGCCATCGCAAATTATAGGCACGCGCGCGAATCGCGCGGCGAGTCAAGCCGAGGCAATCGATCGTATATGCACTGCGCAATATGACTCCTGTTGCCTTGAAACGGCGACACATTACACGGTTCGCTTTTGATTTTGGCATCGAGGAAGTCGCTTTTTCACGATGAAGAAATCGACCGCGCCTGGAGGTCATACGGCGCAAAAACGAAAATAAAATTATTGCTCGTAAGTTGAATAACAGGCGTTTGCGTTAAAAATTGCCTTTTGCATTATTCTAAATATATTATGCACATATCACGTATGCGCAGCGTGCACATATCATTAGCCTTGTACGACACGTCGTTATCGGACGTTTCAGTAAAGCACTTGTCTCTATTCGCAAAAATGTCTTTTAACTTTTTCAAATTTTTTATTAAATTAAATTGTGAAAAGTTAACAATTATTCGCCATTAAAAATGCTATTTTAATAAAATGACACAAAAAAGTTATTTTCGACAATGTTCGCACACACAGGATGTGCGAACCATTTTGATTGTCCCACGCAAAAAAATCTTAAAAAATGCGAAAGACGCGGAAAAATGTTTCAAACAAAAGTTGTATGACTTGAAAGGGAAAAAATAATATTATAATTAATTTTTGGAAAATTCAATTTTTTTTCAAAATCACATAAAGGTCATTGTCATTTAAAAAAAATAGATTTATATAACTTTTTTTTACATGATATGATTCCTCTAGTTATTCTCCATATAAAAACATTAAAGTAGAGAAAGAATTGTCTAAAAATCAATAACTTACGAGATATTTTATACCTTACTCTAGCACATTTTGATACAAAGTATAAAATATCTCGTAAACTATTGATTTTTTGACAATTATATCTTAATACTTTTATGCACAGAATAATGTACAGATGAATCAATTGGTATAAAAAAACACATGGTTATTTTTCGAAAAAGATACGTAGTTGCGTATTGCAAATTTTTTTTATAATAAAGTATAATAAAGAAGAATAATAATAACGCGAAATTCTGTGTAAAAAAATTAGTATAATTTTTCTTGGCAGGAAATATAAAATAAAATCATTAATAAACATTTGCTTTGCTAAGGTGTAGAGATAGGTTGCAGAAATAGAGACTGACTAAATGAAAAAAATTATCGTTATCTTCCCGTCATGTTAATATGATAACAGTAACGATAATGCAGTTATGCAATTTGCGTTTAGTATCCAAGCATGTCAGCGTGATACTTGAGAGCTGACTGGATGACTTTGGGATAAAGTTCGATTGTACGTACGTCGGTCACGGTTGGATCTCGTGGCATTACGTAACCCAAGGTCGCGATGATAATTACTTCAAGTTGCAAAAAATTATAACGCCGCGATGCTGGCATGCTGAGAGAGCAAAATTTCACTTGTTCGTCGGACAAACGATGACATAAACACATAATGAATTATCGATTTCATTAGCGATTACAACGCGACTTAATCGAAATATTACCGAGATACAAGTATTAGTAACTAATATATCATCACAATATAAAGCACTTGGTATCTTACGTCCGTCTATAAGGAGTAAAATTTGAAAAATCTTTCATATAGAGCTTCCAATGTTCGTTTGCAACATTAACAATATTTAGTCAATGTAGTTTATCAATGTACAAAATGCACGTTATATTGAAAAATAGATCTTATAAATTTAAAATTTCATGAAACGTAATGCGAGATTTTATTTCATCAGAGGAATTAAACCATAATCAAACTGGCGCTAAATTACTGTCAACAAAGAAGCGAAATGAGTTAACTTCTCGTCATTCAAAATCGAATACATTCATGTTTTTGCTAAAAACGATGATTGTCTCTTCAAGCATTGATATTTTCTAGAGACGCTCCATCTACGAAAAGACTGAAAGAAGATCCCAGGGTCCAATTGAAATGTGGGCAGGTGAGTTTAATATAAACGCGGGCGGTAGTAATGTTGGAATAAATGTTATTTGCAGGTAGTCGGCCGATCGATAACCCAGTTTCGATCGGAGATTCTCCGATATCGGGCAGGTAGCATCTGCGCAGAACGAAGCTCGGGTCACCGACATGAAAGCGGTCACCGACGAGGACTAATTAAAATCCGTCTGCAATCCTTCACCTGATTTCACCTCTCAGCCAGGAGTCACACTCCGCGTTAGATCCTCGCTATTCATCCCTCGATGTTATTCGGGAGTAGAACAGGAGTAATTTTTACTCGTCCGTTTGAAGGCGCGAGCTCCGCGTATCGAACGGAGACGGAAGTGACCGAGAGAAGAAAAAAACAATCATCCTAGGAAGAGTGTGCGGGAGAGTCAAGTGTCGAGAGAAAGAGAGAGAGAGAGAGAGAGAGAAAGAGAAACCTACGGGGGTTCAGAATGTTCCAGAAGCACGGACTGCCGTTGGTCGTCGACGCAGGGCTGCTGGCGCCGGCGCTGGGCCGCTTGCACACCTGGTTGCCCTCGTCAACGTTCTTAGCCGCCAAATCCATATCCGCCATCCTTACGACCACACTTTACGACCGAGGTCCTCGCACGACGCGCACCTCCCTCACTCTTCGCCGAGCTTTCTGCTCACCACCGCTGTCGCGCCGGTACGGAGTATTCGCTCCTGGCGTGTCAGCGCGCCTGGCGAACGTTCGCGGAAGCAATGGCGTATATCTTGCCGCGCGCGCGCGCGCGTGTGTGTGCTGGATGACGCACTTCGACGACGACGACTGTCTGATAACGACGCCGAGAATGACGATGATGACAACGTCGTCGACGACGAGGACGTGACCCGGCTTGTCGTTCCCGAAGATCAGAATGAACCCGCAGCAGAAAGAGCGAGTTCGACTTTGAATGATTCACACGGCCGGTGTCGCGTAGCTGTTGAGAACTGCGGAGAACTCGTTGCACGTCGCACAACGAGATGAGGACTGAGGCCTGTTATCGACCCACTGGAGGTCTTCCGAGCCCTCTCCCCGCCAAACTCTCCAACCCCCCACCCTTCAGGCTCATCGCCATATTGCTCGGAACCTCGCACTTTAGCAGCCGATGAGGAACTACCTGACGAACCGATCGCGATCAAAAAATCAAACGCGAAATAGATTTCGCATGCATCTCAATTTAACAATTATTTCAAGAATTGAATCAAGTGAAAAATTTTTTTAGAGAAACGTGTCTTGAGGCACTGAAAGCTGAAGCTTCAAATTTTTCAATGCTTTTTTAAATCACTCTAGAATCATTTTTCGCAGATACATGAAATTGATCCTTTTTAGAGCTGATTTTAAGTGATAAAATGTTTTAAACATTATACTAGTTTAAACATTTATCTTAAAAGTAAATAAATATCTTTTTACAATTCACCATCTTACAACTGACTTCAAACAATTGACTGTGAGATCAAACTCTCTTTCTCTTTCTCTGTGCTATATGTATACAGAATAGATTTTTCTATTCAATGTCAATTCAATGTCAATTCGTATCAAATATTTCAATTTTAACAGGAAAATATAAGGGAAGATTGCCATCAATGGACCACTTCCATTACTGGACCATCGATGTATTTCCCCCGCTTGTAGCCACATAAGCAAAATCGGATAAAATTCATTTAGTTTAATTCCTTCAGTATTTAGAAACATAAAAAGATTGGAACAATTTCCTTAATTAGACGATTAAATACAATTTTTGGCCGTTTATTGTAACTTTTAATCGAGTTATTCGTGTCTAATATATTACTTAGTAATTGTACATATTTTTAAAACTTATAGTAGTATTAAAGAGTATTTATTAAAGTAGAGTACTAGATTTGATAGATTATTTTATATTTTATTTGGAATTGTCATTTTATCTGGGTTTGTTGAAATATATATGATGAAATTGCCATCATTGGACCAATTCGTTTCCATCAATGGATCAGTTTGTGAAATATGGCCCAAATATGGAAATTTAAATGCATTTTTTAATGTTGCACTAAAATTGATATTTTATTTTTTTATACTTATAATTAAATTATAATACAGTAGAGCGGAACTATTTTGCTCACACGGCTATCTCACTCAACAATCGAAGACGCCTTCATTTTGACAGTATCTCCCTATAAACCTCAATTAAGCTTAAAACGCAAATTTATGAATCTTGAGTTAAAAGCTCGAAAAATATTATGAAGAATGCAAAAAAAGATCAAGTTCTATTACCTCTGCAAAATTGACGACGTTGAAAATAACAATGAGATGAATTTTTAGGTTTTACAAAAATTTACAATTTTTAACCAAAACATTAACATTAAATTCAGTGACCTTAAAAACCTAAAAAATCATAATTTTCGTCGACATTATTTTAATTTACATGGAAAAAATCCTCTGACTCACAAGTCGTGGGCGCTATCCCCAATAAAACAGTACGTGAAATCCACATTATTGCCACGTAAGATCCACGTCCAAACGTGTATTCCATCTGGCAATAACGTGGCTTTCACGTACTGTTTTTGTCGGGATATTTAATCCACTATTTTGTATTTTTGAATTTTTACGTCAGATTCGTATTTAGCGAACCCGAAAAGCCCATGAAATCTTTCAGCCTAAACGACAAGATTATACTTTTAACGCAAAAGCCACCCCATATAAATAAGAAGTAGTTTTCATCCTTAAAACTGTTTCTCCGGAGATAAAAAATTACATGTCGATTATTTTCCATAGTGGGCAATATAAACTCTATAAGTGGGCAAAGTTTCAGCGAAATCGGTGAGTGACAGTTAGGTATCTTTACTTATCAATAGCGAGAAGTATGTACATACATACATGGTTACAACTAAACTGATCGACATTCACGGCTTGCATTTGTCTCTGTCGCTTGCATTTGTTTTAGTCGTTCGGCACATGTTTTATAATAGCAAAAAAGACAATTATATATTCCGCATCTCGCTTCAATATCAACTGTCCGATATTACCCACCATCCAGAGCTACCCACTTTTCTTCTAATCATGGCTGTTTAGAAAATGGTAACAAAATATTAATATATACATTATATAAATAATATTATAGTTGAAAAACCAATAAACAAAATTAATAAAGTTAAATGGTCCATTGATGAAAATCTTCCTTTAAATACTATAAATTTTTTATTTATATTCTGTGTTGCTTTCTAAATATAATTTTCTAATACTTTAAGAGGATGCTGGATACCGACGGAACATTTAATTTCACATTACCAAGAAATCATCGAATTGGCTTTACAGATTAAAAAATCCTTTTACAGGTGTAAAGTACGTACGAAAACAAATCCTGCTCTGCTCAATTAAAGACCGAAAAAGGCATAAAATTATTAATTAGCTGTCAACTCATAGAAACATTCACTCATATAAAAGTTATATGAGATTATGCACATAAATCGAGAGCACAGCAGGACTCGGACAGAAATAATAAACAGTATGGTAGCAATAAAAACACGAACAAATCTTTAATAAGAGAAATTTTTCGACCAACTCATTTTATTCCTTATAGGTTAAATTTAAGATAAAGAAGAGCAAATATTTTTAATTTTTTTTCGTTTTTGATGTGAAGTCGATACTCGCGTGATTCATTTTTGCGTGTACTTTAATCCTGCAAAAGGATTTTCTATTCTGTAAAGTCAATTTGATAATTTATAATAAAATATCTTAGAATTCCACCTACATTATCGACCTCGATCAAGTTCGAGCGTCAGTTCAGCATCCCCTTAGGGGCGGTCGAACTTGATTGAGGTCGATAATAGAGAATATAGAATTAAAAATGCGATACAAAAAGGATATAAAAGGATAATGTAATTGATTTGTTTGTGTATGTATGTATATATGTATATATGTATGTACATACACAATATGTACATTTCTCGTTTTATAACAGTTTCTTTATTAGAATATTATGAAAAAATAATTAATGTACTGTTATTTTTCGCTCTTCTTTATTTACAACGCACGCACGCATTCATATGAATTTTATTACACGCATATCTTTTATATTAGGGGTCTGAATCACATTCTGAAAAATGCGTGTTATTTCTTCATACATAATCCGCAATTAATAGTGTTCTCATTTTGTAACAACAAAGCGTAGAACTTTTATAGGAAGCAAATCTTGTCACGAGTTGACAGCAGTTTACCCTCAGAATAGGTAAGGAAGATTTGAATTTCTTAAATTATTTTTAATTTCGGGATTAAATCTGTCACTGTTGATAGCATTGGTGCATGTACTTTGCAAAAACACAGTATTATTCTTTAATGTTCACTCGAATGCGGAACTAACTTGTTTTACGTAAATGATTTCATAAGAAACGAAAAAAAATTGTTAAATTATCGACATCTGGCGTTTTGTAAGTTAGGACTCGAGTTACGATCATAACAACATTTGCTTAATATACAAATTTTATACCTTGTATATGTAAAATAAGCTAGTTCCGCACTCGACTGAACATTAAAGAATAACACTGTGTTTTTACAATGAACCTAGATGCTTTAATAAAAAAGTATCGATGGTTTGAAAATTTCGTATATGAGAATTTCGTCTGTTTGCATGTGAAAGATAAAACATAACAGTAGATTAGTTAACGTACACATTGTATTATTGTCTGTACTTTGATTTTGGAAAAGGATTTTTAAATCTGTAAAGGCAATTAAAAGATTAATGAATATAAAATTAAATTATGCTCGATCGGTAAAAAATCACTTTAGGATTCCCTTAAGGGCTATGACCAGCACAGCTGAAATAGTGACAAACTATTGGATTCATGGTATAAGGTAAAAATAAGGTTCATATAGTTTTTCTTTTGTTTGTTTTGTTTGTTAATAAAAAATTAAAGAAAAAGGTGGTTTTTCGGCCCTATTTCGACTTTTCTCGCAAACGCCCTTACTAGTTCAAATTATGAATAGAAAAGTGCTCACTAAATATCTGATTCATGACATAAGTATATAAGGAGTCATATAAACACATTTTTACGATAGTTTTTAAATTATTTATAACAATTATTTTTCTTTAATTTTTTCTGGCTAAACTAAAGCTCCTATAAAAAATGTTTTAGACAAAATCTTCATGATTTTTCCTGTAAAATCCAATGACATTTTTAGATCTTACAAGAAACAATAAATAAAAAAATTGTTTAAACAATTTTTTATTAACAAACAAAAGAAAAACCATATGAACTTTATTTTTACCTTATGCCATGAATCCAATAGTTTGTCGCTATCTCAGCTGTGCTGGCCATACGTTTTAATGGGTTAAAGAATTACACACTTCTATAGGGTGTTTCCAAACTTTTGGAGGATATTGTAAGTTTTTATCAGTCCAATGTTTCTGCAAAAAAAAGTACGAAAAAAATTAATCTGCATCTTTTATCTCTTATTCAGTATTTTATTTTGATATATCAAAGTGATGTTTTATAAAACATTTTTTTATATAAAGAAAGAGATATTTTATATAAAGTATCTTTTAGCTTTCAATAAACTTATTTTAATATTTTAACATAAAATAATAATATACATTTATGATGATCAAACACAAATGTGTTTTAATAATTTTCACGTTTTTTAAATCATTTTTCGTCAAAAACGAAATAAACTTATGTAAAAAAACTTTTTATTCCAAATCGGTTTATTAATTTTTCTCATAATAAAAAATTATTCCTTTTCCAAATGCATCATCCATTTAACAATATACTTGTATTTCATATTATAAAATACTACGAAACTTTTAATTGAACTGCCAATTATTTTCGAACATTTCGTAATAAATATTTTATATCGCTTAGTAATATTTATTTTTTTCTGTATAAATCTTTATATATCTGATGCAGGCAGAAAAAAGTCATTTTGGAGTCAAAGTAATAGAGGCAAAATGTCGAAAAAAAATTGTTTCATTTATCTGTATATAATTTATTTATAAAATAATCTATGAAAATTATTTTGTCTACAAACTTGCTTTGATAAGAAATTCTGACATTTCTTAATAAAAAAAATAAAAAATTTAAAATAAAAGAATATAAATATTATATATATAATCTCTTCTGTAGAATTTCTTCTATAAATTTTGAATTTCTCTCTCTCTCTCTCTCTCTCTCTCTCTCTCTCTCGCTCTCTCTCTCTCTCTTAAATGTATATTTATCATGATATTCAATTAAGTTGTCAATTAAAAAAAATTGGGATGTTATACAAATAGAATTTCATAGTGAATGAACTTCGAGTCTCGATTATGTTTGGTAGGGATGCATTCTGGCAATACATCGGCACGTCTCGTACACTTGCTGCACTTACAATTAGAAGTACCGCATAGTGATTGTAGCGTGATGAAGAACAGTTATACAAAGTGTCTATTCGTAACGTTTTACGTCATGGATATTCTAGTTTCTACGGTCAGTATCTTCATTGCTCAGCATATTTTTAGAGAAGTTGACTAAGAAAGAAGTAATAAATTTTTGTATAAGCAAATAAAGCAAATAATAAAGCAATTTGATCGTATCAATAAATTTAATCGATGACTAATTCATAAATGATACTAAACAATTTCAAAATCTTTGAAGGTTTCTCCTGTCAAATTATATTTTTCATTATCTTTATGTACCGTGTTAGGAAATATAGAATATATTTAGAATATATTTAGAAAGAATTTTTCATAATCTCTTCGAAAGAAGAGATAAATGAACTATGAGTCGATTACTCGATTAAAAGAAATTATTATTTTATTAAAAGTTATGAGCAATCAAAGTCATAAAAAAAGAGAAACGAATTTTTAAAATCTATAATTAAAATTTAGAAAAGGCTTATTTAGGAAAAAGTATCGAGCAAAATTTAGTTAATTACATAACACAATAAAAAATTAAAATTAAAAAATATAATTTGAATATAATCAATAAGAAAAGACTACAGCTAAATTTTGTCCCATAATTTCGCAATTGCCCACTTTCCTTTAAGTTGAAGAGTTTCGTCAAAAGTTTGCTTGCCCATAATAGTCTAATTAATCTTATTTTCATCCTATTTTATATAACATTTATAATATTTTTTATCTATCTCCACGTTTATAACTATGCACTAATTTGCCATCACAAACTGCTCCGTTTTACTGTATTTATTATTACGTATATATATACGTATCACATATTTTTCAAAGCAGGGAAATATATTCAAATTTTTAACTGATATATATTATATAAAAAATGTATTAATTATAGAAACTTCATTGATTTTATCAACAATATTAATTACACAATGTCACTGGAATTAATTTATTAAATTTATTAAATGTCTCGCGTTTGTTAAGCGGAGTGCCATTACAGATAAATATCTACTCGGACTTTCTAAATTTTTCGTATTTTTCATTTTTTTTCCCTTATTTCTCTCTAATGTCTAATTTTATTTATTTGATTTTAAATGCGGAAAAAGTATACCAGGAAAAAGTAAGTATAATTAGGTTATATTAGGAACAGATTTATTAGTATATTTATTATACTATTCGCGCACGCAAGAATAGTATATAAATATACTGTAAATGAAATTTACAATAGGATTTTTGAGTTTTATTAAAATTTCGTCTTTTAAACAAGAACTGACATTCTATTCTTAAAAATCCTTCAAGAAATCAAAATGTGCGATTAGAATATAGTAGCATTTATTACATGTAAGAGATTTTTTTATCGATACATTTTTATCGAAAATCGATAAAAAAAGAATTAAAAATACGGACCGAAATCCATCAGATAATGATGTGATGTTTATTAGGAGAAGAATTTGTTATAAATGACAAATTAGATGTCTAAGCAAGCTGTTCGAAAACAAATAAATAAACGTCTTCTTCAGAGAAATACAAAGATCACAAAAATACAAATACAACGGATAAATGGAGCTTTTGCACGGACAATTGCGATAAAAGAGAATATGTAAAGACCAGCACACAGAAAAACATAAGACGTAAGGAAAGTGGGAACGTAAGTAGCTATTTTGAAACTAAGCAATGCTGAAAATTTTGGATGAAATTCTTACGTCTTATTGTTTAAGTGCCATAGCTCTAAGTTGCTTAGTTCTAAATATGACTCATCTTATGTTAGACCTTTAATGCTAAATGAGTAATATACATGGCATATTTATATATATATCATATATTTTTCAATCATGTCGCAGTCAGAGTATATTAATAGTCTTATCTTAACTATAGGAAATATTTAATTTCCTATGGCTAATTTCATAAATTAAAAATTAAAACTAACAATAAGCCAATAGTATACTAGTTTTTAATCAAAACTTTATATAGATAAAATTTTATAGAATATACATTTTTCATTAATAAATTATTAGATAATAATAATCTTTATACTTCTTATTCTATACATATAAGCGTGCGCATATGTATATGTATGTATAAAAATATCAACTGACGCGGTAGTATCGCTATGTCAAGTACATAAAGAAAGACGACCACGTCATTGCATAAAGCATCGACGCGCTATCAAGTTTATCCGGAATTCTTACGTCAAACAGGCTTTCTAGTAAAATATCTCAGAAACTAAAACAATTTTCAAAAATTTAAGGACATTTTCTTACATGTTGTCAATGTAAGCTTTCAATTATGACCAGTTAAAAAAAATCGGTGCAATCAATTCCGACATATCAAAATCCATTTAGTAAAAAGTAATATTTTTGTCCATTTCAGTTTCAATTTAAGTCACATGTACGCACATTCATAACGATTTTACCTTTCAAGAAGCTTCCATGATATGCGATATTATTAAAATTATGCAATATAAGTGAACACTAGTATGCGATACCTTATATATGCAATAATTTCTGACATGTGTGAAATAGACAGATAGAGCAAGAGAAAACGAAAGAGTGAGAATATAAATGAGTAAGAGAGAGAGAGAGAGAGAGGAAGAAAAGAGAAAAATTTCGTTGTAATTATTCATTCTTTGATTCATTCTTTGGATATTATCGATGTCTCGTTGAGAAAAGAAATATTGAATCATCATACATTTCGAAATGAACTCTGACCTAGACCAAAATCTTGGAATTTTTAGCAATTGCGCTGCGTTGTTCGATGCACTACAAAAACAATCTAATCAACCTAAACGAATAATGATTTTTAACTGTTTCAACAAAATCGCTAAATAATTTATCACTCAGCGATTAATAATAAAATATTTATATTAAGTTACATAATTAATAGATAGCAAAATGTAAAATAATTAATTGTTTAATCCTTTCTTGCAAAGTTTCCAAATCATTTGATCATAAAACTATTCAAATTATATTAAAAATAATATTCGATAAATTTTTGAAAATCTGGATAATCTTGAACATATGAAATATCTTGAAATTAAAAATTTTTAATGTTTACAAAATTTTCATTTTAAAATGTTCACACAGGTTTAAAATGTTAAAAATGTTTAAAATTTATAAAAATAAGATTGTTATGAAATAGACTGTATGAAATAGAAAGTGGATTTTATGATAAAAGTGTAAAGCACTATATAAAAGAAAAATATATTTTTAAAACATACATAGATTTTCAAAATTTTCAACATATTCAACATATTCAAAACTTTCGAAATATCCAAGATTTTTTAATATTTGTTGATTTCGAATAATATTTAAAAAATAATTCGAGATTTTGTCATATATTCAATCTACCAAATTTAAATGCAATATTAAATTAAATGAAGAATAAAAATTTAATGCTTTCTTGCAACTATATAGGGTAAACGTAATATCGCCCAGCATGTAATATCCCCACTCGCGCGTGATTCGTAGCTCAATCGCTGTGATTCGTAGTTCAATACCTATCAGAAACACATTGAATTAGTAGCCAAATACATCTAAGAAGACATATTGTTGCAGAATGAAATGAAAAGTTCTGCGACGCAGAAAACGCATTTAAAGAAATTTTGAGTGCTGACAAATTTAGTAGACAGTGAAAGTTTAACACCCTGTAGTGAGAAAGTAAGTTAAAGAATTCTTTCAATGCATAAACGTATACTAAAAGCGTATAATTAATGCTTAATCGTTTCATCATTCTCAACATTTTTGTTTTTGTTAGGATGTTTTTAGTCTAGGTCACAATGCATTCAATATCACCTGTTATAGGTGCAGTGCCGTATCTAGCTTTTCAAATGCTCTGGGCAAGGTTTCATTTTTGGACCCTTTAATTTTTTTTAGAGAAAATAATAAACAAATACGATACATATAATTGTACACTATTTATAAACATTTATACTATTTATAAATAATTTTTGTATACATAAAAAACATTCGTCCAGAATAATGACAAATAGGCCGTACGCAAAATAATGCGGATAGAACAACAAATTACGAAGGACAATATAATTAATATGTGTCACGTTCCAGCACAGCCACTCTCCCAGTCCTTTCATTGTAATAAACAATGAGCAACAAATTGGAAATTTGCATATCTTTCGAGCAATTAATTCGAGAAAGACTTTAGTGTCGCAATTAGTCGAGCACAAAGTCTGAGACGGTACTTTACTCTTGAGCGCGTTTCAGCACAGCCATTCTCTTAGCTCGTTTAATGAAATAACAATGAGAGTTTATCTTTTTTTTTCATGTAGCTGTGCTGAGTTTAGCCTTAAGTCCGCACAACTACGGTTTCTTTCCAAAATGGCTGGAGCAACAAAATTTGCAATAGAGCAACTAATTAGCAACAAAAGAGCACTAAATAATTATGTAGGTTTTTTCGATTGTGTTGAAGTGGCTGTGTCAGCTTTATAGACGTATATTTTATTTTTATTATTTATATTATATTTTATTTTTCGCCAATGTGTTTTTTACAAAGTTTCTTTTAGTTTTTTTTTCTGAAGATAAAAACTTTTAAGAATGATACTTAATATACATAATAAATAATATATTTAATTACTTTATATATATTACGTTATTGTTGTAATAAAAAAATTTTTTGAATATAATTACAAATAAAAAAATTTGCCAAAAAATTTTAAAAATATTTATATTGCGAAAAATTATTTATATACTTATAAATATGACCTTAAAAGCTTATAAAAACATGATTTAATAACAATTCATAAGATAGGCGATATTATATACATTTTTTTTCATATCTCGACTTTTGCCGTTCTTGTTTATTTCATATCTAAACTGAAAATCTTTAGATTTAAACGGGTCTGATCTATTGTATATGAAAAATAAATAATTTTTCTTCCATTTAAGACTAATTAAGACAAAAATATCAATTACCCTTTAATTGAGAACGATTTGAATTTTGATAGGCGATATTATATGTATTTATCGTAAATAACAATTCATATTAAATTTTATTATATTTCAACATGCAACAGTTTCTGTATAAATAGCTTCTGATAATCAATCAGTATCTATATAATTATCTATATGTACTGTAATAAAATTCTAAAACTTAAAAAAACGGAATTGTTACATTTATAATTTGATTTTTTTATTGCATACATGTAGTTTTATCCTAAATAAATAATAAATAATTCATCATTATCATTGAATATAAAAAATAAATATAAACAAAATTTTAAATATAAATGATAAAATATAAACATAAATATAGATTATGTTTCAAAAACTAGAAGAGAATAAGATGAGAAGACAGATTACTCTTTTCAAGTAAATTTTGTTACGTAGTTCAGATTATGTTATCATTGAGATCATCGGATAAAAATGAAAAAATATTCATCTTTTGAAAAGAAAACAAATGACGTAATTTTGATATAAAGATTATGATATAAACCTCTTAATAAAAAAAATTTTATGAGAAGACTGCTATATTTTAACAAAATGAAGAACGATATAATACAAAATGAAAATAAATTTTTCAATTATCGGGCAGATTGATGATCTAATATTAGCGTGTGAATTAAATTACACATCGCTATAATTCCATACTTTGGTATCTGCACGATTAACGAATTTCTACAATATCAAACATCGATAAAACAGGATTTATATAGAAAATTTTTTAATTTTAAATTTAAATGAGAGCATCTGAAAGAGAATACAAAATTATAATATAATATATAATAATGTTTACTAAAGTGTGAGAACAATTTATACTTTAATTAAATATTAAAAAAATTTAATTTACTTTAATTTATGTTAATTACTTTTAAACTACTTTTAATTTATTTAATTTATTTTTATCACAAGCAAAATTAAATTAAATTATTAATTAAAAATAAATAATAAATATATTAAAACTAAAATAATAAAATAATAAAATAATAATAAGAAATTGATTATAAATATAAAGATTTTATAATTAATGATTTATATTAAGTAGAAGCAGAAAGAGATATTTGTCTACATCTATGAAGTTGATTCTAATATTTTTTCCTAAAATAAAATTAATGCTCTAATCATTTTACATCAAGTTTTAATCTTTTAAAAAATTAAGTCATATGTTTATTATCACATTATCATTATCACAATTTTATTGCTGTTTTATTTTATAAATATGTATATATAAAATATTGCTATTTCTATATTTTTGCTTAAACCGTTCAGCAGAAGTTTGCATTAAAATTGGAGAGACAGGTGAAAAAATGAAAAGAGAAATTGATATTGATCCAGTCTATATATTTTTTAGGTATCAAGTGAACTAGCAATGTCAAATTATCTTATCCTCCACTTTAAATTTCCTGCTAAATGATTTAACCAACTAAATTGAAAATAAATCGAAAATAGACTAAATTGAAAATAAATTAGGAAATAAATTAGGACATAAAATTGTTCAAAGGATGTAAATTGGAATTGTGTTAGAATTCTAATTTATTATCATCTCATACAATACCTTCAGTTAATATGAAGTTTATATATCTATTCAATAAACTTTTAAAATCGATTTTGTCGAAAATAAAACCCGGTGTACAAAACCTTTATTTTATATTTTATGTGATTAAATTATTATAAATTATGCACAAAATAATATCTATCTCGAATATACAACTTATTACGAAATAGTATTTGCAATGTACATACAAAAATTCTTGGATTTTTTACATGTTTTGTTCAAAATTACAGCATTTTTAGATTTAATAACTTTGATTACAGTTATTATCTGGATTTGCTAATTTTCTTCTCTTATTCATATACAGTGGGTTCTTCGATAAAGATTGAATTAATGCTCGTGAGCAAATACAGCGGATTAAGCTGATCGTGAGTCGAAAAGTCCTGTATCATTTTTCAATTTTCACAATAGTTAACGCGAGTTATTTATTATTAAAAATTACCGATTTAATCCGGCCTACCGCCGAATGCAAATGTGTAGACTTTTCGACTTATTGTTAGTTTAGTCTGCTCTATCTGCACATAAGCGTTGTGTCAATAATTATCAGACACCCTGTATATAATATTGTATGCAGTATTTTAATACTAAAAACACAACAATTTGATTGTTGCATAAAAACAAAATAAAAAAAAAACAATTCTAACGAAAAATTTTTTTGAATTTTATCAAGAATTTATCAAAAATTTTTCAAGAACTTCTCAAATTTTCAAAGTTTTTTCAAATAGTTAAAATCCTAATTACATATAGACAATGCAGCATTGATATGGAGCCAGCGTTACAAGTGAATTACGAGCATATACGCAATGCTGCAGAATGCAGAGAAAGAGCTGCACCAATCAATACTTACGTTATATACCATCTTTCTCCCATTTCGGATTCTATTATTGTTTATTTAAACTCAAAAATCTAGTTATTTAAAAAAATTACTAATTGTCTTAATTTTCTTAGCTATTATTTTTAACTAATGCTAAAGAAATTAATATAACAGAATAATTTTGTTGAATTTTTTTGTCAATGAATAATTAGTTCAATATTTAGAGTTATAGAGACATTATAACACCTTTAATAAAAATGCTTTATTCATTTGAATAGCATTCACTATTTAAGAATTTGTAAAATTGTTAGGAATCTGAGATCAAAATTTAAAAAATGAAATATTGAACATGACAGTTATTAAGATTACTTTTACTAATATACATTTTTTTAATTTTAAACTTGGTATTTATAGATTCTTGATATTGTTAATAATGAAATTATCGCTAATAACATATGTAATAAATATGAACAGTTTTTAAAAGAATGGGAATTTTCTAAAAAAAATAAAAAGTTTTTAAGTCCCACGTTCCTAACGAGGTTTTGCTAGGTTAGCGCACTTAAGCTTCTTTCGTTAGATACAAAATACAGAATTTAGGCAATCCAAAAATGAGACTGTGCGACAAATATTGGTACGACAAAAATTTGGGACAGCAATTATAATTTGCCCTAAATCTCTACAAAATCTGGTCTAAAAAGATAATATGAGCTATAAATCTGTGTTCAGCATAAAAAGATCTATCAAAATGGGCTACACTGATTTCTGTTTTATTTTGATAAAAAAATTCAAGGACAATAAAAAATAACCAAAATAGCGGTTTTTTGATGTTTTAACTAATGGTTACTAAAAAACCTGACGTGATAGGCTAATTTGAAGGATGGATTCGTTTGCAGCATCCAAAAATCTATAAGAATCACTTGTTTCAGTATCGCATGAATTTAACAATTTATGAACGATCAAAAATGACTAAAATATCGACTTTTTGATGTTTTAACTAATGGTTACTAAAAAACTTGATAGGCTGATTTGGAAGACGGATTTGTTTTCAGCATCCAAAAGTCTATAAGAATCGTTCGCACTGGTTTTTGTAACTGACCCTTGTAGGTCTGTGTTATCTGGAAAACCTATACCAAGCCCAGTGTAGATGAACGTATGTATATGCAAAAATTATCTATCTGTGGACGTCATTTCAGATTCGCCAATTTTGAATTTTAACCTTAAATTCGTAATTAGTGATCACACAATGTGTAAATACAATAAATAATAATTAAATTAGACCGTTATATGAATAAATCAAATAATAATAAGACTTCCTATTATTATTTGATGTATAAATACTATTTATACATAATTCAACAAAATTGTAAAAAATTCTATCTGTACGCCGCAAGATATTTCATCTCTAAATCAGAGATACTTTGCTGTTATAAATTAAGCACATATATTTTTTCCCAGAAAGAAACTTTTTCATTTAAAAAAAACACCTCTGCAGATTAATATATACTAAATAATTTTATTAATACATATATGTATACGTGTGGTGTTGGCTCTCTCTCTATAAATAAAATATGTATCAACTTATTCAAATAAATCCTTGAGCGACTCATTTACATTAATCTTATCACATGTTTATCTTGTCATTGTAAACTTGTTCTTGAAACAATGTTTACAATTCATCACGATATATGTATACAAGATGTCCTAAAGCACTGGAATCAACGCTCGTGAGAAGATACAGGGAATTGAGATAAACAAAAATATCCTCTACTATTTTGTATAGGCAATATTCTATTTTAATTTATCCTTTTCAAAAACTTTTTTATTTTTGATTATAGAAAAAATGTTTTACACAAAAGTTGTATGTTCCTTGAGGAGAGATAAATAACGTCAACCTTTAAAACAGAGACATAGATCTATCGAACTCTACATATGCCATACTAACATAAGATTCCTCAGAAAACAATAAAAATCAAATACATAAAATAAATTTTTCACCAATATCATTATTTGGATATTTAATTGATACGTCAATAAACTTATGAATTTTTTAACCACATTAACATTATTTAATAAGGCGCAAGCATGAGAAATCCATGGGTCCAATTTATGTTATTAATGAAAAAGATTTCTCCGTTTTGAGGATTAAAATTAATTTTCGATAAAATCAATTTTTCAAGGTTACATAAAGATCATTGCCATTTTTTAAATGAAATTTTATATGATTTTTTTATGTGATATAATTTCTCTCTCTCTCTCTCTCTTTCTTTCTTTCTCTAGTTATTCTGCAAATGAAAGTGTTACGTCCGAACCCTAAGATTCTTATTGAGATGGATCCAAGCGAAGGAGAGGCTTGGTAAAAGAAAAAATTAAAGTTGAGTGGGGTTGAAGGAGGACGTACAGTACCTCATTAACCCGCTAGTGTGCGTGTAGGAACGCAGAGAGAGTCGATCGCATGTTATGGAATTCCGAAATGTGGGTTAACGTCTCGTGCGAGACGCTATGACTCTCTTATTCAGAGAAGTGCGCTCTGTGCTCTTGTTTTGGGTCAAGGAACTTAATCCTTTTTACGCAGGATCAAACCTATGCGATTAAGATAAGCGATCTTTATTTTAAGTGACACAAAGCAAAAGTTAAATGAAAACTTAACATTTATTTATTAGTGCTACCATAATACATTTAAGAATTTGTTGTAATAGAAAAAACTTATACATGGAAATGCGTGTGGACTTTATACAATAATTCTAATATTTATTAACAATCTAATAGGGAAGTAAATGCTGACAAGGGGATATTCCATATTGCAAAAGTGATATAAAAAAATTAACTTACTAGTCGAAAGATCACGTTTGAAATAGGGTATTCTAGATAATCAAATCTTGGGATTCTGTATCCGATTTAGGCCGGAACATGTTTAGTCATTTTAATGTAAACACCAAAATATCTTGAAAACAATGTATTTTTGAAAAAAAATGTTTCAAACAAAATTGTTTTATTTTTTTTCCATAGACTATGAAACTGCAATAAAACGTAGGAGTTCCCATAAAAAAATCACTTGGGCCTAAAGTAAACTCTAGACCCAAAATTTAAGTAACACTCATCTGATGTAACACCCTTTTTCAAACACTACACAACTTTTATTTGAAACATTTTTTTCAAAAATACATTGTTTTCAAGATATTTTGTTTACATTAAAATGGCTAAACATGTTTCGGCCCAAGTCGCGTACAGAATCCATAGGATCTCAAGATTTAACCATCTAGAATACCTTACTTCAAACGTAATCTTTCGACTGGTAATGTTAAGTTTTTTATATCACTTTTGCAATATGGAACATCCCCTTGTGAGATGAATTGAGTACATTTTTTTTATTCTAGATCGCTTATCGTCGCGATAGATGAAGGAAAAAAATGATAAAAGAAAGAAACAAGGACTAAGCGAGGAAGATATTCATATGGGAAAAAGCCAAATATTACAGCTTCAGGACTCAGAAAGGATATTGTGCGTCGGATCTCCTACAAATCGAATGAGTCGGGGCCGATAACATATGACCCTGAAAGAAGTGGATCTGAAGGATGGTGAGAAGGATCTCAGTTCCGCCAGGGAGAACTCTACGTGAAGTAGAGGAGGAGAAAGAAAAAATAGAGCCTCCCTAAGAAACTTTACACTTGAGGATTCCGACGGAGCAGAAGATCCTAGTCTTTCTTCCCTCTCTGACGACAGAGTGAGAGAGTAAGATAGCTCAGCGAGGTATTGGAGATCCAACAAGGAGAATCTCCAAGAAGAAGAAGAGCGAGAAACTTCGTTGAAGTTCTACACTAGATGAAGAAGAAATTGAGGATGGTGATCTTTCCTTTTCAGGAATAGAAGGTTCCGGAATATCCGAAAGTATTCTGATTATCAAGATCAAGGAAGAAGGCGAGGGTGATCTTGACGCTGAGGAAGGACTTGAAGATAGTGGACGGTGAATCGGCGCGGAATGGAGGTCAGGCGGCGATCGAGAAATAGAAGGTTGATCCGGAAAGGAGAAGCCGGAGGAGCAAGGAAGAAATGATCAAGGAAAATGATCTGGAAGACCCAAATCCTCTGTTCTCACCGCAAAAGCGAACACCCCGGCGAGAATCTCAACAATCATGGTCCGGATTTGTCGCGTCCGCCAGTTTTGTCGATGCTTGGCAGCGACCCGAGACTTTTTTCCGCGTGGAAGTGGAACCCGTTTGCTCATTGGAACTTTACCTTGAATTTTGCGATCGATTTTTCAATCCTCAGGTATCAATCTCTCAAAGATCAATCCTCACGGTATTCTTCATGAACACACTCTTAAGGAGAAGAGAAGTTCAGCGCGCAATCGATCCGTTGCGGATTAAACAATCCAAACAGCAGAACCGATCTTCTTAACTCATTATAAGCGGCCAGTAACCTGCGAGTCCTAGGCTTTCGAATAATATTTAATTCGTGGCATTAAGTCAAAACATAAAAAATAGGGAGATTAGTTAATTTTTTAGTATTTAAAATCCAAGATGGCGGATCGAAAAATTGAAAAGTTCATAGATTTTGATAAAAATCTGTAGTCGAACGTTGTTTAATAATCTAAAAAGATCATTAAATACGAATCAAGATCTAATTTAACAAAATTCAATACGGCAAATTCAATATGGCCGCTTAAAATGCGCGAAAGCAAAAAAGCTCTCTATGAGTTTTACGTACATATCAAGGCACCAAAATCAGGCAGATCAATGGCATCGACTTATAATCTAAAGGAAAATGATAAGCAATTTTTGCTTTAAATCTGAGAATCCAAAATGGCAGACTTAATAGGATGGAATAAACCTTCAACTCTGTAACCTTTTAAGCCATACATTTTTGTGTAAAACAGATTTTGCTAAAACTTATACTTAGGGGTGTTTCGGGTTATTGACTATGAACCAGATTTTCAAAATTTAAAATGGCCGATTCAATATGGCGTACCAAAAATTCAAAAAAATTTTTAATTGTGATGAAAATCACTATGTCGAAGATTCTTCGAGTTTCTGATCACGAATCTGAAGTAAGATTTTCAAAATTTAAAATATTTGGTTTTTTAATATGGAAGACCAAAAATTCAAAAAATTTTTAATTTTTGGTCCTGTGTAGCACGCTGTGTAGAGGGCTTTTTGGGTCGCAAATTACATATTTAAGTTCAAATTTGGAATCAGCAATAACAAAAATCCCCTAATATCAAGTATATCATACATTAATTGTTCTTTTATGATTTGATCCGCCATCTTGATTCTACCATTTTGAATTTTGTAACTATGACTCCATTTTTGTAATTGGTGATCTCGAAAATCCAAATAGCTAAATCTTTATTTTAATATTCTGACTGTAAGTTACATTCTTTTAAAGAAAAATGGCATTTTTGACAAATGTCGATGCCAGCTTTATTGCTAAGGAACAGAAAACTCCGCTGATATATCCGACCGTTGATATAAATGCACTTTCTTCTTTTTTGTACCATTAAACGAATGAAATCTGATGCATTCGGGACCAAGGTTTACTCATAAAAAAGCTCGGAAAGATGTAAATCAGGACAGTTAGGAATAAGCGATTTTTGTTGCGTTATGGAAGTTTCGCGAAATAAGGGACTCGTGGAGTCTATGGACGTAATAAAAGTATTAAGATAGAGTTGCCCAGAAATCAATCGTTTACTACAATACAATTGAGATGTTTTATACTTTATTCGAGCACATATTAAAGAATCATATTATATTTAAAAAATCATATGACCGTTGATGATAACCGTTATGTGATCTTGAAAAATCGATTTTTATCAAAAATTGAGTTTAACATTATTTGTCCTCCTTCAAGCCATACAACTTTTTTCTGAAACATTTTTTCTACAATCAAAAATAAAAAAAATTTTGGAGGATAAATCCTTTGATGAAGACACTTTATGTAAATATAGGGTAATAATAATCATATCATCTCTTGTATGCAAATAGAATGGATTAAATAATTAAATTGAATAGAAAAGTCCTTTAATATTTTGAGTTTCTCAATAATTAATGAGAAATAAATTAATAAAGATCTGCGAATAAGTATCCACAGTGACATAAAAGACGGCATTGTATTTGCTGTTGTTAAATACACACTACTTCCAATGTCTCTGCGTAATAACCAGAATCGTTACGTGATACTGGACAACACTCTTCTCGCCAACTTGCATAGATGCATACTGATTTACACATCTTTATGAAATAATTTTTTATTAATTATTGAGTCTCGCTAAAAGATTTTTCTATTCAGTTTAACTTATTTTAGCTATTCACAAAAAATGACACAGTCAATACCAGACGTGCTGTATAATATTTCTAATATTTATATCTCAACAATCAATGTCGTCTTTCATTTTGTGTTTCTTCTTTATATTAATTAGAATCACTTTATTTACGATATCTACATACAATTGAAAGCAATTGAAGTATATTCGTTGCATATTTAATTAAATTGAAATATTAAAATTTGATCAATTTATTTCATTGTGAGTTGCAACATTGTAGCATATCGATTAGGAAAAAATATTCTTTATAATTTAATTTAAATTTCTGCAAAGCTCCTGTTGTAAAAAATTCTATTGATATCTCTGCTAAAAGCGATTTCTTCAGTTTTGAATTTTTAATTTAAATAAAAATTATACAATCCTTATAAATAAACAATTAGATTGTAATGCATTAAATTGCAAATATGCAAGATTTTTCTGATAATTTTTAATTATGTATTCACAATACAACAATACATATTTATATAAACTTTATTACGTGCAGGCAACTTCTTTTATCATTGTCGATAAATGAAAAAAATTCTCAATTTCGTGGCGGTCATGGTCTTGACATTCGATTAAAGCAATGCTGTAACTCGCATGTAATGCGACGAATTATTCCCATTTCTTTGGAGTGGGACTAGGGTATATCTGTTACTTGCTAACGTTTAACTTCTCAGTTATAATAAAAAAATGAATTTTTCTCTTACTACTAAATTAATTATAGATAATATATAATTTAATATAAAGTTATAAAATTAAAATGATAAGATTGTAAATTAACAGCGGAAAAAAATTCTATCAATTATTCATTTGACATTTTAATAATCTTGTTCGTTTTCTTTATTAAAAAAATTATGTAATTTGCAATATGCGATCAAATATCTTCTTTGAAAGGCAAATATGCATTTTCATCTCATTACTCTGTACATAAAAGTATTCAGATAGATTACAAAAAATTAATAGTTCACAACATATTTTATATTTTATGTCAAAATATATCAAAATAAAATATATTTAAAAGTATTAATTTTTTTAACTATCTTTAAAAATTTTTGTAACAAAATAACTAAAAAAAAACATGCAAAAAGAACTATATAATTCCATTTTTAAAATAATGGTAAAATTTATGTTATCTTAAAAAAATCAATTTATTCGAAAAACGATTTCACTAGTGTTTGTGCCCTTCCAGGTCATACAATTTTTGTCTGAAATATGTTTTTCTAAAATTAAAAACAAAAATATTGTGTGGAATAATTATTTATTTAAAATAAGACTTTTTTGTTTATTATATATTATATATGTAATATACATATATATATAACATACTTTATATTATATAAGTATGTTATACATATATACATATATATATATATGTTATATATATGTATATACGTGTATATACATATATAAAATATAAATATTACATAGGCATACGAATTTACATATATATGTGCTGTGCGTGTGATTTAAAAAATTCACAAGAATATATAAAAATTACCGAAAGTAGAAGCGTAATTTTGATTAAAATATTTTGATAAATGATTATGAAATTCAAATGACGCAGTTCCATGCACGAAATCCACGCATTGAATGATAACTACGAAATTGATGATAAAAAAAGGACACGTGTCATGTCTTGGTGGGGTTGAACATATCTTTCTCAAGTATATTAATAGTCGAGTTGTCATGCTATGATCAGTCTTTACTCGACTACGGTTCTACTACAATACACAGTGGGTATGTGTTTATTACTGTGATTCTTCGTGAAGCAGTTCAGAAGAAACAGGAATTAAAAAAGGTTAGAATACACACTATCATTCGTTATAAGATAAATTTTTCTATCAAAAAGTAACATGAAGTATCTGATTTAAAAAAAATAAATTGTTATATTAAATGTTTAATTTTTAATATGTAACGTTATATTAATGTTTTAATTTTTTGCATATATTTATATAAATAATTAGTACATGTTAAATAATCACTAAGAATAAACTCTCTTTTCTTTGATGCTTTCTAAATTGAACTGAAATATGTGATACAATCAAAAACAAAAGTGATTCTAAAGTAAATTAACACTAAGTTTAATTTAGAAAACCAAAAGAATAATCATTTATTGTAGATTTTTTAATACATAAAATAAAATATTTCCATCTTTAAAATGCTTTATTTACATACTTTTATAAAATTTAAAATTTAAAGAAAGAAAAAGACACAGTGTAGAAAATTGTGTAATTTTTACGAAATTTATTATTTTATAATTACTATATACGTTTAAAAAATTTTATTCTATTTAAAATTAAATATTGTTAGAACTGTCAATCCTCGAAAAGGAATTCGTCGAAGATTAGGGTTAATATGATTGTCACGATCGAATATTGGATCTATTACACTGTAAGGAGGTTGTATATTAACCTATTTAAAAACCACAGAGACTCTGTTGAACATCGACAATCTACTATATCATATTTCTGTAGAAAATGTGAATAAAACACAAAGTGCGCGCGTTCATAATGTAACAAAAGGAAGTGCTTTAATATACGTTTTAATAAAGCAAAAAATATTTTTAAATAAGTAAAATATTAATATTATATGTTATATAATATTAATAATAATAATAACATATTAAAATTTTAATATTATAACAATCAATTTAATTTTAATATTTTTAATAACCATTTTTAATAAGCAATGTTGCAAGGAATTTATTGCAAAAAAGGCATCTGTTCCATAAAAATATCATAAAAACATCCAGATTCGATTTCTGGTTGGAGAGAAAAGAGACAGGTGTTATTTTGATAATTATTTATTTTAGAGGGACCTCACACAGATTTTAATCTTGATATATTAAGTGTTCCGGTTAGTTTTGAAGGTTTAATATAGATGGCTGCAGCATCAAATCTACTACAGATGTTTTGAAAGTTAATACGCCATTTAAAGCTTATACATTTCTATAAATAATTTGATACATAATACATGTGCATTTGTAAACATAAACTTACTTTTTATGCGATTGAAAATGGAGCGTAGTAAAGAACATTTTCAACATGTACTGCTTTATTGTTTCGATTCGAAGAAAACGGCTGCTGAAGCTCATCGATTTATCTCAGAAACTTAGTCTGAGTCTGCTTCATCGATTAAAACATGCGAGTACTGGTATCAACGATTTCGAAGTGGTGATTTTGATTTGAAAGGTAAAGAACGTTCAGGTCAACTAAAAAAGTTTGAAGATGCCGAATTGCAGGCATTATTGGATGGCAACTCAGCTCAAACGCTTCAAAATCTAACTGAAGCATTAATTGTTGGTAAATTAACCGTCTTAGATCGTTTACACAAAAAATCCCTCAAAACTAACCGAAACACCTAATATATTATCATGGACATGACTCTAAGTAAGTTTCCAAAGGTTTTAGTTATCACTCGCTGTTTATTAAAAAAATATTAACAAAATAAGTTTGTCATATTAACTCTAGGATCCCATACTATCTGTACGAAACAAAAACATCACTCTAGAATTTCGCACATTCTAATGCTTTAATCCAACGTCATTCTCTTAATTTCCATCGCTCAGACATTTATTTGTTTTTTAAAGTATACGTAAAAATTCTGAAAAAAGACGATTATGTACTTATGTTAACTCAAATATCAATTTTTTCTTGTAAAAAATGAGATTAAATAGCAGCAAGAAAACCATTGAAACAATTTTTTGTTTAAACGATAAAAAATTCAAAAATTTTTTTGTACAGGTAGGAGCTTAATAGGAGTGGTCGATTAAAAAATACACTACAGAAAACTATGAAAAAAATTGTCATACAAAAATTTTAAGTTTATGGTCCTACTAATCGAATTTTCATGAAACTTGGTATACAATGATTTATCGGATCGCTGATTACAAATCCGCCATCAGATTTTGAAGATTCATTTTCAAAATCTGATGGCGGATCCAATATGGCGGCTCACAATTTTAAGTATTTTTCATCGACCATCTCTGGTCTTATATAAGGTTATATAAGTTGTTAATCTTATATTAATATTATTAATCTTTTATTATTTTTTGTGTTATATTTGCCAACTTTGACATTCATTATCTCAAAAACTATTTATTTTTGGACCTTATGACCATTGACACTTTTAATTTGCATATCAAGAATTACAACATAGCGCAGTTTCAGCCAATTTGTGCGAAAGCCATTTTCCATAAAGAAAGTACGTCCTATGCGATCTGAGAAAGAAGAGTGGTTTTCCTCATTTTTTTGTGCGCTGAATCCGAATCCGCAAGTAAAAATGTTCTATCACATTATATTTTCGGAAAAAAATGGAATTGAAGCTTTCTAAAAACGCGTTTTGGGGCATTTTTGAAACTTCGTAGTTAGCGCACCCGATGGGCGAGAGAGTTCGAATAAGTCTCAAGTTAATGATTGAACATTGTATTTTAATATAAAAATATCGAATCTTTTACCGGCGGCATCATCGAACTACACTTTTTAGAGGTAAGCATACGCTCGCAGTATAGTATGACAGTTATTTTATTGTTGGGCTACTGTAAAACCATTGCACACAATAAAAATTTTAATAATGAATTTAATACATGAGATTAAAGGTACTCTTCGTAATAAAAATGCTTGTTTAAACAATTTTTGAAAAATAATGGTAATTTTTCAAAAATTTAACTTTGTAATTCTATTGTACGGAAAGTTATGTAAGATCCATGTATTATATTAAATTTTTACTGTGAACAATGATTTTACAGTAGCCCATAATAAAGCAATCGTTATACTTACTGCGAGCATACACCTACTCTTAAAAAGTTTGCCAGAGGTTCAGTAATGCCAGAGGTTCAGTGATGCGATAAAAGATTCGATATTTTGATATTAAAGTACAATGTTTAAGCATTAATTTGAGACCTTTTCGAAATCTCTCGCACATCGGGTTCGTTAGTTATGAAGTTTTAAAAATGCCTTAAAACGCGTTTTTGGATAACATGAACTCTATTTTTTTTTCGAAAACGTGACATGATAGAACATTTTTACTTGCGGATTCGAATTCCGCGCACAAAAACCTACATAAAATCACTCTTCTTTTCCAGACTGTAGAAAAAAAGTAAAAATTTACAGACCTATGTTATTGTTCTATTAATAATTGGACGCACTCGAATTAGCACAAAGCAATTAACTTGTTAGCAACAAATAAATATAATAATGAATAATAAAAATGCATTGAACGGTAAAAATTGTCACCTGCACTATGTTGCAACAAGTATCTTACAATTAGTTACAAAACATATTTTAATTTCGCTTCTCTAGCCAGCGTTTCAGTTCATTATATATATTCTTCAATTTGTTTTTTAAATAAATGTTAACGAAAAAGTGTTTTTCTTTAGGTTAATTAATCACGAATTTAATAACATTACTTATATTTTAATACTTTTCTTTCATATAATACAAACATTTTTAAAAATACAAAATATAGTATTATTAAAAGATTAGTAATGACAATCAAGCCATTTGTTCAGTGAGCAAGCCAGTTGCTTTGTTTGCTTGAACATGCCTATTGCGAGAATTAATATTTTTTGTACTTATTCCAATATCATGTGTTTTGCAAAATAGCTTTCCGCAAAATATCAATCTTTATAGATTTAGTCGTATCAACAAAATGATTTAGAAAAAAAACATATTTCGTGAACTTTCATTTAATTCTTCGGATAAAGTTATCAAGATGACGGCAATTACGTGTGAAATATTGATTTCTGCGGTAGATGCATTATCGTCACATCCAACAACCATATCTCGTGTATTCTCAATTGCTGTATGTACATAATCACATCGTAGAAAGATAAAAATTAAAAGTTCACGTGTGTTGATAAAAAAGTGGATTAGTAAAATAGAGATAAAACAAATCGTGACATTGGCAATGTATATCAATACAAATACATATAGACTACGTTTACACCGTGCATTTAGGCCGTGGCCTATATCCCAAATTCGACCTAAAAGATTCCTTGCTATAAACGCTTGATAAGTGACATGACTTTATGTCAGGGGTCGCTTTTTAATGATCTGACCTAAAATAGATTGCTTAGAATTTCGGTGTACGTACACGCATGCTACTCGATCTAAAAACTTACTGCTGTTGTTCAGCAGAAAAAAGTTTAGCCTGAATGCAGCCATACTGCGTTGTAACGAGAACCGTAAGGCGCATACGTAGCACGCTGCGGCAGCAAAAAGTTACTTGACGTTCAAATTTTATAGAACGGTTTCTGCTACATTTGCGGCTTTTGAAAAGGAATATAACAGCAACAGCGTAAATTTTAATCTCAAAATATATTGAGATTAAAATTTAATACGCTATTTTTGGTTTTGGTTTTTGGTTTGCTTAGCCAGTTTTAATTATTTCTTGTTTGATAATGTCATATGAACAACAATTATCTCAATGGCACACAGAATATGCGCAAATAATTCAAAAATATAATATGGAAAATTTAAAAAAAGCAAAAAATTACAATTGCGGCAACTATTAGTGCACTAATTTGGACAACCAAAATTGAAAAAAAAACAACGTTATGAAAAGAAACGTACTTAGATAACCGAATTTTTTCAACAACTTCAACAATATGGATTTTATCATACGACTTTATCTATATTAAAGTTAGAAGATTTACGTTTTCGAAATTATTTTCGAATGAGTACTATACAATTCGAAGAATTATTATAATTAATAACCCCGAAGATTACTCGACAATATGCTATTCGTGAGCCAATTTAAATAGAACAATGATTATCACTATGTTTGAGGTATTGAAATAAATGTTCTAATATTACACTGCACAAGTACAACAAATAATATTGCATAGGTATATTCCGGTTTTGCTGCAGATTTGTTCGTCCGGTTCAACTTCAAAACAGTAGACGCGAGCTGTAGTAAAATGTATTTTGCGCCGGAAATACGTCATTTCATGAAAAATTTTTAATCAATAGTAGCGAACTGCTGCTGCTGCTACGCACTGCGCAAGAAATGGCATCTGTACTGTTAAACTGTCAGATTCGCGATAAAATAAATAACTAAAGACATAATTAGAAAATGGCACTGCGAAAATCTTTTTGATCTATCACGGTGTAAATGACTAGACTTATCTTGGATCATGGTATAAGAATAGGTTAGGCTGTTCATAAATCTATAGACGTAACTAGAAAATGGCACTGTGACCTCGAAAATCTTTCAGATGTATTACGGTGTAAACGACTAGACTTATCTTGGATCATGGTATAGGAAAGGTTAGGCTGTTCATAAATCTATAGATGTAATAATGATTGTTTACAGCGAAATTAAATAATGTCTATTTTTATCGATACAGATTAACTTCTTAGTTTAACTGATCTTCTATCTTTTATCTTTCATCTCTAATTCTTAGAATTAGAAAGAAATAAAAAATTAAATCGAGATTAAAGTTAACCTACATTGGTAGAAATAAACATCAGTCGAATTAAATATGTATATGCGTGCTTGACAAACAGAATTGTTTTCAAAACAAGTGCTATTTAAATGGAGAAATTATATTTCGTATTTTTTATAAATTCCTTTTATACATATAAAAATGTTTCTCCTTTTTACTTATGTCATTTATTCAATTATAAAATATGTTCCACATATATGTATAGAGCATTTCTTAAAGACAATCCAATAATAATACAGCATTATTGCTTATCAAAAATTAAATCGAAAATGACTGAATCTTTTTTTCTAATGCTTAATAAAGCAATAATTATTGAATTAAGTTAATCTTTAAATAGATATGTGTCAATGAGTCATGTGTTTAATAGTGTGTGTAGTGAACCTAGCAACAAAGCGTCTACTTACACTACCAGACCCCACCCATATGACTCATTGACAGCTATCTTTATCTAAAGAACGATGCTAATTTAATTTAATTAACTTTCAATAATTACTATTTTATTAAGCATTAAAGAATAAAATTTTCAATTCAGGCTCAGAATTTTTCAATTTTCGATTTTCAATTTTATTTGATAAGTAATAATTCTATATGATTAATAAGCGATCTTTAAAAAGTATCCGATATATGTGAAGCATATTTTATAATTTATGATGTAAATAAAAAGGAGATAATCTGTATAAAGAGGAGCAAATAAATTTGTATAAAAAAAATTAATAAAAATACAAAATTCTTCCATTTGGCTTCTTTGTTTTAAGAACAATAATTTTGTTTGTCAAACACGCATATACTTAATTCAACATATGTTATTATTTATTTCTATCAATACAAAGTAATTTTTGATAAAAAATAACGTTGATTACTAGGTTTTTAAGAAACTATATAATATAATAATTAGTAATGTTATATTTTACAAAAATAATTTTGTATTTTTAATTTGAAACGAAAAAGCGCTTTGGTAAGTCCGTTGGCGATTATTCGGTTGGGAGGTGTGTTTCGACACCTCGATACTTTCGTTTTCAACGTGTTCTCGCAGAAAATGGTGCTTGACCTGGTAATTTTTTTCACTGATGACGTAAATTTTGATTTCAATATTTGCAAATAAAATATGATTATACATATGTACGGAATATTCTATAATCTAATCATATTTTTACTTTCTGTATAAAAAAAAGCAAAAATTGGTCTCTTTAAAATTACGTTTTACCGGATAGATATAGAAATATTATTTAAATTAAATGGCAGAAATTATACGTACGTTATTTTTAGATTGTAAAAATTTAAAAGAAATAGTAGAAACTTATGCTGCAATTCTAAGCAAATCTATGAGTCAACCGTAAAGTCGTCGTAGCTTACGAAGCGATCGTAAAAAGCTGAGTATAGTGTGACATACAGTACGCATAGAATTGAAGATCTACTCATAAATACTTATGAATCTTCCGAAAGCAGGTTATGAATTTTATGATTTTGTTTAGAATTGCAGCATTAAGAAACAACATTTACGATTTATTGATTGTATTGCGTAAACGCAGGTAATTGGACAAACTCCAAGATCAAAAACAAGAAATCTGACAAGGGTTTTTGAATTTCTAAACATATTTTTATTGTAATTTGACTATAAGTCTCATTTAAAGATCCATTTTTTGATTAATTATTTCGTTTGTACTATCCTTGGTCTCCTAGAAAAATAACTATAAGAACATACAAACTTCTTTTTAGACTTGAAATATATTATTTTTATGTAAATTTAACATACCATATCTTTTCACAATGATCCAAATTAATATAATTTTTTTAACTTTCATAATATTTGTGTGTATTATATTGACTTTAATCATTTAGGTTACATATTCTTTTATATACTTGCAATATTACCGTCAATTAATATACATTCTGTCAAATAAATACCGGGAATTGTTCAATAAAACACAAAATATTAGTTTAATCATTCAAATTTATTTTGTCGCCTTCAAAATAGGCCCTATTTGATGTGATACACTTATGCCAACGAATAATCCAGTCGTCGAAACACTTCTTATAGACATTTTCCGGTATAGCCCTCTGCGAATTTTGTTTTATGGGTTTAATGGACTCAAAACATCTTCCACGAAATAGTAATTTGAGTTTGGGGAACAGGAAAAAGTCACACGGGGCCATATCTGGCGAATATGATGCTTGGTCGATTCGTCGAGTTTTCAGTCAAAAATTCACATATAAGGATCGATGTGTATGCTCGTGTTTTCGATAAAGCTAACTCATCATAGGCCTTCTTCAACATTTTCAACGATTCAGCACAAGAAATTTCGTTGACAACACGAAATTTGAGACAAACTCTTTGTACGATATTTTTATCCATTTAAAAAATCGCAGAACGCACTTGAGGTCGACTAACAAAACCACA
Source organism: Tetramorium bicarinatum (assembly GCA_928718305.1). NCBI lineage: Eukaryota > Metazoa > Arthropoda > Insecta > Hymenoptera > Formicidae > Tetramorium > Tetramorium bicarinatum. Next base: position 15,481,196 of record OV788319.1, read on the forward strand.
ACTGTAAACAAACTGGTTGACAGACATCACGTCAAAATTCTACGTGACAATTAGGTGATTGATATTTACCAACTTACACCAAAAATTTTTTCATACTTTTTGCGCGGGCTTTTTAAATAAACAATTCTTGGTATTTTTTTTACAGAATGTAAACGAATAATCATACATGGTTAAAAGTGACTAAAACGATCAAAACATTTATAAATCTAATTATCTCAATCGTTTCCTCATTAATATTTTGATTCGCATTGATTTTATTTGCATTCATAAAATTAAAAATTATACTCTTTCGTGTATAAAAATGTTAAATAAATACGATCGAAAAAAACAATGGATAAAAACAAAATTATTAAACAATTATTGAGAAACTTACATAATTTTAAATATTTTATTTCTTGCTTGAACTACAAACTCCACGATATATTTTCTACATAAGAAATCATGTGCTAACGATAAATGTAAGTGTAAATTGTACAGCAATATAAATGATTGTGTCATAGAGCGAGAAATGGCAAAAGAAGAAAAGATATATTTAACATATTTTCTTCAACTACCTTCCATTCATGAAGATAAAAAAATTATATTTTATTTCGTTAAAATTATATTTGATTTTATTCTGCATGAGTGGAGCTATTTTGTCGTTAAATTTATCATCAATAATCGACTATAATAAATACAAATTAATAAGAATCATTCTACTTATTCTACTTGAGTATTAAAATAAAGAAAATTTCAAATATAACAATTGGATTTAATTGTGCTTTCACATTTAATCCACAGACCGGTTTCAAATTCTGGAAAATTCAGTTTTAAAAATAGTTTTTCCACAATAATAATATTTGATCTACATAATAAATTCGATTTAAAAAATAATCAATGTAAGAAATTAGTGTTTTAAACATATTTTTTGAATCTTAAGCCTTAAAATTCATAATCCAAATATATAGACTATTTTAAATACTACAATAATGTCCTAAATAAAATTTGAATAACAAATTTAAAACAATTTGCAAATAACTTAAGCTGGAGTATACAGAGACGTATTCCACCAAAGAATTTAAAAAAATATGAATTATAAGATATTGCTTTAAGTGAAAATAATTCATTGGAGATTTACACAATAAAAAAATTAATTCACTTATTTATGATTTTTTATCTTGTTATTTTTCAGAATTATATCTATTTTCATTATAAAAATAATGTTGTAAAATGTTTTAACGAAAACAAAGATTTTTCATTCTACTAGACATTCCTTTTTTGTTTTAAAATTATTAGTACTTCTAAAAAAGTATTTCTACAAAATATTTTAATGCTTCCCTGAAATATCTTATATATTTTGGCAATATACATATGCAAGGGTGTTATTTTAATCGTCTCAGGCGAAAAATATAGTTACTAAAAAATCAATAATTTACAAGGTATTTTATATTTTATGTCAAAATATGCCAGAGTATGGTATAAAATATCTCGTAAACTATTGATTTTTCGACAATTCTATTTAACACATTTATATGAAGAATAATCAGAAAAATCATATTATGTAAAAAAGATTATATAATTCCATTAAAAAAATGATAATAATTTTTATGTGACCTTAAAAATCGATTCAAAAAAAATTAATTAAACATTATTTTCTCTCCTTCAAATCATACAACTTTTGCCTGAAACATTTTTTCGTATCTTTGATTTTTTTCAAGATATTTGCCTCGTGCAATTACAATAACACACCCTGTATATGTGAGTTGCAAAATGTTCGGTACAAAAAATAAAGAGAATATACGGTCTTGAGATGTGAATCACCATATAAAAATACTCATTCATCGAGTGGGGTATAAACCTGCGTAAATGTGCGTGTATGTACGTATGCGCGTGCGCGTGCGACGTTAAATGTATAATAGTCAATGATTAATATTATGAATTATGAAATGTGCGCCAACAAAAAAGCCACACGTAGCTATTTGGCTGATGTAATTTAAGAAAAATTGTAAACATTATACATGATATTATTTTTAACCAGTTTTCTGATCAATCCAAAGAGGGTTTTTTTTATCAGCAAAACTCAAGAAATTTTACATATATTTAACGATTTTAATTTTTATTATATATCTTTATAATTAATCTTTATAATTATATGATTAAACAAAATTTTTTAATTAATATCTACTCAATTTTTAGGTTTGTAGAATCTTTTCACAAAATCTTGTCACGAAAATTTCGCTCTAGGAAGAAAAATATATATGTTTTACACATTAGATGCAAAGTAATACTGATTTTAAAAAATTAAAAAATAAATTTCCAGCGAATAAAAAATATATTTTCTTCTTATTGTTAAGAACATTATACTTAAATCGGATATCGTCTAAAAGTTAAAATTGACTGAGGAAAATAATTTTATTATCTTCTTTCCCGAACATTTAAAAAATCGCTTATTAAATAATTTACTGATTCATTCTCAATTGTTAAGTATCCAAAAAGTACAAATGTCTCAATATCTCACTGAAATCGATTTTAAACCGATAAAGAAGGTTGTACAAACATTTCTTATGACTGAACATTGTATACAGAAAATTTTGGTCATCATTTCGCAAAACTTTTCCATATTCTAGATATGAATAAAGCGGAACAATCCAAATTTAGATTTTCCCATACAATAAATGTTAATTTACTGTTTTTTATTTTTCGTAGAAACTTTTCGTAGAAATAACAAATTAAAGAATCTATCTTTTCCGCAAAAACTGTTTGCATTATGATTTTTATTTAAAAAAAATAAAAATCCGTAAGTTTTTTCATATGTGTTGCTATATAAGTAACAGAGTATAACATATCGTTAGATAAATAGAGTGTACAATCTGAAATTAAATGTATGAAGAAAAGAATATTTCTAGGAAAGAAAAAAACTTCCGTGCGGTGACGAGTTTGCACTTCTTGGTTTTCATAGGAAACGCACAGGGGGGAATCAGGTATCTCGGATCGATAATACATAACAGGAGGTGACCTCAACTCGTGATATCAACCATTGTGATACCAACTGAACAACACAATTATTAATTATAAAAAAAACAAAAAATTAACAATGTCGTAATATAATTTCCGATTGTTCATTATAGATTGTTCAGTATTAATAATTTCTAGTCTTTAAAAAGGATTAATTTACTATTATCACTAAAAGAATATTACTTGATATCAAGATTCCAATTTCACGATTGTTATCTTTGCCGATATTGATCTGTGATTATTATTAATCGCTTCGTAATTGGTTGGAACTTGCAGTTAGTGCCGACATCATCAATTTTCTGCGCGTCGACGCTCCCCGTGGAATGCATTATTTCTTGATTGTTAAGTAGAGCGTGACGTAATGTGGATAAAAAAAGTACGCAGGTTACAGCTATTTTAATCGCGCATACAATACACGAAAGATAGCTGAGCAAGTATCACGTTGATGGCAAATGTTGTAACCAGGCGGAAGTACTTCCAGGCATGGTTGGGTTTATGCATCACCACTAAATTAATTAATATTCTCCTCAAGACTTCTAGTTCACAAATATTAGGCGCACGTTATTACTCGGTAATATTGAATTTCGTTCGAATATTTGTGCTAGTGCTTTTCCCGGTCTCGTTAAATTTTTCAAATTGTTCCGAAAATTTGATATTTTTTCCCCGAGTCTCGCGATAATTTTTAGAACTGTAAATTGAATTTACAATCAATTTATTATATATAATATTGCGTTAATTTGGTGGAACCGTCTTCTCCTGTCTAACTTTTTTGAAGCCGAATAAATAGGATTTGACACATACAATCAGTTTAAAATTCAACATGGATTAGCAATACATAGTATCCTATATATATATACATTTAATCAAGCGACGCAGTAGCGTCGCGATACCAAGTATATAAAAAATTGCTGAATGTGTTAGGCCGATCATGAGACTACGGCACTGCATCGTCTAGGCGCTATTAAGACTGCGTTCCAAAATTCACTGCCAGTACTGAAAATCTATAATGTGCATGATATAAACTACAGATTTGCAGTACTGCCAGTGAATATCGGAACGCAGCCTAAGCAGCTTATCCGGAATTCTTATGTCATTTGTTCTTTCTATCAAAATATTTATTTCAAAAACTAAAGCCATAATCAAAGATCTAACGACTTTTTCGAAGAAAGACGACGACATTTTTCTGATGTAATGTCAATGCAAGCTTTCAATTGTGATCAGTTCAAAATATAATTGGGGCAATCAATTCTGAGAATTCGGAATTCGTTACCCGAAAGGATATAAATTTTTAAGATTTTCAGATCTTCTTAGACATGTATGTATGCACACGTAAAGCAAATTGTTTCTCAATAAAACATTAATAAACCATTTCAAATTGTTTAGTCATGTACGCATACATTAAATTTTTATTAATTAAACATAAGTAGTATCTTGAAAAATATTATTTGATATTTAAATTTGTCTCAATAGCTAAGACTTGGCTAATTAAATTGATTTTATATATATTTTTGAGCTGTTCAGTTTTTATTTAATAATGCATACTTTCAAATATTTGTTTATACCTAATGTATATTTTTTTAAAGAATTTTTTAATGATATTATATTTGCAAGATTGCTGAAAATACGTTTAGAAACCTATTACGACAAAATTCAAGTCATTTATATTTAATTTCAAAAATTGATGACATAAATTACATGCTAAGACAGTCAAGCGAGAAATCCGAGAGATTCTCAGATTAACTACCATCCATCTTAAGGCTATTCTACTTATATCGTAATGTTTGTCGTAAGATAATCGTAAAAAATCCTTAATTTTGTTTCATCATTAGCTATCTATGACCATTTTCGATTAAAACGCTACAATAAATGTAAAATAGTCTTTATGATATTATTTGTAAGAACTTTGAGTGGGAAAATATTCTCCACTATGACAGACATTACGTGTAAGTGATACTCAAGATACGAATCTAATTGCTAATCTTAAGATAGAGATAAACAAATCGCGATACTACTTCCTTCCTTGGAAAATAAAAAGAGCGATAATTAAGCCTTAATTTGTCCGTTGACAAAAGGATGTGTTATAACCAAACATGATATAGTTTTTGCTATATTTGCTATATTTGAGAGTACATACTCGGATAAGCAAATCTGTCGAGTATAAATTTTGAAAGTATCTGTTACAAATTTTGTTGATAAAATGTTAGCAAAAATAAAACAGAATATAATGGCATACTAACTGCAGAAACGGAGCAAAATTTGCTATTTTATAACGATTTAAAGAATGTCTATTTAAATGTTTGCCATCAAATTATATCAGAAAAATACGAATCTTATACAAACATAAATAATGTCGGTTCTGTAGCAATGCTTTGCTGATAGATAACAACAAATTGACTGCCATTGTTGTCATATTGCAAACAGTCTGCTCACGTGATATTTGTTGTATTTGAAAATGATTCTCACACGCAGTCTCGCCTGTTATCACTTCAATCTTACGCAAGCGAGACTTCTGCGGCACTTTATCGTTAAAAGGAAAAAAAAAAACAGGAAGATCGCACTCACCCAATCCCATATCTCTGAATATTTCCTTCGGCGCGATCTCGATTTCCTGCTTCTTTTTGACGACTGGGCGAGAAGTGACTGGGCGATCGGTTTCCTTGGGTTTCGGCGTTTCACGCCGCTTATTGACACTCTCGGGCTTCGAATCGGTAGGCTGTTGCTGCGGCGGTGGTGGTGAAGGCTTAGTAGTGGCCTCCGCAGCTATAAAGTCACTCGATGCTTCATATACGTCCTGGCGTGCCTTCTCCAGGAGCTGCGCCTCTCTCGGTAACGGGGGCAGCGGTTTCGTCGGCGGCTCAAACGCCTTGGACTTTTCTCGCTTTAGGTCTGTTTTCTCCACCATGTTCCACGAATCATCGTCCGCGATATTCTTAACCTTATTCTCCCTCGATGGCTCACCATCATCTCCGAGGAAATCTATCAATGGTGACTTCTCCGGTGCTGGCAGCATCGATGATCTGATGTTCTGCATAATCTCATGTTCGTCGACATTGACGTTGCCCAGCAGAGAGACATCACACTCGTGTTGTTTTCCATAATCGGTAAACAGCGTCACGGGATCCTCATGTTTTTCGGTCGGTTGCATCTTGTTGTCGGTTGCACCTTTCGTCAACGACAATAACAGAAGGTCGCTGTCAATTCGAGCAGTGGTCGCGGTCGAGGTTGGTAACAACGGCGGCTGGAGAATTATTTCTTCCTCCTCGTTGTCGTTGTCGTTGTCGTCGTCGTCATCGTCGTCGTCGTCGTCGTCGTCGTCGTCGTCGTCATCACGAAGATTGTAACGGGCCCGCTCGATTTCGGCAAACGTCATGGAGGCCAGCTTGGGATCGACCGGGTCCAGCGGTTGCTGAAACGGATCCGACGACTGCGCCATGGCCGCGCACTTGTCGAAGTCCGCGGAAGGCGGCGGTGTCGCCGGCACGGGTTTCGTTTCGGCGTCGAGAAGCGCGCTGGGCAATACGGGGTCCTGAAGGGAATCGCCGATATTCAGAAGATCATCGACACGTGGCGCGTCAATCGATCGCGGCTGTTGCTGCTGCTGCTGCTCCTGCTCCGGACGATCGTCCGGAGAGCCGTCGTGACCGAGATGTTCGAAATCGTCAACGGAGTCGTGATCCCTCTTGAGGAGGACGTCGTTGAGGGTGTCCTGGACTCGCGAGTCCATTCTCGGTCACGAGATTAACAACGGATCGTAATACTTGGCGATCAACGATGACTCACTGGATCTGCGCGAATTGACCGATAGCCGTTAGTTTAGAGCTTCGATCCCCGCGCAATGTCGGTTGCGCGGTATATCGCACGATGCTCCCTACTCTCATAAAAGTCAGGTACAAGGAGCGGCGCTACTCCCACCTGCCACCGTTGTCGTTGGTGCCGTCGCGATTCCTCAGTGGGGCACATCCGACGTCCTTGCCGCCCTGTGACTCACCACCGTTTTTGACCGTGCGTCTCTCGCGCCTCGCTACGGCTACGACCGCTTTCGCGTCACTTTCGCGAGAGGTGCCGCGAGTCTATCCAGAAGCACTACAACTGCCTCTCATATGTCGTGCAACCGGCTGGCGCACGACGCGAAGAATCAGAAGGAGAAGTCGCGAACTGGGAAATGAATGAAGAAGATCAGCGGCGTGGGGAAACGATAGGAATTGGATCGCGGAGCACGAAACGACGAAGCCGAACAGTGTTCAATTGTATTCGATGCAATCGACGTAGACGGATAGATTCGGCCGTCATGAGATGTACTCCCCTCGCGAAGGGTTGCCCTCTCCCATTGCTCCGAGTAGCGCGAACCAATCGCGCAGTTGCTCCCATCCCCACTACCGCCTAGTACGCCGAAGTAATGCAACGGCCGGTGGCCGCCGGCCGTCGGCTGTCGCGCGTCCGATTACTACGATTTGCTTTACCGACTAGTCCAGAGAGAGAACGATGCTGATTAGATTAATTTTATTTAATAATTATTGCCTTTTATTAAGTATTATAGAAAAACATGGACTTTTCGACTCAATTTTTAATAAGCAATGATGCTATGTAATTTGTGAGCAAAACACCCTACACACTTGATATATTGCAATGAAAATTTTTATGATTTAATTATATTTAAATTATAAAACAAATTTCTCTAACTCTTAAATTTCAACTATTTTAAAAAATTTTTTCGGTATAAAACTTGTATAAAAATTAATAATTTTGTTTTTTATATTTATAATTTTATAACAACTATTTACCTATTTTTAGAAATTGTTCATTAAAATTACCACCTTCGACTTGAATACAAGCCTTTAAACATCTTGCTATTGACCTTCTGATCCATTCAAAATTGCTAGATATTTTCCGAATTTGTTGGCAACCTGCAATAATACGCTGTCGGAGTATATCAACTTCTGTATTATCTACTTCTGTATTATAAATCAAAGACTTCAGATGCCTCCACAAATAAAAATCCATCGGATTAAATCCGACGATCGAAGTGATCAACTGATTGGTCTCCTATGACCATTTATTCGGGAATCGCCAATTTAAAAACTGTATTGTTAATCAACTAAAATGAGATGGAGCACCATCATGCATAAACCACATACGACAATACCTGACAATTTTGAACAGGTTAGAAGATTAATGATAAGACGTTTAGAGGCTTGTATTCAAGCCGAAAATGGTCATTTCGAACAATTTCTGTAAAGATAGGTAAACAATCTAAATAATATAAAAACGACTATAACTCAGAAACAAGATCAGATAGGAATTTTATGAATTTTTTTTCTTATTTTAGTGTGCTGAATGCATCAGTAAAATTATGACCACATATTTGGTACATCTTTTGGTATATATATTTACGCACGTGCACGTTCGTACATAGAGAAAGAGGTCTTGGTATCAGTTAGCACAATAATTAAGATAATTTCAATATTAACAAAAAATTTTTATTTTAGGTATGTTGACGATATAGTTACGGCTATTCCCAGTGAACAAATTTACAAAGCTCTAGAAAATTTTAACTCTTTCCATCCAAGAATTCAGTTCACTCTTAAAATTGGAAATAAAAACATTAATTTCTTAGATTTAATTATCATTAATGACGATAGTTTTATTATTTTTGACTGGTTTCACAAACCTACATTTTCAGGAAGATACCCCAATTTTTGGTCTCAACATTTATCACTCAAAAGAAAGGGACAATAATAGGATTAATTGATAAGGTTTTTTTGCTTTCACACCCGAGATTTCATAAGAAAACATCTTTTTTGTTATCAATACCCTTATTTCCAATGATTACTCGTTAAAATTCCTTTTTGAAACTATTAATACTAGAATAAAATCACTTATTAAGAATCATACGTTTAAACAAAACAAGAATGAAAACGTTACAGATAGAACAATAACTAATTGGTTTACTATTCCTTACTTCCAAGGAATTTCAGAAAAATTCAAAAATGTAATTAATGGATCAAACATCAGATTATCTTATTTTAACTTAAATAAACTTAACAAATTTATTAAAGGACAGAAAGATAATTAATCTCCCATTACTCTCATTGAAAGTTGTGGTATACAAAATTAACTGTAATGAATGTGATGCTTACTATGTTAGGCAAACCAAAAGAAAACTAATAACGAGGATCACTGAACATAAGCAACAAATTAATAAGAAAAATAACCCTTCAGTTATTACTATTCACAGAATTGAACAGAAGATGAGTTCGATTGGGAGAGGAATGAAATTCTTGCTAACGAGAGATTTCTTTCTAATCGCTTAGTATCTGAGTATCTGAGATGCCCCATATTAAATTACAAAAACAATGTATCAATTCACAAAGCGACACTGAATATCTACACCATGCATATGCATTCAGCTTAGAGAATTTTCATTAACTGTTTTATAATTACCTGAGACTTTCTTAACTAAACATTGATTATTTAATGTAATTTATTCACTTAGTATTTTATCTAAATGTCTATTCAAGTTTTATCTAATTTATTTAGTTTTTAATTTATTTCTAGTTTTATCCTAAAATGACTGATTTGTTAGTGACTTCAATGTTTAGTTACTGAAACATAATATTATATTAATTGAAGATAAATAATTTATCTTCACCTTCTCTGCCTTATTGGTCGTCAGTCTCTATTCAAACGTAGGCCGACAATGTTGAACTGTTAACGGCTTTTTATTACAACGTTTTATTAATTGTTTTGTTTAACTTATTGATGAGTTCATATATTTAATTATTATATGATGTTAATATCATAAGGATCATAATAAGATTTTATTGATTGGCATCAGTTAGTTAACATCCACGTTTTAACAACAGAATATCGACATTATAATATTAGTAACATGCTGAAGATGGCTCGAACAAGAGCTGAAACGTTCGTCAATTATAATTGAAGATTAATATTTGCACCAAAATCCGCTATCTGATTCACATCGCCCTATTATACAGTTCATGGAACTTATCAAAAATTCTTATTAATTATTAACAAAAAAATATTTTAAATAATAGTTTACTAACTTTTAATAGAAAATAAATTACCCTAACAAAAAATTTAAAACTAATTTTTTCAAACATTAAAGCTTTCATATTTCGTGTTTCTTAAATAAAACTATATATTTTTCTCTCATAGTTTTTATAATACTTAAAAAGATTAATTAAATAATCTCATAAAAAACTTTATAAAATAAAAAATTGCATCAAGTACATAAAACTTATTTAAAAGTGTATGCACCAAGATGAATATGAAATCAATGTAATTAATCAAGTATTACTGATAATAAAATAAACCTAACTTAAAAAAAATGTTTAAAAATAATTCATATGTTTAATTAATAGAATTCTATTTTATTTTTCTATAGTTTTATTATATGCTTTCACGTCATTCTGAATCGTATAAAACGGATCTAAAATGAAGGTAATAGATAAAATCTAGTTAGATTGAGAGAGAGAAAGAGAGAGACAGAGATATGAGATTTCAATTTTCATAAAAATCATGAAAAACTTTTTCAATACATGTATAACTTTCATTATATTGAGTTTGAGTTTTGAACAAAAGTTCGTAACGTTTTTTTAAGTAAAATTCAAAGATATTTAGATATTTGTATATAAATTTATTCAATTATATATGTGCCATTTTCATCTACCTTTCGCTATTTTTAAGACAGTTTCATGATTCTATCCTCCGAGAATTTGGTATCTTTATGAAAGATGAATTGTTTCAAGTGGTTTTTACAGACTTTCAAGGAATTGAAGTTCTTCGCATTAAAAGAATTCTGTGGGAATCAAAATAAGTAGTAATTTGAAAGTGCAAGGTCAGGAGAATATGGCAGGTGAAGTAAAAACATCCCAGTTAAGCTGCACCAATTTCTGCCGGATCTACAAAGAGACATGAGATCTGACGTTATCCTGATGGAAGATGACATCCTTCCGATTGATCAATTCTAAATGATTTTCATTGATTGCTGCCTTCAATCGATCCAATTAGGAACAATACAAGAGTCCAAAAACCTTTTTCGCTTCACATTGTTGTAAACCATATTTTATCGCCCATGATCGTTCGTTTAAAAAATGGATTATTTTCGTTGAGTTTGAATGGAGAATCATTGATAGAAGTATGGTTCGTTCAATTTTTTTTCCGTTAAATCTTGAGACTACTATCGTAGCGATTCACATATCCGAGTGATTCGAAATACCTTGTAACGTACATATATAAAGTATTTTTGTGATGTCTCGTGTTGTATGTACATAAATTATTTTCAATTAACGATTTGGTCATCATCAACAACTGCAGGTTTGCCAGAATGTTCACGGTTTTCCAGATCAAAATTGTCGGTTCAAAACCGAGTGAATCACTTACAAACTGTACTTTCACAATCAGTTACTCATTTCCAGAAATAGCACATATTTCTTTTGCTATTTGTACAGCGTTTTTTCCGGAAATAAAAGAGTATCAAATGATGAAAATGCATCTTACTTTCCTTCATTTTCACTTTTAACTAAACACACACTAAATTTGCAAATCCACACACAAATTTCGAGAAAGATGTGTTAAAATGTCATATTTCAATATATACATATTTATATGTATATGTTTTATGTATGTCTTATATACATATGTGTATATGTATATGTTTCAGCCATATATGAAACAAACTCACATGTTCAAAGCATTTGTTGAAAAACGTTACAAAGTTTTGTTCCAACTCAATATTTGTTCTGCAAAAAAATATGTATACGTTCCTAGCATTTCATGTCAAATTGTATAATTTATTTCTAAATCATTTATTGATGCTCATTTTATATCTTTAAAGTATGTACAATCTTCTATTAAAAAAAAATTTTATAATGGTCGCCTCTACAAAAGTAATTATATATTAAAAATTACCTTTTTAAAAAAAGGTTAAAAAACGTCAAGTGTATGCGAAGATCTTTTCTACAAAAATAGTGATATTAAAAAAATGCGCTAAATGTAAAATATAAAAATACAAATTTATATATTGCTTACTATTTACATAATGTTACTACTTATGGATTTATACAAAAAACATTAAAATAAAAAACAAATATTAAATATTATTTATAATAATAATTTTAAATAATAATGCTTAATAAAGGAATAATTATTGAATACAGTAAATTTCATCAGTGACATTCTTTAATTGAGAATAAGTCAGTGAGCCATATGCCTAGTAGTGTGCATGATAAAGCTAGCAGCACAGCAGTCACATCATTAAAATACTTGGCGCTGCTGAACCGAAGAAATGTAAATCCATCGCTTAATTTATGTGATTAAAGTTAAATACAGAATAAGTTAATAAGATTAGAAAATGAAGTAGAAAATAAGTTGAATATATGTAAGATATTATATGGAAGAAATTAGTTTACATTATTTTAAAATATATGTAAATTATATTTATATTAAGGCAATCAATATCAACATAATATTTATTCGGTTCAGCAGCGCCAAGTTTTTTTAATGATATAAATGCTTTGCTACTAGCTTTATTACGCACACTACTAGGCGCATGACTCACTGACATATTTCCTAAAGATTATAACTAAAGAATATCACTGATGAAATTGACTGTACTCAGTAATTACTCTTTTATTAAGCATTATTATTTAAAATTACTATTATAAATAATATTTATTTGTTTTTTATTTTAATGTTTCTCGTATAAATCCATAAGCAGTAACACTATGTAAATAGTAAGCAGTATATAAATTTGTATTTTTATATTTTACATTTGATCATTATTTTTCAAAAATTTATAAAACGTCGTGCTAACTTCACAGACACTACATTTGGCGCATTTTTTTATATCACTATTTTTGTAGAAAAGATTTTCGGCGCATGCACTTGACACTTTTGTTAACCTTTTTTTAAAAAAATAATTTTTAAAAGATATCATTACTTTTGTAGAGACGACCATTATAAAATTTTTCTTTAATAGAAGAAATTATTTTTAAAATATAATTATAATTGAGTTTGACAAAAAATATAATAATTTTATTATTACTTATGTAAACTTGTGCTGGAAAATTTCCATCAAAAGTGTTTCAAAATAGTTCATCATTTGCAAATATATACCGAACCCTCTTTGCGTGTCGATACAAGCGATGCGCTTGAAAAATTTCACTCATCTGTATTTAACTTTTCGCTTTATATGTAGTTACGTTATTCTTAACCTTTTTTAAAAAATACATAATATGTTAATAATGTCAAACAGTATACACGGATCGCCACCTGCTGTCAAAAAAATGAAAAATACATTTCCTCCAATACTGCCGAGCGACCACGACGACGTCAATAATGACGATGTATCTTAAATCGAAATTTCCCATTTCAGACTGCATTGCAATATCTCCGTTCATAGGATACGTAGATGAAAAGTAAAAACACTTTTATTATATAATTCAAACCTAAGCTATCGATTGAGCTTACTTAGAATTTTATCAGTTTAGCCGTTATTGAGATCCGATAATCGAAGAATCTTTGGAGATGTTGACTCGCGTATAAGATCCACATGTCTCTCGCGTGTTACGCGCGCTTCGCGTGTTACTAACACTTGGCGCGAGACAGTGTCTCTTGATATTTCAAATGTGACAAACCCAAGAATGCAAGTATTATTTGTTTATGCAAATTTTGTTTATGCCATTTGAAAATATCAACTTTTAGGTTTAAAATGCATTTTGTTTCGTATCGATATAATTTTTCCTTTTTGAAATATAATTTGAAAATAATTCTTTTTCCCATACATGAAAGACACATGCAAAAGACATTTTATTCTCTCTTAATACTGCGTTATGTGCAAAATAAGTGCTTTTAGATTTAAATAATATAATAGGTGTGAGTCGTTAATGCATCCTTCACTACCATAAACATGCTGCTCCGTGTGTAGTCTGATTGTTACACAAAACTCGAAATATCTCGATAATAAAAAATTATATCGAAACGAAATAAAATGCATTTTAAAGCTGAAAGTTGATACTTTCAAATGGTATAAACAAAATTTGATAAAAAAATTTAGTACCGATACTATAACGTCATGAGTACTCTCAAAATTGTCATTTTTTGCCACTTTAACGCCATTTTTCTTAAAATTGTGACGCGATAGCCAAATTTGGATTACGGATTCGTGTTCAGGAGGCAAAAATACGTTGGAAATGACGTTTCTTATTCACGTTACAAAAATGCTGTCGGAGAGTGTAATTTGCGCTGCTTTTTCAGGCACATATTCTAAAGTTTTATGTCTTAAAAGCCATTGAAATCTTTTTTCTAAGACGCCTATGCAGCGTTTGACAGCGCTTCGTGCATTGCTATGATATTCATTAAAATTGTCTTCCTGTTTTTCGAGTTGAGCTTGAGCAAATAGCGTTATTAGCTATGGTTCCAATGGATATTCAGAATCTCCTTAACATTAAATTTAAAAAATGATTAAATTTACTTGTATCAAATATAACTTTATTGAGTAATTAGCGAATATCCAATATTGATTGCCAGCTTTATACTGTGTTTGTAGAAGATGCCTTATACATATATACAGTTCTCCATACAAATAAATCATGTGTAGAACCAAGGTAATGTCCGTCGATGGAGGGAGACAGTACCCCAATAACCATTTCTGAAGGGACAAATGTCGACAAGAAATTCTGTTTGTCAAAAGGTTGCAGATGTGAAACAAACTTTGATACTGAAAATATTGCGCGCACAATTCTAACAAAAATTCATCAATACCGATTAACAGATTATTTAACAAAATGGTGAACAACGAGCAGATCTGTCAACAGCGTTGACGAAAGATTGATGGTAAACACCAAAGTAGCTTTATATATTGCAAATTGTCATCAAACTGCCCGCATAAATGCAACAGTACAAAGATGGTTATAAGACAAATTAGATTGGCGGTCAACAGCGTTTAGGTATGTCGAATACGTTGACGACAAATTGACGCCAAAAATGCAGCAAATCTATGACATTGTAGACGATTATGCGCGTGATTCGAAAGTCGCCTTTCATCTACGCCGATAGGCGTCGCATAAGACCATAAGCTTTCTTGTAAGTAAAATTCACTTGGAAATATATATAAGTAAGTCGAAAGCATATTTTTTAATAAAATGAATTAGATTTTGAAAGTTATACTTCCAATGACAGTAAAGTTGAAACTTGAGAAGGAAATGTGTAAAAATATCTTATTCTAAAACAATGTTTTCAAAATATACATATGTAAAACATGTATAAAATATAGATGAATTCAGCAGATCTGTCGCCAAACTGCAATTATTTCTGTAGACAGATCTGCTGGATATTTGACGCAAATCTGTTATCGGTTTACAATTGACAAACATGGTGCTGAATTGTGCTTAATCTGTCGTTTCACTGTTAGTGACACTTCTGCTCTGGTATTGCATTCAATTTTATATTAGGATGTAGTATTCAGTTTTTGGTTGCAATTGGAGCGCACTTGAGAACACAGGTCTTGGATTTGACAACCTCACTCCGCAGAGAATTGTTTCCCTATTGCTAACAATTCCTAAGCAAATTGTTAGCTGGGTAGGTAAGGTCTTTGCATGATCGCCATTTTTGACTCGGTGAGAATGTATTAGTGCGCGTCGTACTATAGTTGTCATTATGTGTTAGTATCAGTGCGTACCAGTGCGTGTTACCGACTTTGAGGTTATGTGAGGTATAAATTATTACGAGGTATAACTCATCAATTTAAAATGTTATAATAAGATTTATATTTAGTAATTTAATCTAACTTTTATACAACAAAAACATTAACATTAACCTAAAAATCTAACATTAATCTTCGGCTGATCAGCTGAGTGATTGTCGCCGCCATTTTTGATCCAAATAGCTTGAAGTGTATGCAAAGACCTTACCTACTGTCTCCCTCCATCGACAGACCTTGGAACCAAGTTATCTTGCTATTATGTTAATAATATTTAAATCGTAATTTCGTAAAAAGAGTTGGTTAGAAGCCTGGGATTTTTTCTTAGAAATTATGATTTTTTGCATCGCATATCTGAAAGATAAATAATAGTGTAACATTTATTTTTTTTAAATTTGAATTAAAATTATTAAATACAGATTATATTAGAAATTAAAATTATATTTATAATTTGAACATATTGTTCATTATAATCTTTTCTATTAACATATAAACTTTTTGCACAGCAGAAATTTTTATTGCTACATTAGTTTCGTTTACAAATCCTATTAAGCGGATCCTGGAATTATTCTATTTTATTAACAAAATATGTAATTTTTGCAATTGTGATAATTTTTTTGATTTTGCAGAATTAAAAATCCTTTTTCAAAATTAAAGTACACACTGAAATAAAGTCGGGACAATAGATTTTACGTTGAAAAAAAAAGAAAAGTTATAAAAACATGCTTCTTTACTTACAAGATTGAAGGTTAGATTTGCTGACTTGTTACTACAACAGCTTCGTATAAAAGTTTTGTAGCTTTTAGGCACAAAACAATTATTGTTCCGACTTTTTTAAATGTCTACTTTAATCGTGTGAAAGAGTTTTTTAATTCTATAAAACCAAACAAAATTGTCATGCTTGCAAAAATTTCGAGTCACACAGGCCATCGAGTCACTCAGACTTCGGTATTACAAAATAAGGAGAGCAGCAAATTTAGTTCCGCTGTATCGTGGTCGATTTTTAATTCTGTAAAGCCAAAAAAAATTGTCATGACTGCAAAAATTATATATTTTTCTCGGTAAAATAGAACGACTCCAGCATCCCCTTAATCCAGGAATTCTAACGTTATTATAATTTCTAGAAAAAAAAGAGTATGTTAATTTATTTAAAAAATTTTCTTCTTTTATGATTTTTGCAAATACAGAACAGGTGTCCAGAAAATAAAAATTTATATAATGATAGTTATTTTGAAAATAAAGAGTTGGTTAGAAGCCTGGGATTTTTTTCTCAGAAATTATGATTTTTTTTATGAAAATTTTTATATTTGCATCTAATATGTTTCAAATAATCTCCAAGTTTGTTACTGGCTCATATATGAGCTAGTCCCGTCCGTAACGGTATGGCATATATGAAAAATTTTTAAATTTCATTCTGTAGTGTTTTATCATGCATAACAAAATTTGCTACTATTTACGTAAAGTTTGTGTTACACTATGAATAGTATCATTTGTGCTTTCTGTGTGTAAAATTTACGTACAAGCCTTTTTCTGTTATTTATAGCAGTTACGAAAATTTTGTCGTAAATTTGCTTAAAACTTTTTGACAAGACCAAGCAAGACAATTATTCGCCACAAAATTGTTGTCAAAATTGAACCAAACCTTGCTGTAAAGCTATGTTTTAATACTCTTGGTTAGCTGGGATATGTTGATTTATAATGCATGTAATTTCTTTTAAAATAACATTAACTGTAGACTGAGCTATATTTAGTTTACTGTCAACTACCAACAGCCTTTTGATAGCTATCCTGAACATAAAATTTAGAGCACACAATGCTTAAAATACTAATAAAACAGTATGTACTATATTACAAATGTAACTTCTTGCAATTGCATCTAAATAATTGTTTCTCTTACTTTAATATGATTTGGAATTGCAACAACTCTTTCGCATGGAATGAGATGTGAAACATTCTATTTTTTGTATGTGAATTTATATTAAATACTTTGTTAATCGATACAGTCCTACAAATTCATTATCCGGAATAAGAAATGGATTGGACATATCTTTAATTGTTCTCTAAAAAAGACAATTACGTTAGATTGTAGCAAGACGTTGCCTTTCCCTTTTCACGACATAATACAGCTAAGAGTCTAAGCAGAATGGCTGACTTATCATGTTTTAAGACATAAAACAGTATTGTGCATTGCTTTAAGACAAAGACTTTAAATCATAAAACATGATAAGTCAGTCATTCTGCTTAGGTCTTAACTAGGCACCTATTATGAAACTATTCGGAAACGTTTCCGATCGAAATAACTCCGTTTTACCCTATTATGAACATTCGAAAAGATTCCGAAACGATCAGGAAAAGAAATATAAATGATACAATAAAATTTAATTTTATATACAGCTGTATATAACATCAACTAAATATTCGGAGTACTTAACACGGAGTATCATTTGTTAAAACTTGATTATAATACATAAATAATTAATGAAATTACTAATGCGATTTAATATTTAAACTGTATGTACAATTTTAAACGTTTATCAACGTCTATTAAATGGCTGTCAACGTTTCAAGGTTCCGATCGAAATTTTTTTTCATTAAGATGTTGAAATCATTCCGATCGTTTCGGAATTTTTTCAAATATCCATAATAGGATGAAACGAAATCTGGCTGTTCATAATATTTGTCTGCATGTTCATAAGAGGAGAAACAATAAAAAACGGAATTATTTTAATTAGAAATGTTTTCAAATGGTTGCCTAAGAAGTGTGTATGTGGCGCGCTTATTCCGATTCATAAAACTGATTAGCGGCTTATAACGTTCTGTCAAAACAACGTTGACAAATTACGTTCGTCCATGACCCAATGAAGCAAGACAGAATTTTTTTTTAATAAACATCGCTGAAGATGGCTCAAAATGAGCCGAAATGTTCGATTTTTATGTGATATATAGGTTTTTTTATTTTTATTATTTTTATTTATTTATTAAATAATGTTTTTAACATGAATCAATAATTGCGTTTGATTTTCAAAGCCTTTGTACCAATGTAATGTGTTAATGTTAATTTCAATATTGAGAGTTTATTTATACAAATAAAATATATTTCTTACTTTTACAATTATCATAAAATTGATTTCAAATAAAATTATTACAGTTTGAAGTTTTACAAAAGTTGTCAGGCAGTTTCATGCGCGACAACCTGACAAATCTCTTCCTGCGTTGACGTAAAGGTGACGAATGAAGAACCGTTGAAGGCGCAAAGCGGAATCTAAGCGTGTGAATGTTTTCAATAGAGCCCACAGCGGGGCGGGAGAGCGAGGACGAGCGGACAGTCGAGGAGGGAAGAAACCGCCGAACGTAATTGCGACGCGTTCTAGTGCAGAACAACGCCCTTCCTTCTGAAGCAGTCGAGCCGGCTAAAGCCTGCGTGAGGCAACGTCGGAGCATCCAGCGGCCGTCGGCGGGACGTTTAGCCGCGGTACGCGACGTGCGGAAGAGGCTTATCTTTCGGACTGCGGCGCGCGCAGGCGCCGATCAACGGACGCGTATCGCATATCGCCAATCGCCACCGCACCGCGGCCGGACGCGCCGTACACTGCGCACGCGGCGGTAGGTGGTGTGAGAACTGGGAGACTTGAGTGGTGTGAGACTGGTGGTGAGTACTCGAGTACTGGCGAGTCGGGCGAGTGGCAGCGACAAGCACGACGACGCATCGCGACGTTTGCCGTCCCGACGTGCTATTGGCTCTCGAGCCTGGAGTCTGTAGCGCGGCAGAGATCATCGTTGGCGGAACTCGGCGATCGGAGAGCGATCGAGGATCGGATGATCGGGCCGACGATGGCGACGACGACGACCACGAGGTTGCGCGCTGTTGGCACGTGCGCTGAGAGAAAGACGCCACCGACGCCGACGCCGCCGTCGCCGTCGTCGTCGCCGCTGCGAAACGGCTCAATTTCGCGCGGCCTCCAGGACACCGGCAAGACTAACGGTTACATGCTGACGAGTAACGGCCACGTACACGTAAGTAAGCAACGTTAGCCGGCACGCCGTGTATATGTGTACAATTCAATCCCCTCGGATTCAATTTCCTCGGTCCTGCATTTGTCATATCGCGCGGCATCCAATTCAGTCGCGTCGGCGTCGCCTCACCCTCTCCTCGGCCACTCGGTGACAAGGGCCGTTATTGTCAATGTCGCGAACATTGCGATCGCACACGTTTAGTCTCCATTTCCTTTTCTTCGCAGAAATACTCTTAATTGTCCTTGGGATGTGTGGCATGCTTAGGAGGAATGTGGTAAAAAGTTTTACAATGACTTTGACTAAACTCCGTTTAGCATAATTGATCATTCGATTCAACCGGCAGAGTAGCGCAATTTCTAACCCCAATCCAATAGTCATCTCTATATGTTAAACGTTCAAAAAATTACTAATTTTATTTGTATAAACAAAATAATATATCTATTTTCAAGTTGATCAATTAGTCAGAATTACGATTAAATTAAGATTTTCATCGAGATTATCCTTAGTGTAGGAATTTCAACCTAATTTTATCCCTCGTCTGCCAAGAAATTTCGTTTTATACATACATACATAAAATATGTTGTACATGTTGTACTTTTGAGACTCTGCGGTTCGATCATCGATGCGTCGGATTTCTTTATAATAAATATAAAATTAATATTCTTTTATAATATAATTATAAAAGAATTTTTTAATAAAGATATTTTGCCTTATATTTATAATTTTCAAAAATAAAAACTTACTTTCCCAATCATTGCAAATATTTTAATGTAGCTCTTTTGACAAAAAAGATTGAAGTCTTCCACCTTAGGGTTCTACCGAACTTGAATCAACGATCTATTCAGCAAAAATATTACCTGCGCTCAGCAGGAAAAGCTACTTTGCAATCGTTGTAAAAATCGTGAATCTGATTGGGCGTATGCTCTCAATCTTGCCTGAATCTAACAGTATACGCCAATCAGATTCACGAATTTTACAATAGCTGTAAAGTAGTGTAACGTTTTTAAACATAGCCATCGATTATAACTTACAATTCACTATTCCTTATCTTATCTTTCTTACGATTGTTCACTTATTGCTTGAATTAATGACGTCAGAAGTGAGAAAATATAAAAATTCTTACAACATATATTAAAATAAAAATGATTTTTCAATAGAATAACGTTTCTAATTAAATAGATTTGTAAAATATACTGAAAACTCTTTTTTTGTTTGAGTATAATTAATAAATAACTCATATATTGAAAACAAGTTGTTTGACTAGCTACCGAATTGAAATACCGAATTAAAATTTGTTTTCATACATTACATCGTAACAAAATAAGGGTCTTCGGTATATTTTAACAATATGACAATTACTTTAAATATAAAAACACACTAAAATGAAAAATGATGTTATACGTTGCAGGAATAAAGGCCCATGCAGAATGCACCAGGCAACAGGAACAGGGAATAGATTTTTCAACCTATCGGAAAGCGTGTATCAATACACATACGTTGATACACGCTTTCCGATAGGTTGAAAAATCTATTCTCTGTTCCTATTGCCTGTTGCCTAGTATTCTGCAAGGGCCTTAATTGAGCTTTTTGGCGTTATTCTTCACGCTTTGTAGTTCACAATTTTATCTCGTGTGATACTGTATGCATAACTGTCAACGCGACAATCAAGCCAGCAGGAGTCATCGCATATAATATTACATAGCATCTGAACAAATGAGCATTAAGCATTAAGTCATATTGATTTATATTCAATGTTCATTGGTCCAGACAATCGTATGCTATGTATAGCTATGCAATTTTTTGGGCGATGACCCTTATGTATTAAATTAAAAAAATGAATAATATCGTTCACGATAATATTACAAATTTTATATGATAAATTATTTATCGATTAATCCCCATTTCTATTGTTCATTTCTACCAATGTAGATTAACTTTAATCTCGATTTAACTTACTCGTCTTCTTTTCTATTTCTAGAAAAAGATAAGTAAAGTAAACCGAGATTAAAGCTAATCTGTATTGATAGAAATGGACATTTCTATCAATTATTCAAAGAAGATTGAGTAGAAGATGCTCTTAGCGAATTCAGCCACATGCACTACTTGCTTCGCATTGAAGATTATGAAATTATTTAAATATAAAAACACAATGCATATAATTGATCAATAAAATGCAAAATATTAATGTTGGCATTTTTAGTATTTTAGAAATTTAGACTAATACATATTATCTTATCGATTGCGTATATCAGATTTATATCATTCTTTCGGATGTAGATATCTTCGTGTACCTTTCGAGCATATCAGTGTAAAGTTAGCGCCATCAGCGGAATTCACTATTTGTTTTTTATTACATGTTTATTACATTTCCACGAAAATCATATAAGTATTTATATTATGTTAAAAACATAATATAAATACTTATATAATTTTCGTGGAAATGTAATAAAAATGATGGATATATTTTTTCAAAATTTTAATACAAGATCGAATTTCTAGATTAATTGAGTTGATTAGTTTAATAGACTTAGTAATATAATTATAAATTATATAGGTTGCAAATCATTTTTATTATTCAAAACAATCACTGTTCATTTCAAGATGGTTTTCATTCTTGTAGAAAGAAATTTTTCCATTCTCCTTTGAAAAACTTAACAATAACTTTACTTAACATTTTTTAAATTATATTAATATTTTATTTTGAAATATATTAGTATTTTTTTAAATGCTATTATTGATAAGGTAAATAATTTTCTCGAGTATGGCAATAAAAACCGTCAAATTTTAAAAACTTTTTCTAATTAAAAACGATTATATTATATAACTTTCTAAAATAAATATAACGTAAAAAATTATAATACTTTTATTTACGTAATGTTATTCTAGTGTCCATTGTTGTTAAAGCACATAATAGAATTAAGATCTCATAAATCTCATAAATATTTATGAGAATTATGAGAAATAATAAGATGCGTTTTTTTATATCAGTTATTTCAGGATACAGATATAAATTAGAAGCTTATAAGATACATCGATCATACTATAGGATAGTCATTTATAATAAAATATTTGTTTGTTTCTTAAAAAAAAAACACGAGAGAACAAAATATTATCTAAATTACGAGAAAATTGAGAATATTATGTTGGACGTGAGAAATAATAAATAATCTGTCGTGAAATCGTATGAGTTCTTCCTTTATTGATGTGTTTATATCATTATATTATTGTGTATATATTGAATATTTCTACAATACATAGTAATATTCATTGTCAGCATTATTGTCTTGTATAGTGGTGCAAGCATCATCGCATGATCAACATATAATTTGTTTCCCATTAAAAAATATTGAATAATGCAAGCGGTTAACTCGTTGCTTTTTCAAACACGACAGAGCGCTTTAAGATGTGACTACGAGATATTACTGTTAGCCTGTCCATGAAACATGATAAGTGATCCGCCAACGAGTAATCTGCTCACGGAAATCGTTATCAGTGCTGTAATCAATTTTAGAGATTAGAGACGATTCATATATTAAATATTTTAACTTCCTCTTGTTCCAATAACTAATTAAAAGAAAAAGTACAATTGATTCAGAACTAAAAAAAAAGTTGTATTTTTTTCAACTGTCCTAGAGCTTGATAGTTAGACATATAATTAAATCACTAAACAAAACGTAATGGAATAAACATCACGCATAGAAAAGAAAAAAGATAGGGTATATTACGCTGCCAGTTACAAGTTTGAAACTACATGCATATAAAATTTAAAAATTTTACAGTTTAAATATTCAAAATTATTCCAAATTCAAAATATTACTTAAAGTAATTTGATTCATGCTTCACTCAATATTTTTTTCTTAATGTGGAAGTAAATAGACATTATATTTGGCACAATTAACATAACATTGTTTAATTTTAAGAAAATGAATTATAGTTATAAAGCTTTCTCTTCAAGCTTATAGTAAGCTGCGGATTATTTTAGAAGATGAATAGAAGTCTTTCTTTAAAAAAAAAAAAAGTACATATCTAGATTACCTAAATAAAAAAAGTGAAAGAAGCGATTAAGTGATTGAGAAGAAATGATTAAGGATAGCTAGTTTGACGAAAAGTGTTTAATATTCTTTAATGTCTAATGTTTTTTCATTCTGTAAAAAATTTTTTGAAGAACTTTCAAACGTTTTATATTATTTTCAATAAAAATATGTTAAATTATAATATGTGAGATTATAAAAATATAATTATACATTTCATTTGATATAGTAAACATTTACAATTAATGATCTCAAATTTTTTGCCAACCGTATATCATTTAAACACCATTAGAGCATACCTACTTATGGTCGAGAAGTTGAGCAAATCTGTCAATTTAATGTGTTATTATGAAACGTGAAACTATGTCGCCTTAAGATGAATTTAGATCAGTCTTTTCTATAGAATGTTCAGATCGCTATCGTATTTGGACATGACACGCAAGTGGGGCATGCCATCATGTTTCAGAAAGGCAAGAAATGAATGTGTGTAGAACATAAAAAAGAAACCGGATTCAAGATTTTAAAAAGTTATAACACTTGTAAAAAAATAAAAAAATATGCTTGAAAATTCGAATCCTTTCTTTTTCAACATTTCATTCATCTTTATATAATCCTTTTTTCACTGTTTCGCTAACATCAAAACGTACGTTTAATTAAATACTGATGAATAAAAACGCAGTTTAATTAAATGCTGACGAATAAAAAATGAAACCCTCATTGATGGTAAGAATAAATAATTATTTAGACTGTTGCAATGCGTCAACATTACATTTCGATCATATTACAATATTATTTTTTGGTCTTATTGATCTGCAAATTGACGCGCATCGCGCAATAAATTCACTTTCATCGAAATCGTTTGAAGTCGTAGTGATTCGAGAAAAGATATTGTTGCTTGTACATATGTACATTGATTTTCGTGAATAAAATTATTTTATTAGTTTTAATTGTTAAAATACCCTTTTAGCAATTGTGCAACGAAAAGAAAATTAAAATTCGAGCTTGTGGATGATATAAATAGTAATAAAAATAAAGTAATGAGAACTTCGATTTTGATGCGTAACGTTATAGAATATATTTTTGCAACGAAACGTACTATATATAGTTGATAGTGACAGTAATAATTCCGATGATGACATTATCATTCACTAAAAAAAAAGAATGAGAAAATTGTTTAAATTTATCCAAGAAAGATGAAGATAAATCTATTCTCAGTCCATTTCATAAAAAGTGCGGAGCGCAAAAAGTTAAATAAAGGGCGCGAATAAACACGAATGAGCGAACTATTTCAACGATTGAGTTTGGACGGCAAAATCGAAATAGCCAAAATTTATATTGGACAAATATGTTCCACCTTTTATCAGCGAATCAAAGGAAAGGAGACTCGTTATGCTCGTTTACAGACATAAATGTTTGTTTGCGATCGTTTCTTCGGATTCCTCTTTATATGTCACAGCATAATCACCAGTCTTGCTCTGTAACTCTTAACGACAGTGTCATTGCCGTTTTATTTTCATGAATGTAATACATGTATGAAAAAATCTGCGCAATGACAATATAACAATATAATGATATCATTAAGAGTTACAGAAGCTCCTAAAGGCTCCTCTTAGACTCCTAAAGAATGACTTACCTGAGAAAACTTGGAAAAATTCTTTCCTGAACACATCAAGAATAATGTGCATCGGAATATTACAAGGAATAAATAGACCTCTAATCTCTTATTTATAATTCTTAATTTTTTGAAAATTATTATAGTGCCTCGAAATTTCTTCATGAGAAAAGAAATCGACTTTAACCGACTGTGACCGAAAGAATCTGAAATGTCAAAAGAATACGATGACTTTTTGACGGACTTTATTAATTCGAATTAATTCGGAAAATTTTATGTATTTATAATCTTTTTCTTCAAATAATAAAATCAAGTGTTGATCAAATTTACAACTATTTTTTAAGTATTTTGCAATTTCCGCAGAGATTTGGATTAAGTATTTCAGAGAAAGTAGATCGCTAATCTTTCTCTTGATAATAGATAAAAACAAAATAATTGAATAACAATTCGCGTTATAGGTGTAAAGCGAAATACGATCTTGTACTGCGAATCGAGTTATCACAGTGTAAATATAATTTTTTTCGATAACTTGAAGATTATAAAATCAATTTCTTAACAGTATTACATTTTATTGCTAATTGTTGACATTTCTCACATATTTTTAATGAAATTTATTATGTCAGTATTTCGTATTGTAGCATTTTTATGTAATATACATATATCGACAAGGTGTCTATAAATTTAGCAAAACCTGAAAAAGTTGAAGTTTTCTAGGATTTGGATCGAATTACAGTAGCGATTAATTCAATCGGCAGAATTACTACAAAAATTCTAATAATTCATTGTCTTTGAGCTAATTTCTCTTTTCTCATATCAAATAATACGAAATTACAAATTCTTTCCATATTATCGAAATGTTACAAGTGCAACGCACTTAACTGTCAACTGAATTATTGGAATTTATTTCAAGTCTCTCTCTCCTTTCCTTCCCCGTCCCTCCCTCTTTCTCTATCCCTCTCCCTCCCACCTCTCTCTCTTTCTCAGAAAATCTTTCTTCATCTGAAGAAATCTGGAGAAATTTTCAAAAAAATTTTATTGAAATTTTCTTCCCATAAATTTTGCGATTATCTACTTTTTATAATATGTAAAATAGTTTGATATATTTTTATATTTACGTACAAAATAATTAATATTTTATTTCAAACAATTTCTTTTCAAAATTCAATGTTAAAACTTTTTTATGCTTGTGTCACAGATTTTATTTTTTTTGTAATATTTCTAAAAAATAAAATGATGAAAATTTTGTAATGTCTATTTCTAAAAGTTCTCTATATTTACTATTTTTTCAAATCTGATATTTTAAATGATCAGTCTAGATTTTTATCCTTGATGATACAAGTTGAAGGAAAAGAAATAACGATGATATAAATTAAGAAAGCTATATAATATATTTAATTTTATTTTTAATTTTTATCTAAAAGTTCTTCGATAAAGCTTCGGTTTTGAAAATTTAGATAAGAACATTTATTGTAAATGAGATTATGTAGAAAATCAAAAAAATTCACGAGCAAGTTTTTTTTAAGAGAAATTAAAATAAATTTCGAACATTTTGAAAATTTCAATAGATACCTTGACCGATCAATAATACTTTTGTATTTAGCATATAAATTTATTGCAGTCTGCCCACCGTCCGACAAAAGTGGAATTGCAAAAATCATCACGGTCGAAGGAATCCTTTGAAAAAGTTCCGTTCATCACAGCGGCGCTTACACATCTTGGTTTCTATTTTCTCATGTTCCTGGGATTTATTAATCAGTTATTCTTTGTTCCAAAGATTGCCACCGAAAAAAATAGAGAAGTACGACGATAATTATTTTTATTTTATTCACTGTTGATACAAATTATAGTATTTTTTGTAAATGAAAAGTAAAGAAAGTCAAATTAAATACGTTAAATTTTAGACTCACATGCGTTGATATCAACATTAATAGTAACACATTAAAAGATTCCTATAAATTATAGATAAAAATGTTTGTATGTCATTAACGTACAGAGAAAAATCACACAATATTAGAAATATCCAATAGAATTCTACTTATTTCATATATTCCATTCAATAAAAAATAATTTTTTTGTTACGTAGGATTAGTATCTTTTTTATATGTTAAAAATCTTTGGATTTTATGTATTCATGTAACAGATGTAGATATTTTCCTTATGCGATATTTATTAATTTTATTATAAATCGTGACATCTTATTTTTCATGTAACATGTAAATATTTTATACTAAATATGTGTTTTTAGGGATATGCTCCGCTCTACGACAACTTTGAGAAGTTTTATCTCAAGTACGTTTACAGACGAGTTAGAGACTGTTGGAACAGACCGATTTGTTCTGTTCCTGGCGCAACAGTCACATTAAAAGATCGAGTAACTCACGATTACGGATGGACGTTTCAGTAAGTTTGACTACGTACCAAAGCCACGATTCACCAAGTATCAATAGAATTGAAATCCCGAATTTTTTAATCCTGACAGATTTACTGGAACTGAAACGCAATGTATAAATTTGGGCTCTTACAATTATTTAGGGTTCGCCGAAGCGACCGGTAAGTGCGCCGATGAGAGCGTCAAAACGCTCAGGAAGTTTGGTTGTGCCAGTTGCAGTACGCGTCTTGAATTAGGTAAATAATTTAAGGGAGTTATTTATAAGCAAACAAAAATAAATGGAAATATTTGAAAATCAAAGTCAACCAAAAATTAAATTATTACTATACATATGCATATTACTGAAATAACAAAATGTGCAAACTAGAAATATAGTTGATCTAATAAATTAAATTTTTATACAAGAATAATGTATAAAAATACATAAGAATATATGTATATGTCATGTAAGCACCATAGAATCAGTGTTGATTCTACACACTGTCAAGATTCAATTAGTAGTTAGTAAATAAAATGCATTTTTTATATTTTTATGAAATAAATAATCATAAGTAAACATGAAGCTGAAACGTGCTGTTTGAATCTGAAACAGCTAATAGGTACCTATTTGACGAATATTCTATTCCATATGATAATTATATGGAATGACAAAATAGTATAGTATAAATATATTAAAAATATACGATTTCTTTATACAAGTTTTCTAACAAGTTACGGTTCTCAATATTTATAAATTAATTTGTAGAATTTGAAACAAACTCTTATATCTTCGTTAAAAATTTGTTTTTTTTTTTACTTGGCATAATCTTTTAAAGAAGTTTCTTTTCTTGATTAAGCAACAAAAATTGAACGAGTTATTTTTATGCTAAGGTACTATGCCGATACATGACGAACTAGAAAAATTGACTGCTAAATTTTTGGGAGTGGAGGACGCTATAGTGTTTGGAATGGGATTTGCCACAAACTCTTTAAATTTACCTTCCTTGGTTAGCAAAGGTTGTCTGGTTCTTAGTGACGAAAAGAATCATGCGTCACTTATTCTCGGGCTACGATTATCTGGCGCGGTGACGCAGATCTTCAAACATAATAGTACGTATATTATTCAATAGTCATATACTAGACACGTAATTATCTTCTATTAAAAGTTCAAAAACGTTATGGTCTACAGATGTGGAACATTTGGAGGAGTGTTTGAAGAAGGCTATCGTTTTCGGACAGCCAAAGAGTGGCGAACCTTGGAAGAAAATAGTTATCATTGTTGAGGGCGTTTACTCTATGGAAGGTTCAATCGTCCACTTACCCGAGATACTAGAGTTAAAAAAGAAGTACAAAGTTCGTAAAAGTAACTTCTATTATAATCTAAATAGCCAACTATTACTCTTCCTTTCTTTAAATTTAAATTTCGTTACGATTAATATAAATTTTTTAATTATCGAACAGGCCTACCTTTATGTGGATGAGGCACACAGCGCGGGTGCCATGGGAAAACATGGCAGAGGAGTTTGTGATTATTACGGCATTGATCCGCGCGAAGTAGATATACTTATGGGAACATTTACGAAAAGCTTTGGCTCGGCGGGTGGATATATAGCCGGAACAAAAGTAATATTTTAACGAGCCCTCAACTGTCTCGACATATATTTTAATAATTATCTTTAATTAAACATTTGTTGCAGACCTTGATAAATCACATAAGGATATATGGTCACGCGCATACGTATGCGGCATCGATGTCCCCGCCTGTTACACAACAAATTATCACGTCGATGCGAATTATTGCAGGGGAAGATGGCACTAACGCCGGTGAAAAACGTATCAAACAGTTGGCCAAGAATACGAGATATTTTAGACGCAGATTGAATCAGATCGGAGTTATAATTTATGGAAACGAGGACTCGCCCGTTGTGCCTATGCTAGTTTACTTATTCTCCAAGATCGGGTGAGTTACGATATTATCTCTAGATTCCGAATTTATCATTTCATTCTCTTTTCCTTTCTGTAATGTTCAATACAGCGCAGTGATTCGTACTCTGACGACCCGTAACATTGCAACCGTCGGCGTTGGATTCCCAGCAACGCCCTTGATGGAAGGCAGAATTAGATTTTGTCTTTCTGCCGCGCATACGAAGGAACAATTAGATTACGTAAGTAATAGCTGATAAACTGAAAGGCTTGCTATTTTAACCGTAATTCTATTTATATCCCAGGTATTGTCACATATTGAGGAGATTGCTGACACGTTAGGATTAAAATATTCGAGGAAGCCTCGCACTTCTACGAAAATAGAATATTCCGATAGCGAAGTGGAATGACCTAGCTCGTAAAGTAATGAATGAATCATTAGACAATTTGTTTCTATGACGGGTGTCAAGATAGCTAAGAGCTTTAAATATCGCCATAGAGCTCGAAGTACGATTTATTGCATCATATAATATATTAAATGAAAAAACTATATTATGATTATTACAACAAGCTAACGCTTTTATATTTCTCACGAAACTATGCAAGTGTAAGAATTTATATACGAAGTTAAGAAATAACTGGAGGACATGCGGGATAATGCGGGATAAATCAGATAAATGTAAGAAAAAGGTAGACGGGATTAAAACATATTGCACTATACAAGATGTGTTCGGAAAGTAATACAAAGTCCAGAAAATTATTTGTAAAGCATTTTATTTTGGGATTAACTTATAACCTTTAGAACATATCTTTGTTTGTCAATATGATCACTGTGGACTTCAATGCATTCGATGAGCCTGCGAATTAGTTTTTTAATTTCGCTATCATAGAAATCTCTTGCTTGATTTTTCAACTACTCTATTCTTATAACTATGCTCTATTGTACGAAGTTCATCAATCAATTTCTATTTTATTTATGATGAAGACGTTATGAACAAACAAAATGTTATCGTGAATTTAGCGGGAAGAAGTGGAAGATCATTGTTACTGATAAACTTATTAAAAATTTTGTTTTTTTTTTTTTAATTCGTACTGATAGACATTTAATGATCAATGAACTTTATGAATTATAGAGCAGAATAGTTAATGGAGAATCTCTCTCAAATAGGTAGAAGATTCGGCGAGAGATTTCTATAACATTGGAGTCGAAAAAACTATTTCTCAGATTTACTACCTAAGTGCATTGAGATTCATGGTGACTATGTTGAAAAATAAATAAAGAGATATTTTAAAGATATAAGTCAAACCCAAAATAATATGCTTTGAAAATAATTTTCTAGACTTCATCTTTATTTTCCGAATAATCTTCGTATATATTGCCAAAACGCGAAATTTTTTGCTATAGTTTTTTTCTAATGTCGATTTTATGCCAAAAAAGAAGTGCTATTTACAAGCATTTTAGAGAAATAGTACTCTGCTATTTTTCCGTATTTTACATATGTTACGCTATAAATTTCAGAAATATGTCACGCCTAGAGAGAATAATCATGAAATGACATTGGCCAGTTAGAACTATTGCTATTTGTCATTCTTTTCATTTGGATTTCATTGAAATAAAGAATTACACTGTCTCCAGATATCTTCTTACTTTTCACAATCTATATGTATTAAATGAACAAATGAATTCGATCGATGTCATCAAATGTTAGTGGATTATAACTGTACAACACATTAATTTTATTTACTCATTCTAATAGTATTTACGCATAGTCGAAGAAATTTTTTAAAATTATGTTAAAGTACACTGCTGTTCATTAATCGAGTCCGTCGAGGTACACATTTTGTAGATGATCGCACCACCTCTAGGTTTCCTATTGGTTTTTTAACGTTCGAGTTCCCAATAGGATGGAACGGTCATCTACACTAATGTGCACCTTGACGGACTCGATTAATGAACAACAGTGTACATAAATTAAAGACATTGTAGATACTAAAGTTACTAAATTTTTATAACTGACCATTTCTGTGAAATTATTACATCTCGCTGAAGAATTATTTAAATTAACATTTCTTTATTTTATTTCATACTATATTGGGACAATTGAACAAGATTATGTGCCAGAAAGTTCAAACAAGTAATCCGATATGATGCATTACGTACTTTTTTTAATTATTCATGATTTTATATAAATATATATGTATATTATACATAAATAATATATATATATATATATTATATATATATATATTATATATATTTTTTTTTTCTTATCTTTATATTATTGGAAAATGGGATATGTTTTACTTCCAACATTAAACCACCATTAAACAAAAATATTTTTATACTAAAAGCTGTTTTATGCACATTCCTTTTAGTCTAGAGCTGGGATTGGTTTTATAATCAGTTTATAGCAATCATTAAAAAAAAAATAAATTTTTGTAGATGGAAATGCACTTTTATAATTAATATATTGTATTTTCCTCTGGATGAAATTAAGTGAAAATTTAAATCAAGCAACGTAACATTGATTATATTGAGTCGGATGTATAAATAAAACTCTGAGAACTGATTACACTGTCCGACGCCATTTTTGTAACATGAATATGAATAGTCATTTTCAACGTATTTTTGCCTCCTGAACACGAATCCGTTATCCAAATTTGGTTATCATGTTACAATTTAAAAAAAAATGACCAAAAATGACAATTTCGAGGGTATTCATGTCGTTATAGCATCGGTACCAAATTTTTTTAAAATTTTGTTCATACCATTCGAAAGTATGAACTTTTAACTTTAAAATGCATTTTATTTCGTTTCGATATAATTTTTCATTATCGAGATATTTCGAGTTTTATGCAATAATCAGACTACACACGGAGCAGCATGTTTACAGTAATGGAAAAGTTGTATTAGGAACGCACATCTATTATATTATTTAAGTATAAAAGCATTTACTCTACATATAATGCAGTATCGAGATAAAATAAAATATCTTACATGTGATTTTGCTGTATAAAAAAAAGAATTATTGTAAAATTATATTGAAATGAGACAAAATGCATTTTAAAGTTGATACTTTTGAATTGCGTTAACAAAATTTGGAAAAAAATTTAATGCCGATGCTATAATGTCATGAGATATCTTTGAAATAGTCATTTTTGGTCTCTGACGTTATTTTTCTCAAAATTGTGACGTGATAGCCAAATCTAGACGACAGATTCGTGTTCAGCAGATAAAAATATGTTGAAAATGTTTATTTACACTTGTGTCGCAAAAAAATATCAAAATTTGTTGGACAGTGTTATTATGTATGTAGATTTCAATATTTGTTAAAATCAGTTTCGCAATCTTACTTCAATAAAAACCACACACATACACGCGTGCGCGTGAGACATATCGATACGATTTTTATCTCTAATTGTGAGTCTGACATTTATCTTCAATACAGCTTCTTAAAATTTTAATATTTAACATTTTTAACAAAATATTTTCTTTGATGTATTGACTTTAAACAAGAGATAATATTATAGATAACAATGATGACACAGACAATGGAACAATAAAAAATATTTCAAATTTATTACTCCGTTAAATATTCAGTGATTATTGCTGGAATTCTATTTTCATTTCATTAAACATACTGCCATCTTTGTAATATAATGATCTCGTAATATTTATCAAAATATGTGACTGATAAATCAAACTGTCATGATATTAGAATATAGTATGAGAATTTACATAAAAGTTTCGATTAGTTTTTAATCGTTATCATAATTATAAAATAAAAATACACGATAAATATGAAAAATATGATCTTGATTGCCGTATATGATATATTCGCATTTATTACGAATACAACGTAAAATATCGCAAATGTGTTGTTCCTTCTTAGTAGGGCATATATGTGCATATTTGAACGAACCATGTGGCCAAATTGTTCTAATAGATCGAAACGAAAACGTTCTGTAGAAAATATGGAAATTTGAACACTTTCAACTGAAATAACTGAACTGTTTGATCACGATTTACAGTAGGTACAAAAGTACAAATATTCAAAGTTGAGGCATCAAGGAAAATTTGAGCAAATAAGAATAATCAATTTTTGCCTGGTTTTTTAATATATTGCCTAATTTGACATTGCTGTTCTTCCTAAATTCCAAATTAAATTGTTCAAACTGTATCTTTAGACCTAAATAATCTGAACAATTTGAGATTCTTTATGATTTGAATTACAACTTGAATTGCTCAACCATCAGAAAAATTCGAATGTTACTTGTTACTATGCGAAATAATGAGATAAGTGAAAAGGCACACTTATTTATTAATGCCTATAAATTTTATTAAAACTTAGTATTTCAATATTTATATAGAAACACCTTATATATATATTTTTTATAACTAAAATTTTAGTACAATAGCACTAACTGTACATATAAATTGGGCTGTCTAGATATCTATATTTTATTAATTACTTGATTATGTTACAAACTAACGCTGCACGCATTTGATGTCACTTCCTTACGTGAGCGATAGATAAGCATTTGTGCTTTGCTCATCACAAACGAAAAATGTACTATTATATCACATATCTGTTATACCTAATCTGAAGACTTATCATTACGTCATCAGTTTAAAAGACAAATTGCGTCAATATCACAAATCTTTCTATGTAATACTTAAGTGCTTATGTGGTTCAAACATATATTTGCATTTTAGAGAAGAAAAATTAAATAGACTTAATTCTATGCCTATTCATTAATCATCAAGTAAATTTTAGTTAGTAGGGTCTATTGACAGATTGGAAGCAAATAAAAATTGCAGCAAATGAGCGAGAACTGTATTCACATTAAGCTTGTTCTGAGAATTTGCAGATATAATGTGATGGTATACCGATATTACAGATTTTGCTGACAACGAGACGATTTTGAACGTAATTCGAAGATAAATTGGCAGCAGTTGAGTTTTTGCTAATCTACTCCCGTTACGTTTGCTTGGAAAATTGCTATATCTTTGTCAGCGATCTTGTATCCTGCAAATCTATAGCCTTTCGATTGTACTAAAATTTACACTTTATAAAATTTTCTCTTGATATATTTAGCTATCTGGATTTCATTCTTAGTCTGTTACACAAGAACATAGACGATTATTTTTTATTGCCTTCAAATTAAATTTTTTTTTAACAATTATATTTTTATGCGTCGTACATATAATGTAAAATCGTAAGACATGGTTAAAACTATTATTATTATTTATTATTATTATTATTAACACAGCACAATAAAGAGATAAGCATGGGCTAAAGCATATCATTCGAAATTGAAAGCAATGTGATACTTACGCGTTTTAGACATGGATTCCTAGATGGAAAGCTCGAGGTTACGCTGCCAAGCAATAATAGATATTGCAATTTAATAGAATTATACATATACAAAATTTTATATTTAATATGAATAATATAATAGAACTATATTCAAAATTTTATATTTAAAGCTATGATATGAGTAATCGCTCATTACTGTTACCGACTGTTTATTATCAGGCAATTGGATACTAATAGCTTGGATTATTATTATAAACTTTAAAAAGATCTTGTTAATATTTGCTTGCATAAAGATAATGCATATATGATATAACATTTTTATGATTTACAAAATTTATCAAATTTTAATATTCTTATAATTCTAATTCTTTTACCTTAAGGGTTAAGAATAGTTTTAAAATATGATGTAATAAAGTTAAGATGCGAATGATATTTATTAAGTTCTTTGATCCCTTATTGCATATTATATTATAACATTAGAAATAAAAATACGAAAACTTTCTTATGTTATAGATATTAAGAATAGATGATTATTATCAAATGAATTATTAAAAATTGTAAGTCTTGATAAATTGTACAAAATTTTTTTATAAAATATTCTGAAAACATAAGAATTTTATATGTGCACGTGCGCGCGTGTACATATATACATATCTATAATATATAATTTAAAAAACATTTTTTATTATATTTTATCATTCTTCGTGTTTATTCATTATATTTACCAATCATATTATATTACAAGTATTGATATGCGAAGAAGCGAATTTATTTTGATACACAATATGATAAATAAAATTTATCTTTTACTTCAAGCATCACGTTTCAACATATTTGCAGTAAGGGATCTCAAGTCTTAAATAATTATTTTGTAATATTTTATTTACATTATTTTTATATCTCTGATGCGGTTGTTATTCTAATAGTGTAATAATACAACTGTTTATTATTTATTATTTAAACGAAAAAGTCATATTAGAACACGAGTCGTAAAGTGCATTGACCCTCACGGTTCAATTTTTGAACATTTTCGTTATGAACGTAATACATGTGTTATTATTATTGTATGTACTTTTACACTAAAATATAAACAGTTGTATCGACGTTACTAAATAATAACCGTGTTCATATAAATTTTTTTCTTACAACGATCCATGCTATCGTTTCCTAAAATATTTCCTTTTCCTTCTGATCGACCCATAAATATCATGTGTATATTGTATTAAACTTTTCGCCGAATGAGGCTATTTAATGACACAGAATGTATTATGTCGACAAAATTTCAATTTTGATATTTGTCTTGCTTTAAACAAAAGTACACAATAGCTTTTAGAAGTTCCAGACAATCCAATAAATCCAAAATGCAATTAAGATATGAACAATCTAGTTACGTTTTGCTGTATGTTTAATGCGAAACATGTCCTATTCTAAATGACTACACATATAACTAGCTTACACTGCAAATATGTATTATATTTAATATTAAAAAATTCTATATCTTGTACAATGTAAATCTCTCATTCAATATAATTACATTGGATTTAAACTAGATAATTATACATACATATACACACACATATATATATATATATATATATATATATATATACATACATACATAAAATATATACATATATAATCTTTAATAATTACGATTAAAATATTAATTTAATATTATGACAGTAATATTAAGCTTTGTTTTTCTAGCCGCATTTTCTTACATTTTCCGTAGTTTTATCGTGAAGCAACTATTTTAAACTTCATTTTTCACAAGATATTTATTATAATTATTCTTTTTTTTAAATAATGCACAATTTTCGTGTTGTTTTCCATTATAAATCTGTACATGAAAATGTAAGAAATATCGCATGTACAAATCAATCGTCACAAGTCAAATCTACTTTTTAATTAGCATGCATTTAGAATACATCATGCTTAAGCTTTATTAAGTGAAAAAGGTTTTACATTAGAAAACTAAAAAAAAATAGTTTTGAAGTTTAATGTTAATGATTGTTAAAAATGGATGCGAAATATTAATTAGAAAGTTGTCGGGTCATCCGTTTCCTCAACACTCCACAATTTTGCAACGTATACATTCTTAATGACTGACAAGGCTATTTTTGTAATTATTAAAGCAAATACTTATGGCAAAATAGATTAATATCATTACTATGATTGTGATTTATTAAAACCTTTTCCTATATATTTTAATAGACATATGTTTAGACAGTATGTATTACAAAACTTTAAATTTATATAGAATAGATGTCTTTTTAATATATTATCTAAGTTATTTCAGTTGTTTTTCAAAAACATATTTCGAATAAAAAGTTTACAATTTTAAAGGGAAATATGACATGTGTCATTAAAAATACATATTATAAAAAATTTTTTGTTTTTTCACCAAATTTATAATTTTTTAAATAAAGTATATAATTTTACAAAATTTAATGTTTCCCTTTAATAATTCGTATTAATTTTTTTGTATATTAAGGCAAAGTCATAAAAAATTAATATTTTACAATAATTATCAAATTTTTAGATATGTTTTAAATATAAGATATGAAAAATAACGTCAAATATTTAATTTTTATCACTGTTCAATATTTTCATTCATAAAATAGAATAATAAAATTAATCGATGTAATGAAAAAATATAACATATAATTACATTTTTTTAAATATGGACTTTGAATAAAAATAGTCATAAAATACACTTTTAATAAACTATCATGAGAAAACCTTGTTCCAAGTCTTGTTATTTCATATACATTTTATCAAATTTATATATTTCTATACATTAATATATTATTTTATATAATTCTATACATTTGAAAAGTATCTTAAAAATATTTTGTGCCAATGTCCTAAAGTAAAAAAAATTTTTTAAATTTGTATTATATGTATTGTATTTGTAAGTAATTTACATATATATTTATATATATATATATATATATATAATATTTTTATTCTCCAGAGAAGTAAACTTCTCTAAGTTTTATTAATAACATGATTTAGAAACGGCAACTGAAAAAATTTATAATTGATTTTTAACTCTGTTTAGAAATCTATCAATAAGCAAAATCGCATAGTTTTATTCAATAGAAAAAATATGTTGATAAAAATTTTTATATTATATTTAATTCGTACATAAAATTGATTTTAGAAAGAAAAAATAAGATAATTAGTTTAGGGGAGCCATGACTTTGACGTATATTATAGAGTATACCCTCCTGAGTAACTTTCAAAAGGTTTTAACCGTTGCTCATTCGTTAAAAAGTTATTGACAAAAAATGTTTTAAAAGTTTACCTATTTCTCACAGTTTGTTACAAAAATTCCACGCAGTACTGTCAACCTTGATAGTTGCTATACTTTCAAATTTTATTTTTATTTATGTGGGAGTTCACAGGGGGATGGGGCGAAACGACAAATACTTAAATAAGCGATTTGAGAATATTTCTCCCACTTTTACTTCCGCGCAGGGCAGTGTTGCTGCTTCTTCTCCCTCCAATAGCTTTGGAGAGATCCTGGAACCTTCGAAAGGTTCTAGGTATTCTTGCTACTCGAGACTTTCGGAGCAAAACGAGGTTTACCGCTGTACGGCTCCATATGGATTTTCAACTTTCCACGCGAAACTAGTTGCATCCCACATCTCCCCCTGCTTTCGGAGCGAAACAAATAATGATAATGAATAAAATTATTGGATAAAAAATACTCGTTTTCATTAATCTGGAAATATTTTTTGTTAATAACTTTTTAATGAATAATGATCGAGCGACGGCTAAAACCTTTTAAAGGATACTCAGGAGGGTATACTCTATAACGTATGTCAAGGTCTAAATTATCGGAGACGTGGCTCCCCTAAACTAAATAATTAGCAAAAATTAATTTCTTACTACTATCCAAATCTTTTACAGAGGATTATAGAATGTTTCAGACCACCCGTCCATCCCTTTCATTTTGAAAAGGGATAATGCTAGCTAGGAAGTTGGAAAAAGCATTTTCGCTATAAAAACTTATCTAAAGTTACTAATAATAGTACTTTGATTTCAGAGAAACCGCTGGAAAAACTGAAAATTAGGAACAACTCAAAAATTTTAAATGTATACGCAGTTTATAAGAAACAAAATTACTATATGATGAATATGTATGATGAAATAAACAAAATATTAACATTATTTTCAACGTTTAATCTTAAATTTAACGACCATCTTAACGCGAAAACATGTACAA
The DNA here is from genome assembly GCA_928718305.1 of Tetramorium bicarinatum. Classification (NCBI taxonomy): domain Eukaryota; kingdom Metazoa; phylum Arthropoda; class Insecta; order Hymenoptera; family Formicidae; genus Tetramorium; species Tetramorium bicarinatum. The sequence continues at coordinate 15,520,414 of OV788319.1, forward strand.
AAATCCAAATTAATAATTATGTAATTAAAAACAAGTATATGAATATTTACACTTACTGTAACTCAATTGTCATGGAAGATAATATTCTTAACAAGTATAATTCAAATTTATACATAAACTTAGCGCAAAATCAAGCAAAGGTTTCTAAACAATTAAAAAAACATTTTTTTACTAAAAATATTTAATATCTATTAAAGTGATAAGTATAATATAAATCATCAAAACATAAAGAAAACTATCAAAAATAGATAATCGCTAATAATTCGAAAATCATTGGAATAATTAAAAATTTTTATTTAAAAAATTGATTCCAAGTTGACGAAAAGACGCCATTAAAAAAATATTTTTGTTTCGGGAATAAATTATGAGATTCTTAGGATATGATTTTGCTTCGATTTTATTCAAAATTTACATTCGTTAAAATATTCTGTAATTTATTAAGAATAATACTGTTAGTACATGTACAATTTTCGGGGTAATATGGGGGTTCTATCGTCACAGTATCTTTTATCAATAAAATACCGTCCTTCTCTTTAACTGGAAACCGATTGTCCAATAATAATTGCATAACAATGTTCTTCCTTTTAGTAACCATCACTTGTGAAAATTTTGCAGACGATACTGAAAACAATTCTGGCACAAACATTTCGGCTTCCGATGTTACTTCAACATTTTTTATGGCATGATTCAATATTATTTTAAGACGATATTGCGTAGGCGTTTTTGATTGTAGAAGCACAATGCTGTAAAATAATACAATGTTATTTGCAATTAAATAATTAAAATTAGCAATCTCGAAAATAAAAGATCAAAAAAGAATTTAAATAACGTAAAAAGTATATAATACAATCTATGTATCACGTAATAAAATCTCTTGTAATAGAATACATTATTGTTCATAAAAAAATAGCAAAAAAAAGGCGAATTACACTTTTAAAGAAGAATTACAATCTCTCATGTTAATGATGCAATCTCTGTTGAGTTGAACATTTCGAATAGCGAAATGTATCGAGAAGAGATTTTATACCTAATAAACAAATATTTTTGATAGAAAGCGTCAGCAGAAATGTAATAAAATCTGTTAGGGAATATAATGGTCTAATAGGCCTAATTTATATCGAATGTTTGGTATGTGTATCAAATAGTAAGTTCTAGCTCTAATCATTCGATGACTAAATTTATTTAATAAGAAATAATTGTTTGATATGTGCACGACACATTTAATGTAAACTAAATCGATAACAGATTGACTGCAGAAACCGAATATCTGCGGATAATGGTTCATTTCATTGAAACGTTTATGAAATAACATTCTCTGTTTTTGTTGACAATCCACTTTTAGTTTATATAGGACGGCAAATTTAATGCGAATATGGACGATACCAGATCTCTATTATAATATGTAACCAACCTTGGTGCCAATCTGTTGCCATATTACGGACCATTTGCTTACTCACCTAAGTGTGGTACCATTAATAACAATTGATCAAATATGATAAATTATTATGACAAACTAGCTTTGACAACCAGCCTCATTTAAAACAGAACAGAGAGGAAAGGGAGTGTACAAAAAACGTTGTGAATTCCATTTATGTGATAAATCTATAACGAAAAATTATAATTACTTCTTCAGTAATAAAAATATCCTATAAGAATCAAAGGCTGCGGTCAACTTGATGCTACAAATGCTTCAAAGTATTTGTAGCGTTAAGTTGACTGAAGCCAAAGTCAATTCTTTCTTAGTATTTTTTTTTTTTACAAACAATAATGTATAATAGAAAAAACTGTAAAACTTTTCCAAAATACAAAATTTTTTTAAAACTAATTTTAATTTTAAGCTGTAAAATAATCATAAATGTAAATAAAGGTACAATTCAATACAAATGTAAGGAAAATTGAAGCGGATATTTTTCATGAACAAAATGAGTGTTTGCGGAAAAGCATTCACATGTGTGTTTTATAAATTCATAAAATAATCTAAATTTTACAAAAATCAGATTATATGCTTCTTATGCAAATATCTAACAAAAATAAAAGAGGTTAATTCAAACTTATAATTTGGATTAACCTCTCTTAACTTAAGTTTTAAAATTATTGCAATTAATTTTAAAACTCGAATCTGTGATATTTTGATAAGATTTTATTGCATATTTCGACTATACTAGTAAAAAATAATTTCGACAGCTTTTCTAACCTTTCTGACACCGGATCGACCGTGTAAGCAACACCACAGTGAATATTTTCATCCTTCGTCGTTATTTTAATTTTCTTTCCAACGTAACTCTCGAATAAGAGTGGATCATTTTTATATATTTGATGTGAAAAATTTAAATCCTTTTGCGTGTTCATATTAGTTAAAAAATTTTGTCATATTGTGTTAAAAGCTTACAGCTATAGTCTAGTTTCCACCGAGCGCGTCAATTTGGTTTAAATCCGGAACGAAACGGAATTGAAATCGATGGAAATGGGTCTAATTGCACTTATTGTTAAACCTTGTGTCCACGAATTCCACGATGCTAGAACTCGTTCCGAGATCTTGATCCGAGAAATTTATAGCCAATCAAATTGCAGCTTTTACGGAAAAGTGGCAATTTTATTGGCTACACGTTTCTCGGACCGAATTCTAGCATCGTGGACACAAGGCTTTACAATTAGACCCATTTCCACTGATTTCAATTCCATTTCATTCCGGATTGAAACCAAATTGATGCGCTCGGTGGAAACTAGCCCACTAGTCCTAAACTGTCAATCTCCTCAAGGCAAAATACGCGGAATGAAGACTTGAATCGAATCCAGGGCACCTTATCGTTTCTAATCGCTCGTGTAAGCACGGCATCATTCCAATTAATCATTAAAAGGCTTGTTTTTTTAGGTTATGTTAAATTCAGAAGTTTATCGTGTTCATATTAAAGGTAATACTGAAGGAGAGTGGTCCTCCTCACCGATTTCATTAAAACTTTTTTATTTAATGTATTTTCGTGCGTAGAATACGAATTTGGCAATAAAAAGTGTCGCTCTCGCCTGTAAAGCGAGATATTAATTTTTAAAGTAGACCACTATTGAGGTTAGGAAATCTGTCATTACCGAGGTATGCAGCGACAGCAGAGACTATTCGGGCATGCGCAGTGATCTGAGCACGTGAAATAAGAAAAGTGGTAAGTTGCAAACCTATGTGGAAGTAGTGAGATTGAATAATAACAAACCTATGTGGAAGTAGTGATATTGAATAATAACGCGTGGGGAGGGCGAAGCGCTAGAATATAGATTAAAAAAATCTTTATAGATCGAGAGATTCCGATATTTTTTAACAAATGAGAACAGCGAAACGGTATTTTTTTGCGATATTTTATTAATTATACGCAAAAATTAAAATTGTTTAGATGTCCCAATACGTGACCAGTTGAAAACGGGTGTACCAGCGTCTAATTTTGAATGTCCTAGTAACTGGCCATAAGTTTGGTAACATATTAAAAATAATAAAAATATAATTATAAACTTGATAAAGGTTAAATAGTACTGCCGAATATTAAAAAGTTATTATATTTAAAGATTTATTTAATAAAATTATAAATTTGATAAGGTAAATACATTTTTTTAGAACTGACTTTTATTCGTGAAATGCGTGACATTTTTCTTTAAATTTTAACATTGATTTATTAAAATAAAACATAATTAAATCATTATTAATTATTAATTTAATTTCTTTTAATCAACAAAATTTAAACAAATTTTGAGACATTTAACTGAAAAGAGAAATATTTGAGCTTAAAATATAATAATTTAAGTACTTAAAAGAGGCTAGATAATAAAAACTAAAAATTGTCATTCAACCTCATACATTTATTTATCACATTTTGGTCATTAATTTAAAGCATCTCTAATATAAAATTTATATTTAAAAAATTAGGTTTCTTGTTTGATCCGTAATAATTTTTTTTCAGCCATCAACTTCTTGATTTCTTCATCTATTTTCTTCTTTTGTTCAATGGTATTCTTCTTCGCTCGCTTTTCTTCAGCGTTTCTTACTTTCTTTTCTTCTCTCAGCTTTTTTCTTTCTTCAATTTCTTTCTGTTTACGTAATTTTTCTTGCTGTATTTTCTCTTGTTCTTCCTGCCATTCTTAAATAGTGAAAAATCCAAAAAGTTAATGTTAGTATAATACATAACAATAAAAATAAAATATAGAAGTATATAAAACGTGAAAAATGTTTAAAATATAATAAAACATAAGTAATGTTATATGTAACGTACATGTTAGCTGTAATTTCCTACTCAACAATATAACTGTTATATAACACGCGTGTTATATAACAATTATATTATTGAAAGGGAAATTACAACTAACATGTATGTTATATGTAACATTGTGTATGCTGGGCGTACTTAAAAATCATTCGGAAATGTAGAAAAATTTTGAGGTTATCAATATAATATGTGCAAAATATGAAGAAGAAAATGCATAAAACTTTACGAGTCTTCTAAATAAAATTTAAGATTTTTAAAAATAAAGTTTACAGTAAATATACTTACGATTGTTATGCGAAAAATGTTCACACGGTGATAAAACTCGAGCAGACTTTATTGCGGCTATGTTTTAGGACACAGAAATGAGCACGTGTGGCAGCCGGTCGACCGATAACTGGCCGATCGGTCAGTTATCGGGCATACAACAGTTATCCTGTACCAATAAATAGCCACGCAAATATTTATATAAAAAACAATTTGACCGTGAAATACTTTGCTTTCTACTTATTGTACATATTATGAAGATTTTATAACACCTCTTTTATGTGCAAAAACTTAATATTACGATATTTATAGGCTTAATCATGAGCAGTACTTTTCTTACTTAAACCATAAGAAATCAGATAAGACCGCGATGATTTCGACTACAACTTTTTAAACATTTTTTAAAATATTTTATATAGAGAATTAAATAGCATAATTTTTAATATAAGACTCTTAATGTTTAAATTATATTAATTAGTAAAAATATTTTTCAGATTTTATGTCAAAAGCTTAAAAAAAAATAAAACTCTTATCAATGGCCAGGTAATAGGCACTGGCCAGTCATTGGTACTTATTATCTTACTTCCACATAGGTTTGCAACTTATGTTGCGCACTTTCTGTCACGACGCATTCACGGCGCATGCTCACTTCGTTATATAGCGTCGATATGACAGATATTCTAACCTTAAAACACGTTAACTTTAACAATTAATATCTCGCTTCAGGCGAGAGCGACACTTTTTATTGCCGAATTCGTATTCTACGCACGAAAATACATTAAATAAAAAAGTTTTAATGAAATTGGTGAGGAGGACCACTCTCCTTCAGTATTACCGTTGTCGAATATTAAACAAGAATGAAATGATTCACTGTGTTGCACTCTGTCGTCTGTGTAATTTGCTGAGAAAAACACCCATTTCTAACAATAGATTGTTGGTAAAAATTAACCAAAATTTGTTATTTCTTAAATAATTAAATGGAATACATCATTTAAATAATTACAAAATAGCAGATGTTGACATTATATTCTGTTAGTGGATTTCTATTATATTTCTGCTTGCATCAACAAAACTTTTAGTCGATAATTTCAAATCTTAACAGATTTAGCTATCCAAAGAGTAAAGTGCTACAAATTGAATAGATCTCAGTTTTCATGAAAAATTACAAAGCATAAAACTATATGCTTAATTAAACTATCACTTAGTTCTAATTTAATCTAATTTAATATCTTATTTTTAATAATTGCACACTTTTAATGATTAATTATTTTATTTACAAATAATTGATTTTTTTTAAATATACTTTTTAGTAAAAAAAGAACTGAATAAATGTACTTTTATTAAAACTAAAAAATTAAATATTTATCAAACAGGACCAAAGGTGACATACGTCAAATGATTTGAGCAACAAATTGAAGACATAAAGAAAGAAATTACAGAATGGTGATATATGGTGTTTATATTGTGTCCAAGTCTGGCGGTTTGATTTTCAACCATGATCACAATGTCCCAAGAATTGAAATTGAGAAATCCTTTAATTTTCCACTCAATATTAAATTAAATTATGAGAACAAGAAAATAGTGGTAGCCTTTGGTCAAAAAGATGGAATACACGGTAAGGATGTCTGTTGTAATGTGAGAAATAAATTAAATTATGTAAAATGAAAGAAGAGTAACGGCTTTATATTTTGCATTGTTAATTTATGTATTTAAATGGTGAAAAAATTTATGTAAGCAAATGTTAATTTTACATTTACATACAATTTAAAAGATATTGCGTATTTATTTTAGTGACATTTTCAAATATTTCTTGTAAACGATAAAAGTAAAATGTAATATTTGGCATTTTTATATTTGTATAACATTATTATGAATAATAGATAAGAGTTAAAAAGACGTTAGTAATTATTAAGCAAAAAAGAAGTGTACTGTATAACAATTATTATGTATTATATATACAATAATAATTATTAAATAAATAATATTTAAAAGCAATGATATATTGAACCAAATATAAATGTAAACATAAATTGTAAAAAGTATAAGATGTACTATAGAGTAAAACTAAGATTTTCTAATGCTAAATATTTTTAAAAATTATTTTACAAGTTCAGTAATCAAACCAAATTTTTTGGACATTATTTTTCTTTTACATTTTATATACATTCTTATAATATATTACTACGTGTATTTTAATAAAGTACAAAAAAGATAATAGAAATATAAGATATATAAGATAGATAAGAAATATAAGCTAATAGAAAGATAAGAGAACCAAATATTTTTCAGTGGGACACATGTTGACAGCTGTGAATGGAAATGCAATCACAGGACGTGAACTTGAAGATGGGAGAGACATCCTAGAAATGTTGGAGCAACCGGAGAATTTTCCTATAACATTGAAGTTTAGTCGGGCAAAAATGACGACAAACGAGAAGATATTTTTGGCTTCAATGTTCTATCCTCTTTTTGCGATAGCTAGCCAACTTAGCCCAGAACCACGAAGTTCCGGAATTGAGATTCTCGAAGCGGATACATTTCGCTTATATTGCTTTCAAACATTAACGGGCATTAAATTCATGATAGTAGCGGAACCGTCGCAGCCAGGCATGGAAATCTTGTTGAAGAGAGTATATGACTTGTATGCAGATTATGCGCTAAAAAATCCATTTTACGCGCTAGAAATGCCAATTCGATGCGAATTATTCGAAACAAATTTACAGACATTGCTCGAAACAGTAGAAAAATCTGGAATAAGTAATGTTTAATCTATATTGATTTACATGTAAGTTATTAATAAATTATATTCGTTTTGATATGTAAAGTTTAATTCTTATGAAATAATTAGATTTTAAGTTTACTTATTCAATTGTATGTCTACATTGTTTGATTGTATTAAGAAATTGGATTATATGCTTATGTGATAATCCAAGAGCTATAATAGTAACAAAACTTAATTATATGATAACATTTGAACATTGCTAACAATGTAAAAGAAAAATATTTAAAAAATATCAAAATTTGAATAATCTAAACATTCTAAACGAGAATATGAACAAATCACATGCATACACAATAATGTTCAAAGAGTAAATAGCAGTGAATATTAATCTTGAACTCTCTATTCAGAGATCTCTCTTCATCTAAAAAGCTGATTATCTTTTCCATTTGATATTCTTTCCTGAAAATAAAGTATGGATTTAAACATTCATTGGTTACTAACTAAATAAATCTTTGGATTCTTTTTTATTCGGTCTAGCATCAAATTCTATTGTTTTATGGACAATATCTCTAAAATATCATACGTATCAATATGACCATTCATAAGATTTGAGTTTGTAATGAATATATTATTTCATATTTTTTATTTATGATACACTTCGCAAATATTTAGCTAATTTGTTAATATGTTAATATGTACAATATGTTTTATTTATATTAACATTTTTCTAATATCTTTAAATATTTTTAATTCTTAAAAAATTTTGTAAACGCAATTTTGAGAATTTTTTTGTTCACGGCACTACATTCCATTGCTGTTTTAAATCAGGCTCTGTAATCTGCAAGATAAAGAAAAAGCATCTTAATATATGTAAGGGATGAAAATTGGAGAATTAAATTAAGAATTTAATATTTTAATACCTTCATTGTTAGATTATCTATACAGGCAGTACGTATACGTGCAGCAGTTGCAGGAGCATCAAGACGAAAATAGCCATGAATATTCATATCTTTGCGCGCAGCCTTGATTGCCTCCTTGATGGCAAAGAATGCAGATGATGCCAGAAAGAGCGGCGGCTCGCCAACAGCCTACATTATATTATATCTTGATATATTGTATTACTATAATTTTCATTGCTATTCTATTTCTTTTCTATGAAATTAAACTGTACGTTAATGTATGTCAAAAACAAAAAGAGATTTGAAATTATCTAAGAAAGAGTCACCTTAGAAGAGTATACTGCTCTTGGATTGGAAACCCCTTTTAATAGGGACACATTAAATTCTTGAGGTATGTTGGTAAAACCTGGCAATTTGTACGCACCAGGTCCTCTGCTAAACAAAGTTCCCGTTGGTGAGTAAATCATTTCCTCTAATGTGAATAAACCGTATCCTTGAATGAAGCCACCTTCGACTTGTCCTATGTCGATGGCTGGATTTAAACTCTCTCCCAAATCCATAACAATATCTGTTCGTAACACCTGCATTGATTGAAGAATATTATTAATATTTCATGTCATCCTCATATCATGTATTCTTTTTCCTTATAAATTAATTTCTTTATGAAATCGGTTTCATTTTTTTTTTTTATGAAAGAAATATACATAATGAAAAGACATACTTCATGATCGCCAGTAAGGCAATCGACTTCCACCTCCGTACAAGCAACGCCGTATGTAAAGTAATTAAAAGGATTTCCTGTATTAGTTTCGAAAGAATATCCAATGTTAGGTGTTTGATAGAAACCGGTGGCGGAGAGACTTATTCTTTGATAATATGCTGCTTTTATCCATTCTTCCCAGGTACCTTTTGGATCATTATTAATTATTGGTTGCAATCGTTTCATAATTTCCTTGCATGCATTCTGCAAAATTAATTTTTCTATTATTTATGTATTATTCTGTTTTTATTTGCATATATTGGAATATTATTTGTAAATATTGTTACACACCATAACAGCCATGCCATTCAAATCAGATCCGCAACTAGCCGCAGTGGCAGATGTATTGGGGACTTTATCAGTAGCTGTTTCAACGATGTGTATCTTGTCTGGATTTAGCTTTAATATTCTGCTAGCAACCTGGCAAAATATAATAAATTTAACTTGAACTGATATGTAGATTAACAATTTAATGTAATAATTTACATTTGTATGCAGTCAATTTTAATCGAGAGAAAAAAAGATAAAAAAACGTTGATGTTTCGAGTAAAAGAAAAAAGGAAAAATTTAAGATTTTATTATCGTAAAATTTAAAAACAAAATTTAAAAAATGCATCAATTATTGATGATAATATAATTGCTGAATACTGTTAAGATTTATTACTGGATTTAAAATAAAAAGAATTGATAAATTATTATAATCATAAATTTCTCTTAGATACTTAGATACTCTTTCAAACTTATCAGTTTTAAAGTAAAAAGATAGAGAAAATTATTATAATCATTATTTCTCTTAGATACTTAGATACTCTTTCAAACTTATCATTTTAGAGTCTACTTATAAGAAAAAGAGCTCTATAATTTATTAATTTTTTCTTAAAATTTCGTTGAAATATAAATTATTCACTATGTCTTTTGTTTAAATTTTTCTTTATAATTTATTTAAAATTTGTTTAAAATCAAAAATACTATATATATATATATATATATATATATATATATATATATATATATATATATATATATAAGCATATATATCTCAATCATATATATATATATATATATATATATATAAAGAAGTTATTAGTTTACCACAATAACTTCTCGGATAGCGAAATCTGTCGAGAATAAATAATAAAATCTGCTAACAGTACATAATGGCAGATTAATTGACTGTAGAAACTGAGTAAAATCTACCAATTCGTAATCATTTAAATGTTTACAAAATGACATTCTGTTCAGTTTTTGTCAACAATCTGCTATGCCAGTAAAATATATATGAGTTAATGCGAACACGCATGATATTGAATTTGTTGCAATATCTGAGCAAATGTGCTGCTAATCTGTGATATCATATCATAGGCAGTTTTCTTATTGGGTTTTTAAGAAAAAATTAATTAAAAAAAAAGTCAGAACATTCAGATAATCAACCCAAATAATACAGATTATTATATACACAAAAAGCATTCACTTTTCTAAATTCTAAACTCTTTCTAAATTCTTTATAACTTAAGGGGTAACGCCACCCTTGAGGTCCTAAAATGAAACGTAATGTTTGGGAATTTTTTGTGGTTAAATGAAAAACTTTATTTAAAAAAGAAATAATCTCCTTTATTGTAGACATATTTAAGAGTAAAAAAAATATTTTTTGTTACTAAATGGCGACGTACTGGCTCACTTCCGCAATTGACTTTTCTCGAACATGTAATTTTGCGTACACGTTTTCTCCGAGACGGTTTATCTTGGAACTAAAAACCAAAAAATTTCGTTATCTACATTCATTGAAGTAGTGAAGTACGTAGCCGTTTTTAAAAAGATCCATTTTTTAAAAAATGACAGCAATTTTTCTAAAAAAATTTTTGAGCGAAAAATGGATTTTTTCTAAAAATTGCTGCCATTTAAAAAAAAAAGAATCTTTTTAAAAACGGCTACGTACTTCACTACTTCAATGAATGTAGATAAGAAATTTTTTGGATTTTAGTTCCAGGATAAACCGTCTCGGAGAAAATATGCCCACCGAAATAAGTGTTTGAAAAAAGTCAATTGCGGAAGTGAGCCAGTACGCCGCCATTTTGGAGAGTTAATAATAACAAAAAATATTTTTTTACACTTAAATATGTCTACAATAAAGAAGATTATTGCTTTTTTAAATAAAGTTCTTCATTTATCCACAAAAAATTCCCAAACTTACGTTTCATTTTACGACCTCAAGGGTGGCGTTACCCCTTAACGTAATCAGTTTCAAAAGAAATCCTTTCAAAAAAAAATTCTATAGAAGAGACTAAAAAATTTCTTTTCTATCCGAAAAAAGGCTTAGAATTAGTGATATAAAAATAAATCCTTTTTAAACTTTTAAGAATATTTTTACAACAGAAATGGGATGGAAAAAGAATTCATCCCATAATTTAAATATTCAAAAAGAATTCTTTTTGTGTTATCTAGAAAAATCTGGAACGCTTATGCTCAGGTAGCGTGCTGACGTTATTTATCGTTATTTTGACATCAAAATAATCTTTTTGACGACATTTCAACGTTAAAATGACAAATAACATCAACTTGCCAAGGTGTGATATATTACGTAATAAAAATAATACATAATAGAAATAAGGTTCCTATACCCAATTTGGCTCACTATCCATTTTCAAATAAATACAACAAATTTCACAGAGAAGAAGAACACTTATATTCAGGAAGTCGATACTATGTGTTTATGTCAATTAGGCAATCAATATTTGTTTTCTACGGTTTGTAATCGTACTTTATTCAACTTGTGCTCTTTGAAATCTAAAATTTCAGAAGTAAGTTTTCGCTTTGTATAACTATCAAGTGATTATTATAAATATCTACAATTCATATTATTATAACTCTTTATTTATGCTTTTTAGTATGGCTGTTACTTTTTAACACTGTATTTATTTTACATTTTTATTCCAATGTTTTGTTTATAATTAAAAAACTTTTTGTAAAGTGAAATTAATAACCCACGTGAGGGTGTACTTAGTGTGAATACATGCATCAACAGAACAGTCAGATCGTGGGTCACTATCATTTAATTAGATTGTACGTATTTATATTTGATTACGTTGTGCGTATTTATATTTTTTCTCATGAGTTCAACAGACGCGTAGCTGTGATACTTGTTACAAATATGTCCATAAAGAATGTGGGATTTACACAAAAAGCTAAACCTTTTATCCAAAATGTGCTTCATTTTTATTCACTTTTGTCTAAAATCTTTTATGAAAAAGAAAAAAACATATAGCCAAGCCACATTGGGTACATATGTACTCAATATGACCCAAGTGCTACCTTTTTTTTACATCTTTACTGCAGTTAAGTAAATAATTGAAAATATTTCATACATTCTTTTGTTTAGAAATGTTTCTTGTTTTAAACTTGACTATTATTTTTCAATTTTGTTTTTATAAAAAAAATTAGAAAAATCCCCAAAGCTTAGGTGGGCCATATTGAGTACAGGTACCTTACAAATAAATATTATTCATACCTGAATCATTTTTGTGTGTAAACCTTGTCCCATCTCAATGCCACTATGGCTGATTAGCACTGAACCATCAGTATAGATGTGCACCAGCGCACCTGCTTGATTCAAGAACAGTGCAGTGAACGCTATACCGAATTTCGTAGGTACGATCGCGAGTCCTTTCTTCTTAAATCGGTTTTCTCTGTAAAATTCATCATCGATCTTAGTAATTGTTAACGATCTAATTTACAACGTAAATTATCATTACTTGCCTATTGTAACGTTGGACTTCAACTATTCTTTCGTCATAACAGGATGATACTAGACATTCGCGCCAGCAACGATCTAGAGTACAATTGACAAGCTGTTGGTTGTAATGCGTTAAATCGCCTTCCTTATATAAATTCAATTCGGATAGCTGTTGTGGAAAAGAAGTATTTTCAATTATTAAATTCATTTCCTTATAACGTATAAATCAGATATGTGTATATTGTACTATATAGAATTTTATAAAAATTGGAGATCGCTTTTTTTAATTCAATTTTTTATAAGCAGTATCGCTATGTAAATAGTAAGCAATGTACAAATTTATATTTTTATATTTTACATTTGACGCATTTTTTTTATATTACTGTGTCTGTAGAAAAGATCTTCCGCGCCTTTTTTTAATCTTTTCTTTAAAAAGATATTTTATTACGTTCTAATATCAAAAAGTTACCTTGACGACATCCAGATTCAGATAGTCGGCGATTTGCCGAATAATATTTTCAGCTACGAACATTCCTTGTGGTCCACCAAAACCTCGGAAAGCCGTATTCGACGGTAAATTCGTTTTGCACATGTACCCATATATATCCGACACAGGAATTCTATATGAATTTTCAAAATGGAACATGGCACGTTCTAATACCTGAAAATATTAAAAACAAAATCAATAATCTTTCCGTGTGCGCACATAGTATACTCGTAACGTAGATTTTTAATTAAAAAATTAATTCAGTTTATTTTTTTCCTCGTTACTTACTGATGTTGATAAATCGCGAGAATAACCTGCATTATTATATATATGTACTCTCGCCACTTTGATAAGACCGTCATTATCAAATCCAACTTTGTATTTAAATAAAAACGGATGTCGCGTTCCACTTATCATCATGTCTTCATCTCTATCCAGCATGCAACGAACTGGTCTCTGCAATCTACACATTTAAATTGTTTTTCGACAATAATCTACATTAAATTTTTTTGTACTTATAATTTTGCACATATAAATTAATTACGTACATTTATATTTTATATGTGTATGCGTGTACGTGTGCGTGTGTGTGTGTACATATACAAAGTTGACTCTGAGGAACAAATGATGTAAAATTAAAATTACTAGATAAATTTAAATCACCCTTCAAACAATGTGATTTTTGTTTAAGTACTTTTGTTAAAATTTTATTAAGGCATAACTGTACACGTGTAACTGTACACGTTATTTTCAGGGATGGGAAATAACGTGATACCGGTATAGTTCTTTTTTTTTTTTTTGGTAACGGACTGATAACGACATTACTTTTTTTCTATAACTGTAACGGTAACGTAGTTACATTTTGTCAGTAACGGTAACGAATTTAACAGTTATTTTTATAGTTACTTTTTAATATTTCGAACTTATCTATAATAAATAATAAATAGCAATCCGTCCAATTTATTTGTAATGTTTTCTAGTTTCTCTTGTAAGCTGTTCAAAAAGTAACAGATATTCCATGTACATTAAAAGTCCAAAAAATATAAATTTAATAAAAACCAAAATTTTTTAATTAGCATTTTAAGTTGTTTAAAATCTTTTAATCTTCTTTTAATTTCTTATGGTTTTGCAAATTTAAAATATTTATTGCTTTTATTAATATCTTAATAAAAATATTACAAAAATTAATTTTTTTATTTAGTTCGATCTTCTGTTTTAGTATTAAAATTAAAAAAGTAACAAATCATTATTTTGTAAGTAACGAAAACGCGTTTCTTTTTTTGATTCAGTAACGAGTAACACGGTAACTACCTAGCAAAGTTACTTTTAAAAAATAACTCCCATCGCTGGTTATTTTCAATTTTTAAATGCTTAAAACTTCCAAATGTGATTTCTCAAAAAGTACTCACTCAAATCGCTTGTAAACACAGTTATAAAGAGAATTAAAAGACTTTTGAAACAACATGTTACTTAATTTCTATTATTATTTAAAATTTTCGAGGGAATAACCATCTTAAAGAAGAAAATAAAGCAATACAAGTTGTACGCTTTGAAAAACAATTAATATTTTTGCATTTTTCTTACGAATCAATTAGTTACAAAACAAGCAAAATGGAAGCTCTTTGTATCATCGATAATCTCATCCTATGTATCATTACATAAGTATATTTCAATCAATACAAATTTCTACAACACACCTGTGTGCTGCGAGTGCCACTGGTATCGCGAGTATCGCCGCACGGGATTCTTTTCCACCAAAACCACCCCCTATACGCTTTACACGAACGTTAACTCTGTTCGAGTGTATCTCTAAGACATGGGCAATCAATTTCTGTATCTCGCTGGGGTGCTGTGTGGAGCAAAATACCTCCAATTCGTTTTCCTCACGTGGCACAACAATAGCAGCGTTTGTTTCCAAATAAAAATGCTCCTGACCGCCTATACGTACTTCCCCTTCTAAAACATGGTTCGCTTCCGCAAAAGCTTTATCTGCGTCCCCTTTGATAATACGCTTGGGAAAGCCAGGGAAGAACGATTTGTGCATAATAGCATCCTAGAAAAAAGTGAGTATACGCCTAGCAAACACAACGTTGCATGTAACATACATGTTAGCTGTAATTTCCTACTCAACAATGTAACTGTTATACAACATACATGTGCGTGTATATATATATATATATATATATATATATATATATATATATATAATTCCAAAAGTTATCTAATTGTAAGAGAAAAATCATTAAAATAATTTTGAAATAAAATTATGAAAAAGCATCTCACTCCATTTGCCTTGAGTTTCACATGTTTTATTGAAAAAATAATTAACTTTTGAAAGATTTCAGTCATCATTCATCGTTTATTAAAAACATATTAATAAACAAAATGTATTATTATTGTTACAATTATTAGGATTAACATATGAGATCTGCACTTCCGTTTCACAAACGGAACGGAACATTTTAATTTAATGTAATCTAATTACAATTTAAAAAAACATCTTTTCTGTAAATAATATATTTATTATATATAATGTATAATGTATAATATGTAAAACATTTTAAATTGCTCATTAATTATTAAATGAGCAGTATCTACTTTACTGATTGGATTTAACTAGTACATTAAAACGAATATTGAAAAATAGCTATTTTCATAACTTTAAAGTCAAATTTTTAAAAATTGGCATAAAAGAGTATTTCTAAAACCAAATCATATTAAATATCAAAATTGCATAATGAAAAATAATTTTTTTGTTTGTGTTCTTTTTGTTAAAACTGTATTACTTTTTTTTATATTATTTATAATATACATATATGTCAGAGTTCACAAGAGAGAATTCTATTTATAAATTTAAAATTTGTATCAATAAATATACATATATAAAAATACACAGGACACATAAAATTATGAATAGAACTCTATTTCAAAATTTAATACGAATTATAGATCATTTAATGCGAACTTTATTGCATTTTAATTTAATTTAATAAATAATAAAATAAAATAATTTATTAAACGAATGGTATTTTTTACTTTTATATTACTTTTTATATTACTAAAAAATACCTCAATAGATATGATAACAGGTTTTAAATCTTCATATTCTATTTCAACCGTTCTTGCTGCAGCTTGAGCGACAATTTGATTGACAGCTACAATTGTACCAATTATTTGACCTTGGCTAGTAACCTATAGAAATAAAAAAGGAATAATACATTTGTTAATTTTTTTCAAGGTTATTGAAATTAGGGAATATATATTTGAACTTGAAACTGTAGGTTCAAGTTTAACATGTACAAAAAATTTGAGTCAAATCCAATAATCATGTTTTATTTTCTAGTATTCAAATGATATTCATAAGATTTCCCGGTAAAAAAATTTTTCATGTATGAACATATATAAATATATACAACTATTTATATATATTTGTATAAATTTATATGTTTTTACATGAAAAATTTTTTACCGGGAAGTATTTCATACGTGCATATTTGTATTTACGAAATAATCTATCTCGGCTAGTAAGTTTCAAATTTTAGAATAAATATCTGCAGGATTCGAAATATTGATGAATGTTTCTAAAGAACTTTTTATTAGTAGTACTCAAATGAGATTATTAGAATATAAGGAATAAATATGTATAAAAGATTTTAAAGTCAATTTAAGTAACTTTTATTTGTAATTATAGTTTTATTACATTTAATTTCAACGATCGATAATCTAATGTATGTAATTATCAAAAAATAATATATTAAAATAATTGTTGTATACAAACATTTTGATTTAAAATTATATAAGAATTTCTTAAAGTACTCAGAAAAGATTTAATATATTTAATCTAGATTTATACTTGGAAGAAATACTTCTATTTTGTAAGGTATAGAGAGTTTGGATTTATTTCGTCTAGATTTGAGTCTATTTAAAAGTACTTCCTTTATTTTTCGAACTAATCAAAAAAAGTTTGAAGTCAATAATCTTCTACTAAAATAATATTTGATCTTATCGATACTTGAAATATCATTTTGATTTTAATACATTATTGATTGAGAAATCAGATTTGCATTATCATTGCTTTATATTTCGCAAATGGTGAGCTTAAAAATTTTAAACGTTAATTAAAATGTAAAAATAAATTTAAAAATTCTTGCGAATGTTGAAAGCGGAATGTAGTTTCAGTTCTTTATTTACTATAAGACCACGTTATTTAATATATTTTTCACATATGATATTTTTAAATTAATATAATTTCTCCTTAGTTTTACGTTTAATCTTTGTTCGAATAAAAATTAATGAATATTCAAATATAGAACATACTGGTATGTAATCAATATTTTGCAAAATATTTAAAACTAATAGACTTTTTTGTTCTTTTGTGCATATCTAAAATTTGGAAAAATGAACGAGATAAATCAAAGATGATTCATATTTATTTTGTTCAAGAACATACCTTTTCTGATACAAATACCTCTTCGTCATGAAACACAGGACCAATCCATCTACTATCTCCCGTTATGTCTTTTGAAGAAAAAAATGACACGACTCCTTCCATAGATAGTGCTTTAGATGGATCAATTTTTAAGATTTTTGCATGCGCTCTAGTAGAAAGAACCAATGCTAAATACAATTCATTTGCAAATTTGGGGATATCGTCGCAATATATCGCTTCTCCTGTTGCTTGTTTGAATGCACTAACATGTACAATAGGACGTCCTATTAAATCATACTGCTCTTGGTTTTTAGGCACCTATCAGAAATTATGAAATTATCATCATAATTTTTGTTGCGTTTTTACAAATAACAATTTGTAAGTATTCGGATTGAAATAACTCTGTTTACCACTTGGTAATATTGTGAGCTTTTTGGTGCTTTATAATGAAAGCAATTCGAAGCGCTTTCTAGATCTTTTGATATATACTCGACATTCGAAATATTTTTCGATAATTCCTTGGAGATGTGCATAAATCCTTTAAAAAATAAACTAAAAAATATATTATTTGATATATTATTCGCAGTACGTTTTGTCAATTTATTTCTTAACTATAATTAACGTAATTTAATATCGAACCTGAGAACAAGGGACCGACGGTATTTAATCATTCCTCCTGGTGCATTATCCGTTAATGGTAATTCCTCAAGTAAAGAATCGTAAACCTCTTCCAAGATTGATTTATTCCATTTTCTGAAATTATAGCGTCCGATAAAAATTATTTTTTTCAAAATTCATAAAAAGAAGGACAAACATGTCCTTCTGTATTGAATATTTTTTTTATAAAACTCAACTTCCAAAATATTCGATTTCATCAAATCTCTTTAAGAGATTTGAAGTTAAAAGTATCATAAAATAGATTATTTTAACATAGCGCCAAGTGTGTAAATTATTAAAAAAGTTGTGTTCTATATTGAAAGTAATAATACATATTTAAAATGTTTTTACAAAAAGGATAAAATCCTTCTAAGAATAAATTTCTTGGTATAATCTTATTCCAACTGATTTTTTTATCAAAGAATCTTCAACAAGCTTTTTATCTCTTCCTCGTTTATGAATTAGCCTTAAGGTTTTCTAATCTTTTTTACGTTCAGTTATAATATAATTGCCTAAAGTTAATTTTACCTCAGCAAACCAGCACTATATTTATATATTAATAATATAGCACAGATGGCCAAATGTCAGCTCAAATATATGGTTTATTATGTAACAATATTATGTAAATGCTATATAATATTTACATAATGTAACAAAATAAATCACATATTTTAGCTGACATTTGACCATCTATATTATATTATATACATAAATATAATGTTGGTTTGCTGGGAAGTTTTATTAAAGTTATAAAGTTCATGGATTCACTCATTATCCAAAATCATTTAGCTTTCTTTTTAATAATTTTTATCTCTATTTCTTTTTTTTGTATTTCTTTTTTTTTCCTCTTTTCAATTTTTATAATTCTTTCTTACAATTTTCTTCTATTCGCCTCTGAAATCTTTAAAAGAAAATTGTTATTTCTTCAGAATTTTATTCTTTACAATACATTCTTTAAATAACTTTTTTAATTAAATCTGTTTTATTACTGCAACTCCAACATCTATTATTATATTTTTTCTGTTGACTATTATTGAATCTTTTAGAATTAAGTAATATATTTTTGTTACTCTATATATATATATATATATATATATATATATATATATATTTATAAATATAAACATTAATTTTGTTGTTAGTTATGGTGCTTTAAGTAGTTAAGATATTTATATGTAAATATATTATTACATATGTTACTGTAATTATCCTTATCACTAATTTTAACATCTAATAGATTTATTATTCTCTAGAATAAAGTTCATAATTTCCCTCTCTAGAATCGCTCTTGATTTTTATCTTTATAGTCACAATTTATCAAGTTAATCTTTTAATAATTATTCCTATTATTATCTTCCCATAAAAGTATAAGATAAAAATTTATCTTATTTTTTGCTTATCTATATTATCTACAAAAATCGTTTAATACTTTTATGCTTCTTTTATTATAGACAAATTGTATAGTTTGTTGAAGATAATTATAAAATAATTTTGTTTTAAATCTTTCAGGGATATTCCATCAGGAAAGGAAATTATGCATTAATTTTTTTCTCTTAATATCATATATATTGATCCTTTTTCTCTATTTATGAGAAAGAGTTTGTTACAATAATAAAAACTAGAAAGAGTTTTGTAATAAATTATCAATCTATTGAGAAACAATCGTAATTTAAGGGGATAAGTCTACTTAGAAGAAACCTCACGGAAGTGTCCCCCTCCGATTTTGATGAGCTTTGAATATGTAGTCTTTGCATTGTAGCTTTGAATTGTAGTCTAGATAAAAATAAGAAACACATTTTTTTATACGTGGCTATACGCCCGTTTAGGAACATCCATTTGAAAGAAATCGGTATTTTTCTTCCGAACCAAATATCGTGAAAACTATATGAGATAGAAAAATTGTTCTGAATAAAAGTTAAATGGCTTCAAGAGTACTTTATAATAGCTAATTTAAAAAATAAAAAAAGAAGTTTTTAAAAAATATTTCCCCCCACCACTTAAATTTTTTTTCAAAATTTAAAATTTTATAAAAACTTGTTTAACTTTTATTCAAAACATTTTTTTCTATCTCTTATAGTTTTCACGATATTCGTTTTGGAAGAAAAACCGATTTCTTTCAAAGGGATGTTTCACCCCCTAAACGGACGTATGGGCACATATAAAAAAATATGTCTGTTATTTTTATCTACATATTCAAAGCTCATCAAAATTGGAGGGGGATATTTCTGTGGGGTTCCTTGTTAGAAAAGTAGAAAATACTTTAAAAAACATACATTTTTATGAATTTTTTTCAACAAAACCTTTAAACTTTTATTGACAAATGCTAATAAGTTATAAAGAATGCATATTGAAGAAGTTACAGAAATTTTTTCATCCAAAAATAATAAAAAATGATGTACTGGAATTCCTTTTTCAAAGACTTTTGCGGTGACTACTGTAGCTCGGAATTAAATCTAAAAAAAGTGTCCGGAAATTTGTAGTTAATATATTAAATTACCTAGGATTCAACGAGGGGAAAATTGATTTCGAAAAATTGATTGTGGTAAAATAACGGCGATTGAAAGTTAAGATTTTTTTTAGCTGAAAATCAATATTTTAACTTTCAACTGTCATCATTTTGCCGTAAATAAATTTTTCGAAAACCCATCATTGGATCTTAGATTTAAATTTAATATATTAACTAAAAATTCCTGGATTTTTATTTTAGATGATTCAGCTCCGAGATATATATATATATATATATATATATATATATATATATATATATATCTCGCGTAAAGGTTGAAAATTTGATTGAAAAATATTCATGAAAATGTATTTTAAACCTTTTTAAGAAGATCTACCCTTTTAAACCAATGAGTATATTACAAATAATTATTTTACCAAATATTTATCAATTATTGGTTCAAAATCAAGAATTTTTCTGCTGGATACAAATTTAAAGTTAGATCGAGAATGAGGAAATCAATACAGCAGATTGTAAAACAAAAAATTTTTTAAATTTGTGTAAAACTTCAGAATAAGAAATATTTAGATTGTTGAATTTAAATTTAACTGATTGTTATTCTTTTTATAGATCTAATTTTATTATTAGTTTTAATTTAATGTATATACTTATATTAATTATACTTAATTATAATTATTCATTATATTTATAAAAGTTAATGTATATAATCATTTGAAGATGTTAATAATATTACCTTCCAATTATTTTTTGACAAGTTTGTTTTGCTAAGATAGTAGTAGGTGCCATCCCACCGAATGCAATATGCGCTTCCTGAATTACATTCGTATCAGGAAGGAAATAAACATTTAAGGCCATGTTGACTATGGCGATATCATCATCTCGCCTCTTCGCTTGTTTATAGGCAATGAAATATTGATTCTGCAAAAATAAAAAGGCGAGAAATGGTTCTTATTGTCGGGACAAAATTATTTATTAGTAGCTTTATATATTAATTATTACTATTTTGTACCTCTTTTGTAAAGGGAATGTCAATAGAAATTAGTACTTCGTCAGATAAAACAACGTTACGTCGATATCCAACGAAAAAAGTATGATCCATTCGTACAGTTCGACTGCCACGTTTTAAACTGCACAAATTTAATTTAATACCTGCAGCCATAAAGATTGGATTTAAATCTGATATTGGACTTCCAGTCATTATGTTGCCACCTACAGCCTAATTAATCGAGAAAAGTTTGTTATTCAAGTTACATACATATAACAACTGTAATGCATTAGAAAGACACTCAAACTTACAGCAACATTTCTTATTTGTTTTCCAGCAAACCAATGCAACATATTTATGATTTCCGTGAAAATCCTTGTACTGTACTCTATCGGAAAAACATAATATTACAATGTATTAACAGTATAATATGGTATATTGAACATGGTTAATACTTATTGTGTATAATTTTTGTACATGAAATAACACTTATTAAATGACAATCACATCATAATAATTACAATTACAATTATTTATAATTGATTAAGACTTTCAATTATAATATTAATAAATATAATTCTATATGTATATATTACCAGGTTTTATTTTAACATAATGTTTTAATGTTTCTTCAAGCTCGACCAAAGTCACACTCGCACCCAATTTTAATGCCTCTGGCTTTTCAATAATTTCACATATTTCTTTGATTTGCGTCGGTTGTATAAGTATCGGATATACTGAATGTTTAAATTTCGTTTCTACTCCTGTAGCAAAACATATCAAATAGTTTCTTACATTCTGACACTGTAATGTATATACCCGGAGGAAATATACGAACCGATTTCCGTATTACCGACGACAATTTTAGCATTTGGATACTGTTCCTTAAGAGCAAGCAATGTCTTGAGATTCGTTGGTCTATACCAACTGACATTTCTTCCGTGCACTATCAGATATTGCTCGTTCAGTTTAGATTCAATCTGTACAAAAAACAATGATAGTTATTTCTATTATACAGCCAATATTTTCTTGCAACACGTCACTGGAATTGAAAATCCGTTCAACCAGTAATAGCTTACTTTTAACTTCGGTGGAAATATCGGTTCTTGAGTAGGATCATACGGGCGGAACTCTTTGGATTTGAAAATCTCAGTTGGTTCGGACGTAAAGGCCTTTTTACAGCAGGCATCACCCATTGAACAGGCTCTTGCATCGTTTGTTCCTGCCTCTCGCACATTAATCATCAACTGCGATCGTTCCCATTCCTCCGTAAAGGTCTTGAATCCCTCTATAATCGGTCTGTATCCTGTACATCTACATAGATTACCTAGAAAATATATAATTATAATTCGTTGTTATTATTACGTTACATGTAATGTTACGTTATGCAATATGCGCTTATATGTCAAGGATACGAATACTTCATCTACGGAAAATTATTATATACTACATGCATATTCCAAGTATTCCACCTTGAAAGGCAGTTTCCAAATTCTCCATAGTCGGTTTCGGTATGCTGCGCAACAGGGCGTACATAGACATGACTATACCAGGCGTGCAAAATCCACACTGCGACCCATGTGACATGGCAATACGCTCTTGCACCGGGTGCAATTTAGTTCTTGTGTTACCAATACCCTCGACGGTAGTCACAGCCAAACCGTGTACGGCACATATCGGTGTTAAGCATGCGTTAACAGCCAAATGACTGTTCCGATTCATAGGACATTGAGGAACAAAATTTTTTTCGAAACGGTCCAGAGATCATTATATTATCATATATGATTTAAAAGGATACATAATTTTTCCGGCGGCACGATCGAACTTTGATATCATAACTGTGCAAGCTCCACATCCTCCTTCTGCACAACCAAGCTTCGTGCCAGTCAATCCAACTAAATCATTATATATTAAGGATGAATAAATCATTGTACATTAAGGGTGAAGGCAAAAGTTCTTTTTCTAATTATTTTCAATTCTTCTTTTTATTATATATTTTTCCTATGTATACGAACAGAGATTATAAGTATAAAAGAAAGAAAAAAAATATGTATACACATTGGATATAATTTATATATAATTTTAGGGTGTTCCTAAACTGACGATTTTAATGACAAATTTTTTGTAATAAGACGAAAAGCTTGATACGAAAATGCTGCAGTTAATAATAGTTTTCAAATAGAAAAAAAATTTTGCACGCTCAGAAATGGCCAATGTTAATAGTGCTTCTATGAACCGAATACCTTTGATAATAACCCAGATAGGAACGCAGAAAATTTCAACATTTTAATTTTAAAATATGATAATTGAAATTAAATTTAAAACGTGTGTAATAAATGAAATTAAATTTAAAATATGTATAATATATTGTGTAATAAGTCTAAATCTAATTTTTAAAATCATTAATTCTAAATTTAATTTTTGTAACATGTAGCAATCTTCAAAAAATTGATGCTAAAAATAAATTCTTATATAATTGTAATATTAGAGCGAATCATCTTAGCACAATTATTACTGAACACATTTTAGAAATTAATTTTTTAATTATTGTAAGAATCGTTACAACATAAAATTATACAAATATTATTCAAGTAATAGTAAGCATCCCCTTAAGTAATTTTCCTCTTCACAATTTTCTCAATATTTATAACTTATAATTATAAAATTCTTTTGTAGCAAAACATATGTTTTGTAGAATCATCTTGTAGAATCACCTGTGACAATTATTGCGAAATGTTGTGAATCGAAGGAGCAATATAATTGTACACTTATTACAAAAGTTTCCTATCTGGAAATGAAATGATTGTAAAAATATTCAAGAGTTTTATTACGAAATTTTGTTTATCCGTAATGGATTATAAAATCAGTTTAAAACATCGACATTGATAGATGAGAGCTAATATATTTATTATATTTATTTGATTCATATAGTAAATCTCTGCGAGATGAAGTTGTTCGATAAAAACATTTTTGTTCCAACTTGAAATTAAATTTTCTATTTTCCCTGAGCGCGCGAAATTTTAGCTCTGTGAGCTCTCATTTTTCTGTGATTTTTAAACTTTTCTAATTTGAAAAACTATCTATTACAGCATTCGTCATTTTCGCATTAGATTTTTCGTTTCTAAATGTTACAAGGAATTAAAATCTTTATCGCCAGTTCAGGGACATATATTCTGCATTCTGCATATTCTGTAAAAATTTTCCCGAGAACAAATAGAAATGAATTTGTAAAAGCATACGTTTGTTGCGCAGATACCATAGAAGGGTCCATTGCGGCTGTACATTCTCATCTGACACCTAAATTACAAAGTGTAAATAATGTACGAGATGAATTCAAAATAAAATGCTTTACAAATAATTTTCTGAACTTTATATTTTTACTTTCTAAAGTCTCGTATAATAACATATAATAGGTAATGCTATCGAACCAAAA
Organism: Tetramorium bicarinatum; assembly: GCA_928718305.1. NCBI lineage: Eukaryota > Metazoa > Arthropoda > Insecta > Hymenoptera > Formicidae > Tetramorium > Tetramorium bicarinatum. Next base: position 15,545,491 of record OV788319.1, read on the forward strand.
AATTTTGACTTTAAAGGTTTCGAGCACAAAAACAAGATAATTGTTTTCTGTAATTCTTGTGATTAATTAAAGTCTGTTGCATCAAAACTTATATAAACCATTCAGGATCCATCATATATTTCTTAAATTATTATCTTTTTCAAACTTAAAAGTTTTTCAGATTTGAAAAACTAAAAAGCTCTATTTATCTGATATCAAAGTTGATAAATTCAATTTAAACTATATGAAGCACATGAATTATTTAAAAATATCGAGCAATTTAATTTTGACATCTGGATTAATATTTAGCGACTTGTAAAAACTCTTAAGTGTAAGTAACATATATTAAAATATATTTTTATATTATATTAGTAGGTCTTTAATGACATGTATAAAATGTAAGTTGCAGTTTTGATGTTATAGGTTTTATATTCTATATAGGTTCTATTCAAATCTTGATAACTCGGTGAAAAATAATCGCACAATGTAATATATAATAATATATAATATATTTAATATTTAAATAACGAAATATATAATATTACACATTGACTAGAATTATAAATCATACCTCTTTTCCATTCACATAAAATATAAGAGTGTTCGACACTGATGTTTCCCCTGGTTCATTGCTGTTTGTATCGTCTTTATGAAGTTCATTGTGATTTACGTTGCCATTGCACATAAGCAGATGTTTAATGGGATTCTTCTCCATTTTCGGCACTGTTGTACTCCTTTATAACACAGATATCTGTTGTACAAATATATTTCAGCGTTTTTACTTCATGAAACAAAAATCTCGACAGCAATTTGAGCAGTTTGGCAATTTTGCCTAATCAACGCAGGCTGTAATCAACAAGTCAATCTTCGTACTATACATACATATTCCTATCACCGCAATAAAAGTCGTTGCTCTCTTCAATTTCTAAAGAGCAAATAATGTAATCACAAGCACTATGTACTCGATGTCAATTAAACGCCATAATACACATATCTCTCCTCAGATAATGATTCTTTTTTTTCCTTTAATCGGTTATTGTATTTATTTACCGATTTCGTTATTTACGTTATCGTGAAGATCTCGTTTCGTGTTTAAGATGGACAGCGACTCGGCTCTGTTACTTATATAGTAGCTACTACCACGTTGAAGCCAGATTATAGCTGATTAAGTTGATAACTGTCAAAGAACTACTCCGCGCTCAGCATACATACACATGTGTGTTTGTGTGAGTGTAATGTTACTCAGCACAATAGCAGTAACGAAACGTATCCTCTTGGAATAATAAACAAGTATCAAACAACTTCAGATTTATTTTAGTTTATTTAATCATTCATATTATTCATTAATCAGTCATATTATTTATTCAAACGCTCGAACGCAGAGCATCTTTGAACGTCAGATATATGGACATAATACAAAAAAGAATCAGCATAAAAAATCATTAAAATTGATAATATATTAATATATTATATTATATACCAGACAGCACAAGATCTCCAAGATATGAATCCTATGAACATTCTTAGAACATAGGAACGTTCTTAGAACGTTCTTGAGATGTCTTTGGAAGATTTATGCTGTCTGGGATACATATTATTATATGTATATATTATATATATATTATATCTATATAATTATATTATATAATAACGTAATAAATAATATATTTTGTAACATATGTCTCTTAAATGTTTTATATAGGTTCTTTATTTAAAATAATATACATACATGTAATAAAACATATTAATTTTAAATAGTTTATCGAGATTATTTAATGTATGATATAAAACGTTAAATTTTTTATATATGTATAATATTATTTATAGTGAGTATCTTCTTTATATTCTGATCTAATGTAAAATTCCTGTACTTAATTCAAGCTGTTGTATTTTTGGAATATTTATTTGTAATAGGGTAAGCGATATAACGATTGACAATTTTAGAACACATTTAAGTTTAAATCTTCTGATCTATGATCTAGAATAACATTTTGTGATATCATTTATTTTTCAATGTTAATTAAGATAATTTCAAGATGCAATAAAATACAATCAAGTTACAAACAAAAATTTATTTTTTCTCAAAAAAATTATCAAATAGCATAAATAAAAATTACAGTTATTGTCTTGCGATTAACTACGCAAACAGTTCGTTTGCTATGAGTACAAATTGTATAATGGAATGTCAATCACTGTACCGCTTCCCCTATATAAAAACTAGAATAAATTGCCAAATCTAACGTATGAGATGTAAAATTATAAAATTCAGAAAAAGTACGTAAAACAATTCTTTTTTGTATTGATTTACAACATGAAATCCTATCCCAGCAAACATAATGTTACATGTAACTGTATATGTATATGTTATATAACAGTTTTATTGTTGAGTAGGAAATTACAACTAACATGTACATTACATGTAATATTGTGTTTGCTGAGATGATTTGTTTTTCAGTTGTCAATTTTAAATTTCTTGGTCAAGAAATCTGTCAATGAAGAGAACATCCAATGTTTTTGGGACATTATCTATTAATGTTAAATAGCAATAATTATAATTTAATATAAAATAAAATAATATAATTTAATATAAAAAAAATTTTTAATAAAATAAAAATATATTGTATTAAACAATTGCGCACAATATAGAAAAATTTTTCCGCATTTCTCTAAAGATGTCAACTTTTCTATTTAATCTCAAGATAATAAAAGTAACAAACAAAAAAACTTTTTTAATTTTTGCAAATATTTAGGAAAAAATACAATCTCAAGGAAAAATATTTGATAAAGTTTGTTATAAAAATTATATATTAAGTCTGTTAAATTATTAATTCTTATATAAAAACAATTTTTAAAATCATGCAGTGTCATTTTTGTATGATTTATATATAAATATTAAACTAAATGAATGTCACACATTCCGCTACAATATTCTTCCAATATCTTTGATCAAACTCTCCTCCCTAAATAACTTTTAGAGAAATTTTAAGATTTTTTTCAACAGTATTCAATTTAAAATATTGTTTGGATCGTTTTGCATTTAATAAAAAAAATGTTATCAAATATTTTTCCTTAAGATTTCTTATCCAAATATTTGCACAAATTAAAAAAAAATCTTGTTTTGTTTATCTTTTTTATCTTGAGAAATAAAATATAAATATAAATATAGAAAATAGAAAATTTTTAGGAAAATTTGAAAAACAAATTTTAATATATATGCATAGTTGTTTGTACAGTATATTATTGTGCATATTACACCGCAATAGGACAAATTAAAATTACACGAAAAGAACGATTTTACTGAAATATCTGAAAACTTAGATACAGATTTGATACAGGTTAGATACAGATTTGAAAATAATTATGTCGGACCACCTCAAAACAATTAGGGGTGACGTGTAGTTCGTTATGAAGACGACCGCAACTGGTAGATCCCAAATGATTAAAATTCGAACCGACTGTCCAGACTCGATTGTCACAAGACAAGTGAATCTTTACCTTCACAAACTCGGACTTGTTGAGCAAAAAGCAAAGGGTTGTGCGGGAAAGAGAATGAGAACAATTTATATATTAACTGTGTTCCAATGTTCACTGTTAGTACTGACGTTCTATAGTATATGTGCACTAGATTTGCAATGCTCGCAGTGGAACGCAGCTATTCTCTGTTACTTTGCATTTACTTATATAGTTTACAAATAGGTAACTTTATATTTCTTGAGTCTAAGAATCTTGAAAAAAAAAAGATGATCATTTTCATAAATCTAGTGCAAAGGAATCTGGGCTGAGAGTGGCTACTTAAATTTGAAAACCAGCAGGAGTCACAAAGAAATTTTTTAGATTTAGCTGACGTTAGGAACTAACTTAGACTACGTAGACTGTGTTCGTTTTGTGCACTCACGCCAAAAGCGTCATTCTATTTTTCTTCGACATATAATGATCAACAAAGATAAAATGACGCTTTCAGTGCACGTAGCACTGAATGTTTCATGTTGGAAGCTAATATCTTCCTATCTATATATCTTATTCGCTTCCGATCTATATATCTTATTAGCTTTGAATTTCAGGATATTTCATACATATCTTACGAGTGCAAAATAGTATATGGAAGGCAGCCATAGTATGTTCCATGCACCTGCTATCATTATTATGCCATTACTATTACATTATTACTACTGTTATTTAAACAATGATATTGGGTGTTTAAGTTGATTGCTAGAACGTTGAAACTTTTTGCAGTATTATCATCATGCTTGAGCATCCTACATAATTTATATATATATATACACTTGCTTTATTTACTTAATGTTTCACGACTCATGTTGGAATCTTATTGGCTTCGAATTTCAGGATATCTCATATCTATAAAATATATATTTAAAAATATTTTTTGTATATATATACATATATACATACATCAAATTCATATAAAATTATAAATAGAATATATATATATATATATTTTTTTTTAGATCTATATCTAGCCTGATTTATATATATACATATATATATATATATATATATATATATATATATATATAAATCAGGCTAGATATAGATCTAAAATATATATATATATATATATATATATTCTATTTATAATTTTATATGAATTTGATGTATGTATGTATATATATATATACAAAAAATATTTTTAAATACATATTTTATAGATGTGAGATATCCTGAAATTCGAAACCAATAAGATTCTAACATGAGTCGTGAAACATTAAGTAAATAAAGCAAATACATACCATTTTGTTTTATAATGCAGTATTTTTTTAAGTATAAAAGTTTAAAGCCTTACCTTAATCATAAGCGTTGGTTATAAGAATCATTTGTCCGTGTGTCATGCGTATGGTTTAGAATACTTTGCGCGATCACCGACACTAAACAGTACCTTGTCACTGTCGCGTACTACTATATACATACACGTGTATTGATATATAACTTTGTTTTATTTGCTATCTGATTTCACGCGGAATGTTCATATACAGAGTGTCCTACAAAAAGTGGCCGTCCCCTTTTATCTTTTATAAATCGAAAGAGACCGTACAAGTATATATTAAATTAAATAATTCAACTCTTGTCGTTGAACTCTTTGTGAACATAGTGATTGCTCACACTGGAGCTATGTTAACGAATGGAGAGTATAATTTTTTTTTATAATAATGTGGATGTAATAAAGGTTATAGCGGTTTGAAACAAATACAACAATGTATAACTTAATGTAAATAATTTACATGTTATGCAAAACTTTATCGATTTAAAGTTTCGCGGACGACAATTATCTTTTCGCTTTCAGTCCTCAGATATCAACTTCTGACTTTCGCATCACACAAATAGCTTCTGCGAGCAACTATATTCACAATAGACTTCAGTTTAAACCATTAAATTTGATATATGTATATTTGTTACTATCTCTTTTAGTTTAAAAGATAAAACCAGGTGATTATTTTTAATGGAGACACCTTGTATATACAAAATATTGCTAGTTTCACAAAAGATTGTTTATTATCTTCGGTACATTGCACTTCCTATGTCTTTATCTCATTCAAAAAACACATGTGTGTCACGATAAAGTCAAAATGTAAGAAGCATTCAAAGTGGTAATTATGATAAAATGTACCGTTTCTTATCGCACTTATTTGTCTTCGATTTATTTGCATTCATACATATACGTATGATTTACAAAGGGTAGAGAACAATATCAAAAATTTTATGCAATCATTTTAAGCAATCTTTTGTTATATTTTTATCAATCGACAATATTTAAGTAATATATCAAACTCATATAAGAGACAGATTTTTAATGAATTAAGAATAAAAAAATTTACTTAAATAAACAATATCTTTATTTCCTCATTAAATGCAAGTAAATTATTACTAAACCCATTACAAGGGATTTTTAATAATTGATATTCGACAGTAATTTAAGAAATAACAGTAAATATATTTCTTTTAATTAAAAATTTTTAATTTGCACTAAAAAGAAAATTTATTTAACGGTACTGTTAAAAGATATAAGTATTTCCTAGTATTAGGCATTTGCATGTTTTGAAATGCACTGGAATAAAACGAATATTAGGACTGTAACATGTAATTCTTACATAACAAATTACACAGATATATGTACATACATTTTTGCAATGTCGCAAACACGAATTTCCGCGAAGTAAGAAATCATTTGGAAAAAAGGAACTGAGAAAAAAATGCTTAAATATGATTTTCATTGGACAGGCATAAACACGCATAACACGCTCGAGGAGGTCGCGATTACGTCCGACGGGATTTGTTGCGACACTTGAGGAACGTCAGGAACGATTAAATGAAATAACATGCGGCGATCAACTGTTCCATCAAGATCGTTCACAATTGAATAATACGTAGCGTCAAAGTTATACGCGTTAACATGTCACGTAGTATTTATGGAAAAGAAAACCCCATACGTACCGTTATGCTCTCCACTTTCGTTCAATGCACCGGTACTTCACCTAAAGCGCCCACACTCATCCAACGTTACCGCGCTCACTGCACGCACTAAGCTAGTCGAGCGGACCCGCAGTAAGAATGTCGCAAGGGTTATCATCGGGCGATACGGGCTATATCTACTGGCTGACGTATTATTGACGAATCTAATGAGAAAATAAGTCGACCTCCGAAGACTCCTTTCGAAATGCGTTTCTCGTATTTCGCTTGGCGAGAAGGCACGCAATTGAAGAGCAAACAACTTTCATCGACGAGTCGGATCGATCGGCTTGTTACTTGGAGAAAAATCAACGCTGGGAAACATCATCGCCGGGAGTAATTCGAACCGATTGTGAGTTACGTAATCGCCTTATCGCAAAGAGATCGCGATACTGGAACGCATAACGTTCCAAAACAACAGCCACATCGGTAGCATGACCGCGGTGGCGACGTTGTAGAACCAATTGCCATATATCATGGAATCGACAATACTAAATACGAGCGCCTGCTTATTGGCACGGTAGCCTCTGAGAAGCAGAGATGGCACGGGCTCGGCGGGGAAGTTGAGATACGTGTAGCCCATCACGACGATCGCTGATGAGACAAACGGATGTAACATGATCCACGCAATGTATTGGCTATAGCGAAATCTGTAAATACGAGATTAATGTCGTTAATCGAATTGGAATGAAACGGTCGCGATGGAACGTAAGAATGGGCTTCGATCGCTCACCTGGACGCGGATTCATTGTGTGGCGTTATCAACAATATAATCGGCACATACACAACAGCGGTTACTAAAGCTAATGAAAAATTGTGCATGGCTACGCACATTAGCGCGGTACCCAGCTCGATCAGCGCAATGACGCAAATGAGCGATATATTTTCATATTTGATTGATCTGCAAATTATATTCGTAATCAGTACGAGTAAACAATTGTACAAGCGTACAATTGATTTTCTGCTTTTACCTCCTCAGATAAAAACGCCATAGCAATGTGAGAATCGTGATTAGGACGAAACTAATGTACAATGAGTCTTCTGTACGTAAATTGAATGTCTGCGATCCGATCAAGGTGAAAAATCGAGGGGAAGCCATTATTAACACTCCAAATATGTGCGCCCATAGCACCTCGGAGGCGATATTTCCGATGTCAAATTCTTCAACCTATTCAAGATAGAAGGGAATACTTGAAATTTCCATAAAAGTGTTATAGCTAAACATAAAATTTTACTTACCTTATTTAATGAATCTTGCTTATTCTTTTTTGTTTCATTTAAATTATTTGATATCTGTAGTCTTTGCCAAATTGAAAATGCCTTTATAAATACACTGGCAATTATTAGTACCAAGGGCCGCATATATAATCCTGCAAAATAAGTTTATGTATTCATTAATAACTTGAATCTAAAAAATAATTAGAATATATTAGGGATATATTAGAACTTATTTACTTCTTTTTCTTACCAATGGAAATATATCGATCCGTGGAAGGTAATAAGTAGAAAAAATATGACTGATGGAAACGCTCTAATAAATTATTAAGTGATCTCACTATACTTTCCACTATGCGTCCTACTTGATAAAAATTCGCCTCTGTCTCTTTTCCAGACTTTTTGAAACCTTCTAACGTAATGGCTTCGATACCAAATCTATAGATAAATCGTTAAATGTAAAATTAGTTGAATGTAAAAATTATCATTATTACTGCAGAATGGAATCTACAGTATAGAATCGAGTTCAATTAACTTCAATAGCTAATAATAAGTTTCTAGAATTCAACTAATATTCATAAGCAATAGTATTTCATACATTCTTGCGAAATAATCGATTCTGACTAGTTAGTTTCGAATTTTAAAATACGTACCAGCATTCGAAATGCAATTATAAGCAATTCCTATTATAAAAAATTAAGAACTTTTACAAATAGTACTTATACTTTAAGAATAAAATTGTTAAAAAAATATATAAATGTGTAAAGTTTTTAAGTGGCTTTTGTTCTACACTTTTAGTTATGTTTTATTGCATTTAATTTCGAAGATTGATAATCTAATATTTGTAATGACCAACAAATAATATATGAAGGTCGCTTTATATATAATATATATATATATATATATATATATATATATATATATATATATACACTGCTAAAAAAAATATGGCATCAAAAAATTTATGCCAAAAATTACTAAAATTTAACAGATCATAACTCTGCGAGAAATAATCGTAGAGCAACAAACTTTTTTTTGAATTAAAGGTTAAAATCTCAGCTTTAAAATGGTGTATATATTTTTTTGATTAGGGACATTCATGCAACAGAAACCCCTTAAATTAAAGGACATGTTTGATATTTTAAAATTAGCCAAATTTGGAAGCGTGCACGGACTTGGATAATTTTTTTTCGAGCATGTGATATACATCAAATGAAAGCCTAATTCTTCCCCTTTAATTTGAGTGGTTGCTGATCGCTGTGCGATTTTTTTTAACGAGTTATCAAGGTTTGAAGAAGAAATGGTCATTTTGACTTTGATCGCAGATCTAACTTAAATTGTTGAAAATTAAAAGAATCGATCTGCTTTACCATAGTAAATGAAGAAAGAACGGCTTAAAAAATTAAACATGCATTTTCAAGTTTAAAATTTTAACTTTAACGCAATATCGCTAGTTTTTAGTTTTTAGCAATTTAGATAATTTCAAGAACGATGGACACATGGAATAAAAATGTTTTAGCTGATAAACGTTATTGTTTTTTATTGTGGTATACTTGAACTACAAAACTTTGCTTTAGTGATTTGATTGAATCTTTTTTCATGACAATATATTGAATTAAAGAAGAAATGTAAAATAATGATTTTTACATGATATTTGAATTTAATTTTTGGTTAGAAAAAGTAAAGCTAAGAAGAAAACAATAACAGCGTATAAAAGAGCTAACTTTCAGCTTTTTAATGCTTTTTTGCGGAGTACTGTATGTTGATTTGTTTACAAGTAATAAGTGATCAAAGACAAAATGATCATTTCTTCTTCAAACCTTGATAACTCGGTTTAAAAAAATCGCACAGCGATCAGCAACCACTCAAATTAAAGAGGAAGAATTAGGCTTTTATTTGATGTATATTACATGCTCGAAAAAAAATTATCCAAGTGCACACTTCCAATCTTGGCTAATTTTAAAATCTCAAACATACCCTTTAATTTAAGAGGTTTCTGTTGCATGAATGTCCCTAATCAAAAAATATATACACCATTTTAAAGCTGATATTTTAACCTTTAATTCAAAAAAAAGTTTGTTGCTCTACGATTATTTCTCGCAGAGTTATGATCTGTTAAATTTTAGTAATTTTTGGCATAAATTTTTTGATGCCATATTTTTTTTGAGCAGTGTATATATACAGGGTGTCCCAGAATTGTGGAACACATTTTCTTGAGCAGATAGGGCGGATGAAACTGAGTCGAAAAGTCCTTTACCATTTTGCAATTTTCCCAATAGTTAACGAAATATTTATGATTAAAAATCACCGTACTAGCCCAGCCCTCCGCCGAATATAAGCTCGCGGCGAGATACGACCGCCCAGCGTCATTGTTTCCAAGGAGGAGTTGTTTTCTACAATGGCAAAAACCAGGGGGACAGGGGGACGCAACTCAAAACCGCCGCTCGTAAGCATTGCCGCGTGTAGTAAACAATTCCTCGAGTGCCTAGCAACGCTGGGCGGTCGTCTCGCGCCGCGCGCTTATATTCGGCGGAGGGCCGGGCTAATACGGTGATTTTTAATCATTAATATCTTGTTAACTATTGCGAAAATTGCAAAATGGTAAAAGACTTTTCGATTCAGTTTCGTCCGCTCTACCTGCTCACGAAAATTTGTTCCACAATTCTGGGACACCCTGTATATATATATATATATATATATATATATATATATATATATATATGTATATATATATATATACATGCATGTATATACATACTATATCTATATATGTATACACATACAGGATATCCCAGTATACCCTTACCACCACTCATGTAGAACAGATAAGATGAACAAAAAAGACCCATACTGTTTTGCAAAATTCACAATAATGGAAATATTAAATGTTAAAGTCAGACGAATGATATTGTCATATAAGAGAAACGATGGAGCCGCTGGTTCACGGTCCAGTGTACGAAGCATTGGCTGCTGACGTGTAGTGGGAAAAAGATGCGGCAATGTAATGCTGTCCTTCTCTTCGCCTCGCACTAGCAGCTAATGCTTGATACACCGAGCCATGTCATAGCTCAAATGACTCCACCGCTTCTTTCATTATCATTCGTCTGACTTTAACATTTAATATCTCGATTATTATTACAAATTTCGTGAAACGGTATGGGACTCTTCTGTTAATTTCAATCTGTTCTATCGTCTCACGAGCAGTAGTAAGAATGTACTGGAACACCCTGTGTGTGTTTTAATTCAAAAGAACGTAATGTTTTTGATAAAATATTTATTAAAGATCGAACATATTTAAAGTTCAAGTCTACATGGAAGTAATACTTTAATTTTTTGAGATACTCATAGAGGATTTAAACCCATTTCATCTAGATTTAAGTCTACTTGAAAGTATTACTTTTATTTTTCAAAATAATTAAAAAGTTTGAAACTACACCAACAGATTGAAATCAACTTGTATGTAATTCAAAAGAACGTAATGTTTTTGGTAAAATATTTATTAAAGATATCGAACATATTTAAAGTTCAAGTCTACATGAAAATAATACTTTGATTTTTTGAGATATTCATAGAGGATTTAAACCCATTTTATCTAGATTTAAGTCTATTTGAAAGTATTACTTTCATTTTTCAAAATAATTAAAAAGTTTGAAACTACAGATTGAAATCAACTTGTAAGATACTTAAGATGTCTTTATATTATAAGTTATGCTACTGAAGACATAAAAGATTAAAATATAGAAACATCATGTTAGATTAAAAGTTTTTGAATGACAAGTTTTCTATCCTTTTGTTCAATCTCTTGCTTGTTCGCAAAAAATTTTAAATTAGAAAGCTTTCAATCAATTAATACAATCTCACTTTATTAACAGTACCTATGGAAGAGTCCGTGATTACCAGTTGGTACTCCAGTGGCCTGCGTCGCTACCATACTCATCAATGTATTAAAATGGTACCACCAGCTTTTAAACTTATCCCTGTAATTAACATCGAATCGACGTTGGAAAGACTGTCGGATCCCTTCTTTAGCAATCATGTTTTGCGCCAAATTAAAAAGATCTAGATTGGGCAGTTGTCCATTTAGTCCTTCTATCTAAGAAAAATGATTTTGATAGATTTTGATAGATGAACTATAATAAAGTATAATAAAATAATTCTTATTTATATACCTTGACATCAATCGATGTGATTTTCATTGCATGAAATTCAAGATTGATAGCAGCCTGAATAGACCCTGCTCTTCCTGATAAATCTCCTGCTATTAGGATTCCTTCCTGGCCACTAATAACACCATGATATGCATCCAGCCATGCTTGCATTCCCAATTGTTCATGTTCCGTTACAAGAAATATTATATCCTTCGCCCAATATTTTTGTTCTATAGACAAACGGTTATTAAAAAGTATATTTTGATAGTTTTGTTAGTTACTATTTAATAGCAATTTATAGAGATTTACTTCTGCAAAATTTTGCAAATGCAAGTAACAGAGCTACCGAAGGAGCAGTGTCTAAATAAATGCTGCTAATAGGTCTATATGGCACACTGACTACAATAGCTTCAGTACTGGATGCTCGTGGAGCTCTTACAATGGCATAAATATTTTGTCCTACAAACTATAGAATTTTGTATATATACATATCTATATGTGTAAAGTAGAAGGTATATCATTAAGTAACATCATTTATTTTATTAAAAATTATGATTTTTATTACCTTCTGTTGCTGAAACGGATAAATCAAAGAAAAATTATGTACATATACATCTAAATGAAGCTGACTGAATTTTGCCGAAAGCCATGCATAAGGCATGCTATCTGGATATCTTTTCATTTCATGAATTAGTTCATGATAATACTGTTTTGACGTTTGTTCTAGGTTACTCTCTTTTGTAACCAATCCAGGTAGCAAAGCATTTTCGGAGAAGTAAGTATCTAAAAGTTAAGTTGTTTAGATATACAAATAAAAATTCAAATAAAACATACAATTGTATCTTTAATTCTTGCGAAACTTTTATTTAGGAGGAACACATACGTACTGTCATTAAACGCCGGCAACGCTAAGAGCATTAACCATATAACTCCTCCTACGTATAATACAAAGCACAATGGTTTCTCCCATTTCAATAATAATTTTATAATTTTGCCAGTTCCAGCTCTGGGATCAGTAAGTAAACCCATCTTGCTCGCTTTTGCAAAGAAAAGCTTAAAAGTAAAATCGTAGTTACAATAATAATGATACCTATCCTAACCTAGCAAAATTTTATTTATACTTCAATGGCTGCGTTCAAAGAAAAAAACAGCTCAAGGAAGGTATTTTAGTGCTGACGCTCGACAGCACTAAAATATATACTATAAACTAGAAAAAGCTCTGAGTTGCATAAATTATGAGTGAACACATTTTATACGTGAAGTATTACACGTATTACACAACGTATTATACATGAGTATTTTTCAGATGACACTCCCTGCGTTCATTTTCTCCCAATAAGTCAGTTCTTTTTCGTTGTACTTCTGCATCACTGCTGCACCAGTGCAATAAGTTAAAATGAAACAAACATACTTTTTCTCGTTCTAACTTATTGCACTGGTGCAGTAGTGCAGCGAAAAAGAACAACCCTATTGAGTGGTTGGTGATTCTTTAAGGTGGATTTATAAAGACCGTAAACTGTTAATTTATGCCGAAACCGTAAAATTTCGACCAATGCGTGGTTATGCACAACGGAATCGGAAGAAGTGATTGATCAAAACTTTACGGTTTCGGCCTAAGATGACAGTTTACGGCCTGTATAAATTCGGCTTTAAAGCCTTGTATCCATGATGCTAGAATTCGGTCCGAGAAACGTATAGCCAATAAAATTGTTACTTTTCCGTAAAAGCTGCAAATTGATTGGCTACAAATTTCTCGGATCGAAATCTCGGATAGAGTTTTAGCATCGTAGACACAAGGCTTTATACGATTGACAGGAGCTGCGTTCCGATATTTACTGCCAGTACTGAAAATCTTAGGGTGCTTTCACATAGAGCTCGAAATAACGGAACGGAATTATTCTGATTGGTTAACCCCCATCATTTGCCTTTCCGTTCTTTTTCCATTCCGTTATTTCGAACTCCATGTGAAAGCACCCTAAGGCCTATTCTTTTTAGTTGAACTGGCTGCACTAGTTCAGAGGTTATCCTTTTCCCTCCATTTTGGAAGGAGAAAGCCTCTGACCTAGTGCAAGTTCAGCTAAAAAGAACAGACCTCTATATTTTACGTCACATTCACTATAGATTTTTAGTACAGGCAGTTACTGACTACGTTTACACGGCACCTTAATCGGGTTTAATAATATCCGTGGTTGTAAAAGTACCTTTTCACGCTGACGTTCGACGCTCATTTTTAGCGTCAAAAGACGTCACGTGACCAAAAATGACGAATCAGTATATTTATTTTTGGTTACGTGCGTCTTTTGACGCTGAAAACGAGCGTCGAGCGTCAGCGTGAAAAGGTACCTTAAGGCAGACCAATAACTACGTTTACACGGCACCGTTAATCAGGTTTAATAACATCCGTAGTTGTCAGGCCGGCCAATCAGTTATCTCATTCTTCTGAAAAAATGGTTACGATTGGTCTACCTGACAACTACGGATGTCATAAAACCCGATTTTCGGTGCCGTGTAAACGTATTCAACAGTATTGGAACAGAGTCAGGGTTGGACACGTAAAATACTCAATGTAAATTATAGTGTTTTAGATATGTAAAATACTAGGTATTTTACGTTCTCAGTTTTTTATACCATGTCAAATACGTGAAATCATAGACTACGTTTACACAGCACCGACTACGTTTACACGGCACCGTTAATTAGGATTTATAACATCCGTAGTTGTCAGGCAGACCAATCGTAACCATTTTTCAGAAGAATGGACGAGCTGTGATTGGCCAGCCTAAGAACTATTGACGTAATATATTATAAAACCTGATAACAGCACTCACCGTTAATCGGGTCTTATAACATCCATAGTTATCAGAGAGACCAATCGTAACCATTTTTCAGAAGAATAAGATAATTGTGATTGGCCGGCCTAAGAACTACCGATGTTATATAAAACCCGACTAACGGTACCGTGTAAACGTAGTCATAAGCCAGTATTCATAGTCAGTTTTTATATTTAAGATCATCTTAAGTACAGTCTTATGTGGTTCTAAACCAATCACAGAGCCGTATCAGCATCTTAAGACATTACTTAAGATGGTCTTGATATAAGAACTATTAATACCGATGTTATCATAGACATATGAATAGATAGACAGAGCTTTCTGAGAGGGGCATCTCAAATTTGCGGTAAGGGGAGAGTACATGAACTTCGGCTAATTCCGTCAGTGTTCGATTATGTTCGCCAACAATCTCACAATATATATGTCTAGACCTGTTCTTTTTCGCTGCACTGCTGCACTAGTGCAATAAATTGAAATGAAACAAACATACTTTCTCTCGTTCTAACTTATAGTCATACTATACGAGCAGAACCGAACATTATCGAGCGTAGTCGAATTCGATCGAAGTTCATAGACTATCCCTTCACCGCGAATCTCAAACCCCCTCTTGTCTTAATCGGTAGCTAATGCTCTGTCTATCTATTCATATGTCTATGGATGTTATAAAACCCGATTAACGCTGCCGTATAACAGCACTCATTCACCTCCGTTTATTTAGCAGACAAATTAAAAATTTTTTATTTTTTATTGTTGTAATCGTTTGGGAATCATTTGGGCAAGTTTAGGAAAATATTATCATAATTTGGGAAATAATATTTTATTTATAATCGATGAAAATTAATTTAGCGTTTAGTTAGCAGACATAATAAAGGAAAAAAATTTTTTTTTAGCAATCAACTAGAAATTATTTGGGAAACATGTCTGTAAAGTTTCAATATTTAGGAAATAATAATTTCGTTGTAATAATTAAATTTAATATCTGAAAATCAGTTTCACCATTGTGCGAAAATATTGGAACGTTCCAGCTGCGCACATTCCAATTGCGCATAGTCGTTTACAGTAACCTGGAGTTTTTTTGCTGGACTACCAATCAGAAACTTTTATACTAATTAGCCAATAAGCAAAGTCAGCATTGGAGATCCATCCTAAAAATTTTCTGCCTTTTAAAACCTTGTGTCCACGATCCGAGAACTCTGTCCGAGTTCTAGTTTCGAGAAATTTATAGCCAATCAAAGAGCAGCTTTTACGGAAAAATGACAATTTTATTGGCTACACGTTTTTCGGAACTAGAACTCGGACAGAGTTCTCGGATCGTGGACACAAGGCTTAAGAAATTTATTAAAATAATTGACATTATCATTTAATGACAATGTGAATAATTATTTATTTTTACAATTATTTTAACCAAAGTAGAAATTCGTACTTACCTTTTGCATGATGTGGTAATCTTCTTCTTCGGATGCATGATGTGTAGTGAAGTATAATTATTCCGAAATAGCATGTGATTTATAAAGTATATAAATATGTAGATGAGACTCCATATATCAAAATAAAGCGTTATTTTAATAAATTCCTTAAAAGGCAGAAAATTTTTAGGATGGATCTCCAATGCTCACTTTGCTTGTTGGCTAATTAGTATAAAAGTTTCTGATTGGTAGTCCAGCAAAAAACTCCAGGTTACTGTAAACGACTATGCGCAATTGGAATGTGCACAGCTGGAACGTTCCAATATTTTCGCATAATGAAACTGATTTTCAGATATTAAATTTAATTATTACAACGAAATTATTATTTCCTAAATATTGAAACTTTTCAGACATGTTTCCCAAATAATTTCTAGTTGATTGCTAAAAAAAATTTTTTTTTCCTTTATTATGTCTGCTAACTAAACGCTAAATTAATTTTCATCGATTATAAATAAAATATTATTTCCCAAATTATGATAATATTTTCCTAAACTTGCCCAAATGATTCCCAAACGATTACAACAATAAAAAATAAAAAATTTTTAATTTGTCTGCTAAATAAACGGAGGTCACTCATTCACTCTGATTAGTTAGCTCTCCAAATTATGGAGGGCTAACCAATCAGAATGATTTCGTTTTTGTTCCGTTCCGTTAAAATGTTTGCCACACCCAGTGAGAAATGATGATCGAAAAAACATCGAATCGATGTCGAATTGATGCCTTTTCGACACAAAAGGCATCAATTCGATATCGATTTGACCAAGCATTTCTCACTGAGTAAGGAACGAAAAAGCGAAAAAGAATTATTCTGATTGATTAACCTTCTATCTAGTTTCCTTTCCGTTGGGTGCAGTCCCATGGAGCGTATTGCGCGTATCGCGGATTGCGCGTATCGAGAATCTGACTAATCGCGGATGTTCCGCTGTTTTCGATACGCGGGAGTTTCGTTCCTATGGTCTCATGGCGCGGAAATCGCGCAAGCGGATCAAGCGGATGATCAATCACATAACGATTTTCATTATTTCCTTCAACTAAACAGTCTTATGATTGGCGAATCGCCGATCCGCTTACGCTAATTCCGCTTCATGGGACCATAGGAACGACTGACTTCTGCACAATCACTTTTCTATAATTGACAGAATTCATAAAGTTCGCTCATAAAGAGAATCGTGTCAGCATCGAATAATTAAAAGTACTTAATTATTTGTAAAACCTATGCGAACTACATACTGTGAGATCAAAAAAGAAAGAGAACAGGCAAAAAATATCCATAGTGTGTAAGTAAATTTTATTAAATATTAAGTTGTTTAACATAATTAAATTAAATAATAATATACCTATAATATACCTATAATATAC
Organism: Tetramorium bicarinatum; assembly: GCA_928718305.1. NCBI lineage: Eukaryota > Metazoa > Arthropoda > Insecta > Hymenoptera > Formicidae > Tetramorium > Tetramorium bicarinatum. The sequence goes on from OV788319.1 coordinate 15,562,951, forward strand.
CTATAATATACCTATAATATATCTCCCATTAAATTTCCGACTTCTTTCCACAATGCCTTTTTTCAAACCTGTTCTTTCTTAAATAGGTATACGATGGTCGTATAATGGAGGTCTAGAATAGACAGCATTAACGAGCGCCTCATTATAATCATTAGTATTGGTTTGAATGTCTGTCGATTGATTTTTCTCGACTGTAAACATAAAATATGTATGAATATATAGTTATATATTTTACATTTATATGTATATATATATGTACAATTATATGTACAATTGACTTACATTAAATTACTAATAAAATAAAAAGATAGTAATACTTTAAACCAGTGTACATTATGTGTATTTTTTAATATTTATATTTATCATAAAATTTAATTACTATAAATAATTATTATTTAGATATTTACTATTTACTAATAGATGCAACATTGTTATCATCAATGTGTAAAAGATGTTCCTCCTCATTATAACGTTTTAAACAGTGATATTGTAGCAAACTAACATTCATTAACCCATCAAGTAACCATCCACAATATCCACATTTTATTGGCTGTAAGAAGTATAAAGAATAATAAACATAATAATTTGTTATTTATAACGAAATATATTCCTACTTATATTAAACCGAAATAATCAATGCAAACTAAAGAAACATGCTTCATCAAATTTTAAACTAATCACAAAATATTATTAAAAAGCACAATGTAAATACAATCAATTACAAATATTACAATAATATTAAAACATGCTAAATAGTTACTGCTTACAGAACTTATATCTTCGTTGTTGATCATTATTTAAAACAGAAACTTCCAAATTCGGTGTCTTCTTTTTTGTCTCCGGCCAAGCTGCGACTTTACTGTTTATATTCGACGCAATTCGATGTGTATTACGCGTATTACGCTACAATAATGGAATTCGGCGGAACGGCGGCGTATCGAAAACAGCGGAACGTCTGCGATTGGTCAGATTCTCGATACGCGCAATCCGCGATACGCGCGATACGCTCCATGGGACTGCACCCTTACTGTTCTGTTCCGCTATTTCATTATCCGTCAGAATGCGCCCTAATGCCGGTTCTACAATCAGTCGTAGAGTCCTATAATCAGAGAAGCGACATTAGCGAACTCCTTTTGATTGGTCAATTGAGTCACGTGGTTTAGTCGCCATTTTGTGTACCACTGTCGGGCTTCATATACAACAAAATAGCGTGCTCCGTACTATTCAGTGCTACATAAAGAGACAATGCAATTAGAAATTATAAGCTAAAATCTTATTTTATATAATATGTAATATTATTATATTATTATGAGTCTGTTTCTCCAATGTCAATTAACTTTAACCTATATGATTGTTATGTGACTGTGTGCTCCAAACCCGCTTTGTTGACGTCACCAGCTGTTACAAGCTCATGGACACTCACTCACACACTCACGGATCAGCTCCTAAGGTACACAAGATGGCGAACCAAAGTCATGGTGGGGGTAAATGTCGCTTCTCTGACTATAGGACTCTAATCAGTCGTATGTCGTTGTTGGATGTCGCTAATCGCTAGTCGTTTGTTGTATGTCGGATTTAAGTACGACATACCCTTCTACAATTAAGTCGCAAGTTGCATTGAGTTTTGAGGTCATAAGTAATATTGTAATTACACAAAATAACGGATATTCAAGAAACTTCAGCAATTTATTTAAATTTTTTATCGATTTGGATACAAATTATCAAACTGAAATTGATATTAAGAAGACGTAGAAGAGTGAGAAGGTGAACATATCTATATCATAGTTTTTCAAATTTTCACTTATTTTTAACCAGATTTCCTTCTTCTTACAGATATTTTTAAAATTGGGATGAGATTTATCATATATATATATTTGTTCTCACGAACAAAATCAATGGTAATTTCATCTAAACTAGTGGACCCCATTTTAACCTCTTCGACTCTTGAATTTATACGAGAATGACGCTGCACGGTCCCTGACTGATGTACATTTCTAAATACGCGACAACTGACAACCGAGTGCGCATGCGTCCGACATCCGATTATTATCCGATAACCAATCATAGTCAAACCTCATAAGAATGTTTTGCTTGTAATTGGTTGCGGCCTTACGATACGACATCCGACAGCGACATACGACTGATTGTGGAACCGGCCTAAAGTTCTACAATGCGTCGTATGACGAAGTCGGATGTCGTATCCAAGGTTGATAGATGGAGGGAGACGATAGGTAAGCCTTACCTGGTAAGGTCTTCGCATGGTCGCCATGGATTCGTGCAAAAGCCACGGTCGAGAGCGGACGTTCCCCCTCCTTCTCACGCTGCGCGCTACCACTGCGTCGTTACGTGCATTATTGTGCGGGAGATACGGATTTTCGTATTATAGCTAATTAGCGTATGTGTTGATTTAGCAGGCGTATAAATATTGAGTGCGTTGAAAGTTTTCTTACTCACGCGAGTGCGTGCGGGTTAAGATATGCAGGAGGCTTCTGCCTCCTGCGATACGCGTTTGATATGGTCGGACACGTGTGATGTGCCGCCGAAACTAAACTCAGTAAGTGACAAGGATGCAGGTCTCTTTGTAACTATCCTCGTGCCCGTCACCCACCCGGAAGGCAGTCAACCCTGCGCTACAGATATACGGTAAGGACAAGGGAAACGGTAAGTCGCATGCACTCAATATGCCGCAACAAAAAAGAAGCTCAAAAATAAGCATGTACCCGGGCGTTCTCGGCGAGACAAGGCTAGCGAGCAAAACGGTTGTTCCTCCCCCCACGATCTCTCGAAGTCAAGCACCCGTTCGGAATACGACTCGTCGTCTGATGTCTCGACCTCGCGAGAGTCATGCATCTCAAAAGAACGTAATTCGGCGCGTTCGCGTTCGCCTTCCTGCGCGGAACCCCCGGCATCCCCGGACTTCGCGGGTTTCGAGAATTCCCCTTTCCCCTTTGAAAGTGAAAAGCACGCGCATCTAATAGGCAGTATGGAAAATTCCACACAGGCGGAATCGGCGTTAGGTTCTCCTTCGGTTGAAACACGCTCAATTATAATGTGTTATTCCCTCCCCCCCCCCCGCGGGCATCGCGGGTGGTGCTGTAATATATTCTTCGTCTTCCCCTGCTCCCCCCCCCGCTCGCGACAGCTCGACCTCGGATGAGTTTAGGTTGGCCTCGGACGGGTTCAAGCCCGTCATAGGCAAAAAACGCAAGGCGGCGGAATCTCTACCGATAGAGGCGTCTAGCAACCGGCTCAATAATAACAAAAACACTTCGAGCTCGGTCTCGGCCGCGTCTTCGGGAAATCCCCCTCTCCTAAACAAAAAGATCAAGCCGGTGGGTTATGAATACCGCAAAGACGATCTCGCGCCGTACATTGTTCATGTCTACACCGCGGGTGATAGCAGTGCACCCTCCCCCCGCTGGCAATCTCTAAAATCATTTACAAAACACACAGCTCAAAGATAAAAAATATTTAAAAAATCGGACGCTCGAAGCTATCGGTCGAATTTTCAAATTATAAGGCAGCCAATTCATTTGTTGCTAGCCCAATTCTTAGGGAAAAAAATCTCTCGGCTATTATTCCATCGTTTCGTGTGATAAGAACGGGAATAATTAAAGATGTCCCGGTTGACTTCTCCTCTGAGGACCTCATCTCCTTTATAGAGGCACCGATCAAGGTTCTCTCAGTCACTCGTCTCAACCTAAAATTCAAAGTGAACAGAGCCCCCGTTTGGTCCCCTCTCGTTCGGTTCTTATTAAATTCAAAGGCCAAATCCTTCCTAGTGCAGTGTCGATTTTCAAACGGTACCCCATTCTCCCGTATATTTCGAAAGTCCAGATTTGTTTTACCTGCTTTAAATATGGTCATATCGGAGTCAATTGCCGCGAAAAAGCTCGCTGCAGCTTCTGCGGTGGTCTTAGACACGCGGATATTTCTGAATGTGACAGCGTCCCTCCCCCCGATCTGTATCAATTGCAAGGGAGAACACCTCTCAACCCAGCCCTCTTGCCCAGAATATGCTAGACAAAGGCAGATACAAATCCTGGCGTTCGAAGAAAACATCCCTATGCTTGAGGCTCGCTCCCGAATTACAAAAGGACTTGCGCCTCGACAAATTGAAAATTACATTTCCAACAGGGACTATCCCCTCCTCCCTGCCCAAACACAAAATCACGATCACCCATATTTTCGGCAGATGCCCATACGCATGGGCGGGAATTCCCGCCATCCAACATACAATCCGTATTCTGTATTCCAATGCGAAGAGGGGGAGGAGGAGTGGAGCGCCGCGATGGAAAGGCCTCTTCTTCCCACATTTGCTGCAGTTGCCAGAGGGCCGCGGCGCCGGGGGAGAATCCCTTCACCGGAAAGACGCGAGCGGCGTTCGCCGCCGTATGAGGGCGGCGGTGGCGTGAGGGAGGGGGTGCACCCCCTTTCGCGCTTCTGCGACGTGCTCGCACTGCAATCATGCGCTCGTACAGGGAAACTTTATTCAAGCAAATAATCCAAGTAATATGTCAAACGTTCGTAACAACAACTTCGATTTCTCTCTGCATAATTCGGTATATAATGGGGAATCAAATGATACTCAAGGTCGTGGTTGCGACGAAGAGCGTGGTTCATCTTATCCTTGGAGGGGAGGGTCGTCACAGGGCTATCCAACCTCGTCGCGGGACCATCTCTCTTAGGAATCTCTTTCCGAGGAACCTATTTTCATTAATAACTTTTGAAAGCTCCTCGCCACAGCACTTAATTATCTGCTTTCATCAATGGCTAACTCTCCATTGGCTGAAGGCCTTCGTAGTTTTCATGCCTCCGTGCAACAGTATGAATATTAAATCTGTACGCGTGCTGGAATTTAAGTTAGTGTCAATCCATAATAATACCGGGGAATTCAATTCAAATTAAAAGCTGTCTTATTTTATTTATTAAGCATTTAGCTAAAATGCCTAATATAAATTCTCATAGCCTGCCTCTTTTCGCATTGCATATTGGAACTGCAGGGGCGCGCTTTCTAAGAAACCGGATATTGAAAAGGTCGCTGAGACCGCGGATGTATTAATTATGGCTGAGACTTGTGTGACGCAATTGCATGATTACCGGATTTGGGGGGGGGGGTTAACTCCATCCGTCTACACTGTGTACAGGGAGGAGCCCGGGATTTAATAGTTTTTATTAAAAATGATATATCTTTTGCACAAATAGACTCCTCGATAGTTGACGACTCTTCGATGGAGATTATATTATTTCAGATCGCGTCGAAAGCAAAAATATTATTATTACGGTTTATTAATTATTACGGTGGCTGCAGTATATAGGCACCCTAACTTGATCACTTCTGCAGCTACCTATGAAAAGATTTTTTTAATTTTAAATAAATTCGACCAATTTATGCTAATTGGAGATTTTAACGCCCACCACTCGCTTTGGGGCTCCCAGCGCTCTAGCTCGGCTGGTGTGATTCTATCGTCAGTATTAGAAGAGCACAATTGCGTCGTGCTTAATTCGGAGGTGTTTACCTCCACGCATATATCTCCCCCTCCGAGATCCTCATCAGTTCTGGATTTGGCAATTGTCTCGCCAGCCGTGTCTCCTTTCTGTCTGCTCACAGTGAGGGAGGATTCCATGAGCAGCGATCATCTACCAATCTTCGTTGCGCTCTTTTTAAAAATTGACAATATCAATGCGTTCTCGCATAGAATTAAAATACCAGAGAAAAACTTAGAAATATTTGTTTGGTTCCCTTAGTAAAAAGGAGGATGACATTCTTGCGGGAGTCGCTAATATTTCGAACGAGGATCTTATAGCTCAATACGAATTTTTTATTGAATCTATTCTCAATGTAGCGTGTTCTTTAGCTACTTTCCCTGGCCGGGGGGCTCGAACCCGGAATCAAACTCAGTCAAATACGCAGCCATCTTTGGATGTTCCTCATGAGGTGGGGAGGAGCCGTCGCACCCGGCCGGCGGCTCCTTGGTGGAATGATGAATGTAAAGAGGCAATCGCTCAAAGGAGAAGGGCGACAGGTATTCCGCGGGAATCCTTTGCTTGTTAACTTCAGATTATATGAAGCTGAACGGCACCAATGCAGGAAGGTTCTTAGAAACGCTAAAAGAAAAAGCTGGCGCTCCTTTTGCGAATCTCTCGGTCTATTCACTCCTACTGGAACTGTCTGGAAACAGATTCGGCGTTTCAAAAATCGAAAATTAGCAGTATCGTATGACTCCACATTACTATCTGGTAACCGCGTTGATTGTGACCCCCAAATCACACAAGTCGTAGATAGAATTTGCAGCCCTGCCTGCTCACCTTGCATTAATATTAATTCATCGGAAGACATTGCAACAACGTCCACTGAATGGATGAACCTCTCCGTTCGAGCAAAAAAAATTATTATCTGCCCTGAGAGTCGCGAAATCTCAATCCAGCCCGGGGATAGATGCGGTCGAATATCGCTTAATTAAGGCGCTACCAGATGTCCTCCTAGAGTTACTGCTAGAAATCATTAACAAATTATTCAGTGGCGCCTCCTTCCCTCCATCTTGGAAACACTCTTTGATATTTCTCATTCCCAAACCGGGAGATAAAGGATATAGGCCTGTTGCCCTCACCTCCTGCGTCCTTAAATTAGTAGAAAGAATGTTGCTATTTAGGATTCAATGGTATTTGGAGTCGGAATGCAAACTACCAGATTTTCAATTTGGATTTAGAAGAACCCGATCATGCCTGGATAACCTTACCCTGCTCACTTGTGACGTATACAAAGGATTCCTTCAGAAAAAAGTCACTGCTGCTCTGTTCGTAGACATCAAAAGTGCCTTTGATAATGTACAGCCTAACATCCTCATTCAAGAGCTTCAAAGGTTGAACTTCCCAGCTAAAATCCTTCACTTTGTTAATAATTTGGCCTCCATTCGAGAAGTTCAATTTGTTATCCATGGTCAACTGACTGAAGTCAGACTATCTCGCAAGGGCACTCCGCAGGGCTCGGTCCTTAGCCCGACGCTTTTTAACATTTATCTGAGCAGAATCCGTTCATGTCTGTCCCCGCAAATTAATATTTTGCAGTTTGCTGATGACATTGTCATTTACCATACAACACACGATCAAGCGGTAGCTTCTCGCATTACAGAGGGCCCTCCGTTCTGTGGCTCTTTATCTTGATGAGCTGGGTCTTGAGGTCTCTCCGTCCAAAATCCAATTCATGCTCTTTTCTAGGCGAGCTTCGTTGCAGGTAAACCCTTGTATAGAATATCGAGAACACAGAATCCACCCTGTAGAAGAGGCTCGCTTTTTCGGGATTATGCTTGACGCATGACAGTAGCCAGTCATATGACTTATCTTGTAAACAAGGGCAGGCGCACTAATCAAGTAATCGCCGCCTTAAGAGGAATTTGGTGGGGATCGCACCTCCAGGTACTCCTAAAAATATATTAAGCTATGCTTCGCGGATCAGTTGAATATGCGTGCCTCATATTTGCCATCAGGAACAATCCGTTATTTTCAAAGGTCATAAAAGTTCAAAATGCTTCTTTACGATTATGTCTGGGAACGCGAATTTCAACCCCCATCAATGTTCTTCATGCGGAAGTCTGCGAGCCTCCTTTTAAATTCAGATTCAAGTATCTAGCTAATAAATTTTTAACTAACGCGCTATCTTTTTCAGAACATCCTCTCGCGAGTAAGTTGAATGAGTTGGATCTTTTGTCTAATTCTAATCGAGATAGAAATTTCTTGAAGTACAATTTTCCTCTGCTCGGCCTTTACATACAACTGCGTAAGCTTAAGCCTACCATTCACACGTCATTGCTGCCGCTTGAATACATGGTCCCATACGAAGTAATGCATACGAGAGTAAAAGTCTACTTTGCAGATAAAATGTTCATTTCCACCATCGAGGGCCAAAACGCCTGCTTCGTACAAAGATACTTTAACCATCACTTTAGAGATTTAATCGAAGGCTCTGTGGTCATCTACACAGATGGCTCTAAATCCTCTAACGCCAATTTCGTAGGCTCAGCCTATTTCTCGGACTCGCCCAGAATCGAGTTGATGTACCAGAAACCAGCTTCAATATTTATAGCCGAGGTCTGGGCCATTTACAATGCTCTGCTTACGGCTGTTGATCTGAACTGCAATAAAATTCTCATTGTCTCCGATTCGCGCAGTGTGCTCGAGGCACTGCAAAATTTCTCTACCAGGCAATGCAACTATCTTATTACTCGTATTAGAGCCAAGATCGAAAATGTTACATCGACGATTCCGGATTTCAATCTTAGATTCCTTTGGGTACCATCTCATCAGGGTATAGCGGGTAACGAGAGGGCAGATGCCCTGGCCAAAAAGGCTATAATCGAGGGCTCTTCACCTCGTAACTTTAAACTTCCGCATTCAGACATTCATTCCGAGCTTCGCGTGAAAACGGATTCTTGCTTCGAGCGATACCTCGAACAGTCGTATCAGGCTGGTAAGGGGATTAGATACTTTCAAAAAGTGCGATGTAAAATGAGGAAGCCTTGGTTCGCCGAATACAAAATGAGTAGAGCACATGTCACCAATGATCCGATTACGCTCTAATCACTATAATCTCAACCCAAGTTTGTTTCGTAAAAACCTTGTCAATGACCCGTCATGCCCATGCGGCTTCCCCAGTTAAGACTTTAAGGTGGTTCGTCAGTAACATTGTTAGTCAATAACACAACTCATAAAACTTGATAAAATACATCATTATTTTTCCTAAACATCTTATCTAAATAAAAATTATTAATATTGATAATGGTTCCATTGACTTTTCATAAGTAGTTTCTAAATTTATAATAATTATAAAAGATCGATTGATTAATGTTGTCTTGATTCGTAATCCTACCTTCTTTCGCGTCAGTGCACAAGCGCAGTGTAGATCTAGTAGCCGTCTCGGCGTCTAAACACGACATGAGGTACGTTCCACTTATCGCTCGCAACATTCGCAGAATCCTTTCATCCTTATTGTTTAGCAAATACTAAACAAAGATAAAATGATTCTATGAACATTGTTTATAACCTCTTAGCGTGCCATGCTTGTACATACTACATAGTTATAGATAAAGCAAGGCAAAAGTCTCCAAGCAGGACAAGATGCCTCCAAATTATTCTATTCGTCGAGAAATTCGAACGAGAGGAAAAAGAAAAGGCCAATTTGCTAAAAAAAAGGTTGTTTTAGCTCAAGAAAATGTAATTGCATCAGCTAAAAGTAGCTAAAACAAGAGCTCTGAAATCTCAAGCACTTGCTTCCTTGCAAAAAAATGTAAAAACAAAATTATTCATACTCATTTAGCTAATGATACATTGAAAAATGAATTCGAAATAGAAAAATATTGTGTTACTAACTTTTACATACTCTTATACAAATGTGATGTTTTTATTAGAGAAATCAAAATGATTTGGCTGCACATTCAAGGCGTGTAATTGAAATAGATACCTTGGCCTCACAATTATGGTGCAAGAATTGTGATGTAGCTTTATTATTTAAAAATATTGTTGGAGAAAAAAAACTAAGACTGGCCAGTGTATTTAATGTAAAGTGTATGCAGTGTCAACTCATTCAATTTATTCATACCAACAATTATAATAAAAAAGACAGAACATATGAAGTCAACGCCAAATTAGCTTTTGGTAAGTCAATATATTACATATGTAATATGTATAGAAATGCTAATAATTGTGAATAATTAAACTATTATTTATGAATTTTAGGACTTATTGATGGAGGTATTGGCGAATCCCACATAAACACAGTGTTATTGTCCATTGATGTACCTATTATATCAGGAACAACTTTGAAAAAATATGAGAGAAAAGTTGGCGTTGCTATAGAAGAAGTAGCAAAGGAATCTTGCATTGAAGCTATTCGGTTGGAGAAACAATTAACCTTGGAAAACGAGCCAGAACAAAATCCGTAAGATCTCTAAATTTAAAAATTTACGTGAAATCAATTTTATATTATAATTCATTCAGTATATACCGTATTCAGTATATTTATATTTATATTTAAATTGTACATATGTGATTTCTATTTACAATTATTTACTTGCTTTGATTTGAATAAAAAAATTTAATTTTTCACACGACATGTTCGAGTTTATTAAAATCTCTTTGTCAAAAATTTCCTTGTAAAAAATTTCCATATTCCTTATCAAATGTAGAACAAATAAAGAACTCGAAGGACAAACTGATGATAAACGAATAACATTTCTGAAATCAGCATACGATAGTGCTTGACAGAAGCGTGGAAATGGACGTTCCTACAATAGTTTGAGCGTTAAGACAATTTTATATCAAAAGATTAAAAAAAACTCTTCTCTCAGTAATTTTCAGTACGTCTTACAAATACTTATGCAGAGCCTGATTTTACTTACACACGCACACGCACATGCACACGCACACGCACACGCACACGCACACGCACACGCACACGCACACGCACACGCACACGCACACACACACGCACACACACACACACACACACACACACATATATAATAAAAATTCTAGGACACGGCACTGCAATTGGATATTATTCCGGAAAAGTTATTTCGTTTGCTGTTCGGTGCAAAGATTGTCGTTTCTGCAAACTCGGCCACCCTCACAGTGATCATGATTGTAGACTAAATTATAAAGATTCTGTAAAGTCAATGGAAGCTCACATGGCAGTGGAAATATTTACCAACAACCTACTGTTTATGCAAGAGAATGTTGCCGTTAAGACATTGATATGAAATGAGGATAGCTGTACGATTGCTTCAGTTAGAAGAGCAGCTTCTTTTGAGGTGGAAAAATGGTCAGATTACAATCATATCAAAAAAAGTTTCACGAGCAGTTTGTATACAATGAAATTATCCCCAGTCCTTATCGATTACTTTGGTAAAAACTTTGCGATTGCCATAAAACGAAACAAGGGAGATGCCGCGAAGGTTGAACAGTCTTTGCGAGCAATCGTACCTCAAGCCTACGGTGATCACACTCTATGCGGTGATTGGTGTGAGGGTAATGAAGATTGTTGACAAGCAACTCTTGCGGATATCGATTCTACACGATTTTCGTACGGATATAGTTCGCCTTGCAAAACGCGAAGCCCTGTGATCTGTGATGCTGTTTTTGTGATTGGTTTTGATGGAATAATATAAGCGTTAAAAGAACGCGTATCTATGAATGCTTCGACTGCGATCTAAAAAAGAAAATATTATATAAATTTTCATTTATTGCAATAAGCTTATCTGAACTTACTTGAACGATTTCATCTTGGAGAGCAGTGCCAATTGTTTCTAAATCATAAATTAAAACCTTACAAGATTGCAGGTCAACTGTTCTTGTATGTTCATAAGTATCTCCCACAACGTAAATCTTTAACGGATCATGATATGAAAATTCGACTGAACGAAGTGATTTGTCGTTATGCTGCAAGTTCTGGAAAAATAGCTCAGTGTGGTTCAACTCAATCGAACGAATCACTCAACCAAATAATATCCTCTAAAAACCCAAAGTCAAGACATTACGCAGCATCTGAGTCACTGTGTTTCCGGATAAGTGCAGCTATCTGCCAAAAAAATATTGGCTGCCAATATTCTACTTTAGTTTTAAAAAAAATGGGATATCTGTAAAGCGACAAAAGTATTGCGACGAGAAAACAAAAGGATGTACTTTGTCAGATGAAATCCAATCGTCACAGTAAAATTTCGACCAAAACACGGAGGCAGGTTTTGAAGAAATTACGATCATCGATAAATGCAGCTTGCAATAGGAAAGAGGGTATCACCTACGAAAGCGGCTTTGCTCTCAATGAAGTCTCGAATTTTATCCCTCATCCTAAAGTTTCTACGCAAGAAAAAGTTGACCTGCAATCTTGTAAGGTTTTAATTTATGATTTAGAAACAACTGGCACTGCTCTCCAAGATGAAATTGTTCAAGTAAGTTCAGATAAGCTTATTGCAATAAATGAAAATTTATATAATATTTTCTTTCTTAGATCGCAGTCGAAGCATTCACAGATACGCGTTCTTTTAACGCTTATATTATTCCATCAAAACCAATCACAAAAACAGCATCACAGATCACAGGGCTTCGCGTTTTGCAAGGCGAACTGTATCCGTACGAAAATCTTGTAGAATCGGTATCCGCAAGAGTTGCTTGTCAACAATTTTTAGAGTATCTTCGAAGTTTTGAATGTCCCCTTATTCTAGTTGCTCACGGTTTCATGTACGCGTATTTTCTATTATAAGTTCTTTATTTTAGATTATGTAATTGTCCATATTTAATACTTAATAATACTTAAATTATTTATATAGATTTGACAATTCAAGAATAACAAGGTTGATGCAACAATGCCAATTATACAATGAATTTAATGGTATTGTAAAAGGATTTGCTAATTCTTTGAGAATTTTCCGCCAGATTCTTCCAGAAAGAAAAAAACAAAAAGGAAAATTCTCAGTCAACGGTTTGTTACATGATTACCTTTCCGAAGAAAACTCGCGGTCGCTTCGTAATGCGATAGATGACGTTCGAGCTCTAAAAAAATTACTTCATGCGATTGTGAAGTCTGAGGCTGTAGTAAAAAAATATGCAAAAAGTATTTCGGAAATCAACGAAGCGAAGGAGTTAAAAGCGACAAAAATTACGAATAAGGCTTCTTTGCAAAAATATAAAGATAAATTATCCGGCAGAGTAATAAATAAGATGGCCGAAGCTGGCATCACTCAGCACGTTATGCAACTTGCTTTTGAAAATAATGGAAAAGAAGGACTATGTATGTTATTGTCTGAAAATGTTAATGGCAAACCAAGAATAACAAAAGCTAAAAATATTTTAGAAAAAATTTGCAGCCTATTTCCTAGTGATTAGTTTAATCTAAATTTAAGTTCGCATTATCAACATTTTTTATTATTATAAAAATTATTATAAATATTATAAACATTATTATATAAATATTGATAAATATTGATGATGTTATTAGTTTAGATTGTTTTGTTCAATAATTATGAAATGTTTATTATTTTGTTTGAAATTGAAATTATTTTTTTTATAAATGTTTTATAAATATGTTTTATAAATGTTTTTTCGTTCAGTTGTCTAAATTGACAACTAAATAAAATATGTGAAAAAATTTTGATTTTAAAAAATATAATATCCTTTTATCGCATAATAATAAAATTAATGATAATTTAATTACAATAATATTATGGCTAAAACTCTATATATTAATACTCTATGTGACATGCAGTCTTTCGACCCGTTTGAATTTCGCGCGCCAATCGAGCAGCTGCTCGTTCGCAGGATAGACATATTTCCGAAACACGTATGCATAATCTTCACTTTCTCGATAAAATATTTCTTAAAAATCCGCGGCAATCCACAACCTTTCATATACCACTGGAAAGCTTATGGTTTCATCTTTCAGTGATCAGTTTTTGATTAAAATCTCTAGTTTTTCTTAAAAGATATCATATCATTTCCGGTAAAAATTCAATAACCTCCTATAAGAGCTATGTTAAAAAGTGATATTTTATACTGCTCGTTTGCAATAATTTACGCGGCAACAAGGTCTGAAATTTTGAGAGATGGTTTATTATATGTTAAATAACAACCTTCCAAAGTTTTATTTATGTCTCTAATCTTTTAGTTTACTGACGAGCCACCTTAACCACGTGCTGTTTGCCTGCTAACGGTAAACAAGGGACACGCTTTACGTAAATTAGTTTACAAAATTCTCGGCTCTAATGCATGTGATATTACAAAAGCTCTAGCCAAGCCAACACAAAAATTTTGTAGAATACTTGCGGCATATTGTAAGGCATGCGACTTCAACATTTAATAAGTTTCAAATTTCTCGCCGCGAAAGACGCGGTGATACACGATAATCTACTCCTATCACGCTATCCCCTCCCCATTCAACTCTTGCCTTGCTTTCGGAGTGCCACCTTGGCGTCGCTCTATCCAACTCCGCTCAGTGGCTCGACCATTTGCACGGGGGATTCGTGCACGAGCCACGGTAGCGAGCGGACGTTCCCTCTCCATATGACTGTGTCCGTGTCCTTTGTGTATTGCCGCGCATTAGCCTTTGCGTTTTGTCTCACGAGAGTTCGGGTTTCCTCGCGAGGATTTTATCCGTACGTACCTTGTTGTTGTCATGCGGGTTATCGTGTGTGCTTTCCAACATATAAATTCTGGTGGTTAGCAAGTTGAGATTATGCAGGAGGCATTTGCCTCCTGCGCATTACGTTTGTCGACACCTGATACGGATGTCGCGCCTACAGAGACAATACGGACTCAAGATGAGCAAGCTGGCTTCTTTGTAAAACCATCATTGTGCCCTTCGTCTTCCCGGGAAACGACCTCATCGCTTCTCCTGCTATACGGCAAAGACAGTAAATCCCCTGCTTGCACAATGCCATCTAAAAGAAAAAGTAAGAGCAAATCTTCGGGAAAACATTCCTCGCGGGTTAGTGGGCATAATAACAACTCATTCTCTCTCCTCTCTCCTTCCGCGCATGCTAATTCAGAATCCGAGGATTCTTTGTCTGAATCTAGCTCCCTGCATGAATCTTTTATGTCGCCGATGGGCTCTCGCTCACGATCGCGTTTGCGCTCACGCCCGGAATCCGGGGCTTCCCCCGATTTCGTCGACTTTGCTAAACCCCCTGAGCTTGGTACAAAGCCCTCGGTTATGGATTACTCAGAAGTACGAGTCACTCAGAGGATATCCCTCAGACAGAATCCCCCGCATTCATCAGAACCCTGCAATCAGGATCGTTAGGAATTTCCCATCCCCCCAGCGAGAGTCTCGTACAGTCTACCGCGGGTTCCGCCCCCCCCCCCTCAGTTGCACCGGCGCTCTGTCTCGATCAAGGTAAGACGACGCCCGCTAAAAAACGAAAAGCCTCGGAGCCTCCGTCCGAGAACAAAACGAAAAACCGACAGACAATGGAAAATGAAATCGACGCGGCCATTTCGGCGCCTTCAATCGTACTCCCTCTTGCTCCTCCCAGCAAGAAAAACAAACCGGTAGAAAATAGATACCGTAAAGGTGATCGGGCGCCGTTTATAGTATATGTACAGGCGTTAGATAATAGTAACGACAAGAATGTTTCCCCTCTGCACCCCTTGGCCATGAGCAGAATTATATACAACACCCAAAATGCCGAAATTAAAGATATTAAGAAAATAGGTCGCCAAAAACTCTCGGTTGAATTTGCAACTCCCGAGGCAGCTAATAATTTCGCCAATTGCGCGATTTTAAAAGAAAAGAATCTTCTGGCCGGTATTCTCTCATTTAGAGTAGCGAGGTCGGGCATTACTAAAGATGTTCCCCTCGATTTCACGATTGAGGACTTAGCATCCATCTCCATAGAATCTTCAGCAAAAATCACATCTATTACCTGCTTAAACTGTAAGGTACACAGCGACCAGGGTCTTCGATTGATCCCCTCACGTTCGATTCTTCTTAAATTTGAAGGGCAAATTCTGCCTAGCGCGGTTTCCATATTTAAGGTGCGACATCCCGTTATTCCATTTGTTCCCCGGGTACAAATCTGTTACACCTGCTTTCGCTTAGGGCACATCGGTGCCAACTGTCGTGGTAAGGCCCGCTGCAATCGCTGCGGCGGCCTTAAGCGGAAGAATGCGAGCGCGCTTCCCTCCCCCCTCCTGCATTAACTGTAAGGGGAAACATCTCCCGACACAACCCTCCTGTCCGGAGTTCATTAAACAAAGAAACATACAAACTCTTGCTTTCGAGGAAAATATTCCTATACTTGAGGCACGAGCTCGCGTCACTAAAGGGTCCCACCCCCACTTAATTGAAAACTACGTATCTAGCAGGGATTTTCCCTCTCTGAGGGTTCCATCTCAAAACCACGACCATAATTACACTCGTCGAGTGCCGGCGCGTACCGGAATCGGTGCGTTTCCTACTATCCATAATAGCGGTTTTAGGTACATCCGATTCGCTGCCACTGAGAATGATATTTTGGAACTGTCGCGGCGCAATCTCCAAGAAACCGGATATCGAGGATATGGCAAAATCTGCCGAAATCATTATCTTAGCGGAAACTTGCATTGCTCAGATACATGATTATCGCGTATGGGGCTTTAACTCCATTCGTCTTCACCACACCGCGGATGACACTAGAGGTATGTTGGTTCTCATAAAAAGCGACAGCTCTTATGCACGGATAGATTCTTCTTTTGTTGCCGATCCCTCGATGGAAATGTTATTATTCAAAGTATTTTCCTCTTCGCAGGAGACAGTTATCGCAGGCATTTACAGACACCCGAACATGATCACTGCCCCTGAAACCTATGAAAAGATTCTTTCGACGCTTGATAACTCGGCTCACTATGTTATAGCCGATGACTTCAACGCTCACCATTCATTGTGGGGAGCGGCACGATCGAACTCGGCGGGCACATGTCTTTGCAGTGCAATGGACGGCTTTGATTGTGTCATTCTCAATCCGGAAGTATCCTCCCCTACTTACATTCCACCCCCGCCAAGAACCCCCTCAGTTTTGGATCTTGTGATTGTATCAGCTGCTCTCTCTCCTTTCTGTGTATTAGAAGTAGGAGATGACCTCAGAGGTATGGACCATCTTCCAATTAACATCTTTATTTCTCTAAAAATTGACACAATCCTAGCTTTTTCCCACAAAATTAAAATCTCTGACAAACGATTTAAGGCATGTATCTACTCGTTGATTCACACGGCGGACGATATATATGAGAAAATCAACGAAATACCAGACACCGACCCGCTCAATACGAACTTTTCTGCAGTTCCATTTTGGAGGTGGTGCGCGCTTTCTCCACTTCTCCAAAAAGTCAATCTTCTTCATCCTCTATACCTAGAACATCAGATCCCATCGCACCCGATCGTCAACTCCTTGGTGGAGTGACGAGTGCGCTGAGGCCATTGCAGGCAGACGGCGAGCTTGTCGCAGATTTCGCAGGGAATCGTCCTTAAGTAATTATGAGTCATACTGTTCTGAAGTGCGTTCGTGCAGGAGAATCCTTAGAACAGCTAAAAGAAAAGGCTGGCATGATTATTGCGAAACTCTGGGCCCTTTCATCCCCACGAGTAAGGTATGGAGACAAATACGTCGCTTCAAAAATAGGAAACTGGCACCATCTCACGAGTCCTCTCTGCCCCATGGTAATTGCACCGAGTACGATCCTAGCATAAATGAGGTCATAAACAGAATTTGTGAATCTTCTTGCTCTCTATTCATTCCTATCAATCCCTTGGACAATGGAACGGCTCTAACAGCTTTGCTAGCCGATCCTTTCGAGTGGGAAGAGCTCCAGTCTGCCCTCAGAATGGCGAAAACTAAATCCAGCCCCGGGTTAGATGTCCTTGATTATCGTATTCTCAGATCACTACCCAAATCGTTATTGCAACTGCTCGTGGCTATTATTAATAGGCTCTTTAGTAACGGCCTCTTCCCTCCTGCCTGGAGACATTCGCTAGTATATCTTATTCCCAAACCTAACAATCAAGGGGTTAGGCCCATCGCACTTACTTCCTGTATATTGAAAATAGTTGAGAGAATGCTATTGTTCAGACTGCAGTGGCATCTGCAGTCGGAATGTAAGCTTCCGGAATTCCAATTTGGCTTTAGAAAATCTCGCTCGTGCCTTGATAATCTCACCATCTTTACTGCGGATGTCACTAGCGGTTTCGTACAAGGCAAAGTCACCGATGCACTATTTATCGATATTAAAAGCGCGTTCGACAACGTGCAACCTCAATTGCTTATAAAAGAATTACAATTTCTCAACTTACCCTCGCTTGTCTTGCGATTTATCAGTAACCTCATTTCAGCAAGAGAAGTGCAGTTCGTACTTAACGGGCAGCTAACAAATACTTCGCTATCTCGCAAAGGTACTCCACAAGGCTCTGTTCTTAGCCCTTTGCTATTTAATATCTATCTCGGTAGAATTCGGTCCTCCATCTCAGCACAAGATAATATTCTGCAATTTGCCGACGACATAGTTGTTTATCACTCCTCTTCTGACCTCTCGCTGTCAGATCCCTTCAGAGAGCCTTACATTCATTCTCATCCTATCTCTCCAGTCTGGAATTGGAAATCTCCCGCTCCAAAACTTAATTCATGATTTTCTCTAGAAGAAATCGAATGCAGATTGATTCGCATATTGTTTATCAGGGACAACAAATTCATGTTGTAGACGAGGTTCGCTTTCTGGGCGTCCTGCTTGACCCGCGCCTCTCAGGAAGCAATCACATGAACTTTCTCATCAACAAAGGGAAACGCATAGTGCAGATGCTTTCGGCTCTGAAGGGTGTTTGGTGGGGCTCCCACCCACAAGTGCTCCTTAAAATATATCAAACCATGTTGCAAGGCTCAATAGAATATGCATGTCTGATCTTCTCTCTAAGGAATTCTAACCTCTTCTCCAAACTGGAGAAAGTTCAAAATGCAGCTATTCGTTCTTGTCTGGGCTTGCGTTGCTCAACCCTTATTAATATTTTAGACACTCAGAGGCTTGCGAACCCCCATTCAAATGTCGATTCGAACTCTTAGCATCTAAATTCATTATTTTATCTCTTTCAATCTTGGATCACTCACTAATCGAAAAGCTTGAGAACATGACTCGTTTTACCAATTCCAAAAGGAATAAGGAATTCTTGGACAATAACTACCCCTTAATCACTATATATAAACAGTTTCGCCGATACAAAGCTATGATGCATACTTCAATTTTACCGGTGGAATTCATGCTGCCTTACAAGGCCGCTCATGTTAGTCCTATTTTTTTATTAGTTTATTAGTTTATTAGTTTATTAGTTTATCTATTTTGCAGATAAACATTTCGTCTCCACGATCGAAGATCAAAATCCGGGATTCATACAGGGGTATTTCGAGCATTATTTTCGGGATCTTGTCGATCAGGCTACAGTCATCTTTACGGACGGCTCCAAATCCCCCAATTCTAACTTTGTGGGATGGGCATGCTTTGCGAACGCACCGAGAATCTCTTTGATGTACCAGCTTCCCAGCCTGGCCACGGTCTTCACGGCGGAGGCATGGGCATATAATACAATTCTAACAGCTGCCGATTTGAAATGCTCAAAGATATTAATTGTGACGGATTCTCGGAGCGTCTTGGAGGCGTTCCAAAACCCCTCCCCGCGGCAGAGAAATTATTTAATCCCACGTATAAAGTACAAAATTGAGGACCTCGCCAGGCGATTTGTGGACCTTCGCTTTCTCTGGATCCCATCCCATCGCGGGATCCCAGGCAACGAGGCGGCCGATTCTCTTGCGAAACGAGCTATGTCAGAAGGATCCTCCCCTCGGAATTTTAAACTCCCACACTCGGATATCCACGCTATACTTCGCGTTAAAATGAAAACTCGCTTCGAGCACTTAATCACTGGTCACATATTAAAGGCGTGCAATACTTTCGCAAAATATACTGCAAGCTCAAGAAACTATGGATTATCAAATTCGAAATGGCGAGATCTTTTATTACTCCGATTATTAGACTCCGCTCCAATCATTATAATTTAAATGCTAGCCTATTTAGAAAGAATCTTATTGACGATCCCTCCTGCTCCTGTGGTTTCCCAACACAAGATTTCAATCATGTCCTATATGAATGCCCATTAACAATGCAAAAGGAAAGTGCCCTACGCAAAACAGTGCATGAGTTCATGCAGAACAACACCCGCGACATTACAAAAGCTTTGAGCAAACTTATTCAAAAGTTGTAGAACCTTAATGGCATTTTGCAAAGCATGTGGCTTCAAAGTATAATCAGAAATCGTATCAATTACGCGAATACTTTTAAATCTTATTTCATAACTCCCGCTAGAGAGACGCGTTGGCGCAAGTTGCCGTGCGCAGTCTGTCCTCTATATAACTGCTTATTCCTTCCGGAGTGCAGCTCTGGCTCCGCTCCATCCACTCATTCCGCCCGCTCAAGTGTCGACCAGCTCGCTCACTTGCCCGGATCAATTCTAGCGTATCATACACAATTACTCTGCATGCTGCATAAGTTACTAGTTAAACTGTCCCAGAAGGGACATAAGATTTTGCTAATTGGCCGTATTGAGTCTCGACAGAGATCAGAAGCCAGCTACATTAAGAAGAAGAAGAAGAAGAAGACCATCTGCGCGGATTACACGTAACAGTTACAACCCACACCTTGCAAACAAACATAAACTCGAATTTCTTATATTTGGCCGTATTGTATCTTGCAAGAGATCAGGTGCTAGCATAAAACGAAAAAGAAAAAGAAGCATGGTCGCCATTTTTGATTCGGTGAGAATGTATTAGTACGCGTCGTACTATAGTTGTCATTATTATAGACATACCTAGACGGAACGTTTGTACGAGGGGTAACTGATAATCGCAGTAAGGGGGGGGGGCACTCGTCTGACTTTTTGACGTCTGACGATTATTTTCGTTGTGATTCGGATATGTTCAGCTTTCGGAGCTGCACTGAGCTGCACTGCTGAACTGGTGCAATAAGTTGGAATGAAACAAATATATATATATATTTTTCTCTTTCTAACTTATTGCTCTGGTACAGCAGTGCAGCGGAAAGGAATAGGCTCATAATTGCAGTCTTATTACTTATAATGAACCTTATAATGAGTCTTAACCTAACTATTATTCATAAAATAGTCAAAAGAAATTTATAAATTATTTATAAAGACTTGCTAAAGTATTCGGCGGCGGTGCGCACGGAATCGCAAAAACAATAATTACAAAAATTACATTGTTCAATATTAATTTTAAATATTTTTATGAATAATTTATAAATTTTTTTGACTATTTTATGAGTAATTGTTAAGGTTAAGACTTATTATAAGTAATACGACTGCAATTATGAGCCTATTCCTTTCCGCTGCACTGCTGTACCAGTGCAATAAGTTAAAAAGAGAAAAATATATAAATGTTTGTTTCATTCCAACTTATTGCAGTTCAGCAGTGCAGCTCCGAAAGCCGAACATATCCGAATTACAACGAAAATAATCGAAATCAGACGAGTGCCCTCTCGCCCCAAAAATCAGACCCCCCCCCCTTATCGGAAGTATCAGCTTATGCTCCGTCTAGATATGTCTATGGTCATTATGTGTTAGTATCAATGCGTGCCAGTGCGTGTTACCGATTTCGAGGTTATGTGAGGTATGAATTATTACAAGATATAACTCATCAATTTAAAATGTTATAAAAATTTAAAGATTTATGTTTAATAATTTAATCTAACTTTTATACAACCTAAACATTAACCTAAACTCTAACATTAGTCTTTGGCTGATCCGCTGAATGATTGTCGCCGCCATTTTTGATCCAAATAGCTTGAAGTGTATGCGAAGACCTTACCTACTGTCTTCCTCCATTGACGGACCTTGGTCGTATCATAAGACCGTAACCAATTACAATCAAAGCATTCTCATGAAGCTTGACTATGATTGGTTGCGACCTTACGATACGACATCCGACAGCGACATACGATTGATTGTAGAACAGGCTTTAAGGATGCTATCCTATGGCAGTCAGAACTTCGGAATCTCGGAAAAGTAACGGAAAGGGGGTCAACCAATCAGAATCATCATTTTGTTCATGCATTTGTTACGAGGTTAGGTTGAGCTTTCGGAAAACAGTGATCTTTCTGGTTTATATGTATGAGAAGAAGTGTACACTATTTTCGTGATAATTTATTTTTAATAGTTTATTTCATCAGTAATTTCTGGGAAAACTTGGTTACTTAAAACATTCCAAATAGCTGCACATGTTTCACTAATAATTTTAGAGACAGTATTTAATCCCACTCTAAATTCAAATAAAATTGAAAACATTATATCTCCTGATGCTAAATATCGTAAACATATTTGCAGACGAGTTGAAGCAGGAATCGGTTCTCTTACTGCATGTTGTTTTTCAATTTGTGGTTTGATTGGATATAATAACTCATTAAATGTAACTCATTCTCATTCATTTTCAAATATTCAATAAATTTTTCTAGATCAGAATTTTCCATTTCTTTAATGAGATTATCACTTCCACCTTGTAATAATCTTTGTCTTACTGTAAATATAGGACGGATCCAGAATCTCTTTTGAATTTTCTTTTCTTCTCTCTTCTTTATTTTTCTAATAATAAATATAATTTTAATAATTCTCGTCGTCGTATTTCTTTAACTGTTGACGATTGTGAAATTTGTCGCCATTTAATAACTTCTTTCGTCAAAAGTATTTTAATTTTTTTCTATTTCATGATCTCTATCTCTACAAAATAATATATAAATACACAATTTTTAACACATAAATATTCTTTAACACATAATTAAATAGTTAACGTATTTACGCGTACCGGTGTTCTGTGTACGAGTATATGTAAAACGAAATATATGTAATATTTATAAAGTAAATCTGTGGTAGCACTAAATTTACTAGATGTTGATCAATTACAAATATTAAAAATTACAAATTACAAATATTTCAGTAAATCTGCTCACTTTTCACATTTTTACCTTTTTAAAAGATACATAATCCATACAGCACAGAAAGTTGAAATAACGTTGCTGAGACGTTGCAATGTTGAATGTTAAGATATCAATACTTTTTCAATGTTAAATTTATGTTGATTTTCTTACATTGATTTTTTATGTCATTACAATATTGAAAGAACATTGAATAATATATTATTACCTAGACAGCACAATGATATCAATCAAATATTCTGTATTCATAGTATGAATATACATCATGTACATAATTTACTGAGAAAATTTCTATAATATTTCGTATAGTATATTATTTCTTATATATCTTCAGAATATGCTTGTAATATCTCTTATAATATATTTTGAATTACGCAGAAAGTAGTCATTAATAGATAAATGTGTAGCAATGTGTGTAACAAAATAAATAATATTTTAAAATTTTCATAAAATCTTTTCATAAAAAATCGCCACGTTGCAAGAAAGCGCTCTTTCTTGATTAGGTTAGATATCCACAAACTCACATAAGTTCGGCTCACGCCGCTAGGAGTCGCAAGGATTATTTGTTTTCTCGTAAGTAAAGTCCGTTTCGAAAACTATATAAATAAGCTTAAAGTTCATCTTTTTACTAGTCAAAGCTTCTTTGTGCATGTGCGTTGAATGTAACCTCAATAAGGCATCTAATTTATGTAGAAATAGATGCTCTTAATTTAAATATGTACATTTTAAAAATAACACATAGTATACAAATTAATAAAACCTAATCTAATAAACGTGTATGTATGCATGTGCCATCTGGGTATTTAATGTTTTTTGAATGTTGAATTGCAATGTCTACAGGATATTGCAATTCAGCGGACATTAGACGTTTCTGCAACGTCTTTTCAACATTGAATCTATATTTTACAATATTGATACAACATTGCAATATTACAACGCAACATTTCTAAGATATTGATTCAACATTTGTGTGTATGGATAATCGATCCCTCGTATGTTCTTGAAACGATGTGATTGGTCGGCGCGAGATACGCTTACACAAGTTACGTTGCATGTGAGGGTACCCTTATTCTTTATCTATTCGATTTACAGAATCTTAAACTCTTATTCCTATAATGAGAAAAATACGCACGATGAAGGCCAGAACTCTATCGTTTCTAATTATTCATGTTAGCACAAAGTGTAGATGAGCATATCATTTCTAGATCTTTCATTGGAGAGGCTCAAATTAAAAAATCAATAGGAGACTTTGAGATGGAGCACTCATCTCACTACCCAGTTAGCAAACTGTTCACAATATTCCAACAGATTGGCAACAAACTTGCTCAGACTTTGGTAATACCCAGATAGCAAAATGCGTCAAATTTGCCAGCAGATTGACAACAGTTGTCCCACAAAAGTTGTCAGCAAATTGGCATCCGTTATATCCGCAATAGGCTTACAATTTGCTAGCAGATCCTGTTCACAGAATCTGACAGCAGGTGGACGGCAGAAACCGAGCAGAATCTGATAACTTGACTAGATGTCAGATTGTCGGCAGAAATCGAGCAGGATCTGCACGCACGCAATCCGACGGCAGATTGGCAGCAGAAACCGAGCAGAATCTGCAGCATTTGGTCATAGTAATATATGTACATTTAAATATATTTAAAGGGATTTAAAAGGAATTAAAGGCAAATTGGCAGCAGAAACGGAGCAGAATCTTTAGCATTTGACAATTCTCAGGCAGCACACATTCGTTTCACAAATGTGTTAATATTTGAAAAAATGTTAACTTTAAGAATTATTATTTCACTAACAGCATATGTAGATTCTGAGATTTTAATACATTTATTAAATTAGATTAAATTAATTTGTGTACTCCGATGTTTTAAAACTATATATATCTAAATTAAGACAGTACCCACACATAAGTTAGATACTTCAGTGAAATTACATTCAACGTGTATATGTGCGAAGAATCGTCACTGAGACCAACATTGATTACATTTTCAAAATTTAATTCTTGAATCAATTTCGTGATTCAATTAGATTAGACACTAATATTAAGCTTGTATATATATTCAAATCAAACGGATTTTACTTACGCGAAAGCGTACAGCCTTTGCGACTCTTAGCGGCGTAAGTGGAACTTATGCAAGTTTGCGAGCTCACTTAATAGAGATCATTCTGCTCAGTTTTTGCTACCAATCTGCCATCAGATTGCACGCGCGCAGATCCTGCTCGGTTTCTGTCAACAATCTGACATCAAGTCAAGTTATCAGATCCTGCCCGATTTTGCCGTCAATTTGCTGTCAGATTCTATGAACAGTATCTGCTCGATTTTTGGTACCAATTTAATAACTTAATCGGTAATAACAACATTTGTACCAAATTTGTAGAATTTTTGTTGACAGCAATTGATATCAGACACTTGGCATTATCTGCTTTCGGCAGACTTGGCTATCTGGGTAGATCCATTATCATTTGTGTCTGCATTAAGTTTGTGTTTTGCAAACAGAGTCTGTAGACATGACGTGAGAGCAGATTGTTGCCAAAAACCGACCAAAGTCTGCTAACATAATCTATCGACAGATTGTAAGCAGAAATTGAACAGAATCTGCGCAACGCAATCTGATGTCAGATATGTAGCAGAAACTGAGCAGAATCTGTCATTTCTATTTAAACTAGTATTTAAATAGTATTTAAATAGGTTATTAATCTATATAATGCCAATTCAGTGATTTCTATGAATTATTACTCGAATTTTTTAAGTTCTTATCTCCGACTTATTTTAGTTTATAATATATACTGCGAATATCCTGCAATAGTTGTAGAATATTACTAGTGTGTTACTTGTACACACATCGTACACACATATTACTCATACGCATTTATTAGATTAGGTCAACTGATATAAATTACATTGTTTTAATAAAATTATGTATACTTGAATTAATAATTATTTGAAGGTCATGTGAAGGTCACCTTCAATTTCTTAAATAGAACCCCCTATTTTTCATTACATATTCTTGTAGCTTATTTCAAGAGCTTTCCAAAACACTATAATTAAATTATTTTTCGTTAAGTACTTCACGAGTTATGAGACTTGAAAGTTGTACCGCCGGCATTAGCATTACCCAAGGTGTATCATTACCACATAAACTCTCTTGAAGTTTGGAAAGCTCTCGAGATAAGCTACAAGAATATGTAATGAAAAATAGGGGGTTCTATTTAAGAAATTGAAGGTGACCTTCACATGACCTTCAAATAATTATACAAGGTTAAATCAATGGCACCGTCTTATGTCCCCCTTGAAGAGAAACAACTTTTGTAGGAAATATTTCTCTGTAAAAGGCATAAGAAAAGAGATATTTTGGATGATAAATTAAAATGGGACACCCTGCATATAGCCGCGCCACTGGCACGTGCGTGGAGTGGGGAAAACGACTACACGATCCGGTCTCTGGTTATGATACGTAACTAGTCAATTATTTTCTGTATTTCGACATTTTTGAAATGAAAAAGAGTTATGTTTGTTTTCGTATAGTGGATGCTTTTTTATATCAATAAACTTATATTTAAAAAAAAATCCTTTAATTGAAAGGAGTATAAACTTTCAATTGTCTTTTCCTCTGCTGTGATTGAAATTAAGGGAATCTTTATTTTTTGTTTACAAAAATCAATGCGACAGTATAAAGACATGTGAGAGGCAAGGGGACTCACATTAAAAAAGCACTCCGAATAGGAGTTTAAAATCGTATTGCAACCTCTACGTGGTAAACTCTGGAAACCATATAAATGGAATATACATATATAAGCTAACTGCAGACGTTTATTTGTGTTAGTACCTTTAAAATATCTTTATAATAACTTATTATTTATTTTTACTAATTTCGCTGATAATTAAATATTGCACATTCTGATGAAGGTTGTTAATACACTGTAACCACCAATGCGACACGAAGCGGCGCGGACGTCACGCGCCAGCGCCGGCCGCAGCGGCACTGCCCGAGTCACAGTGACGCAACGTCTATGATTTTAATTTTTTTAACTATGTTCCACTTCATCAAAAAATTTGAAAAAAATATATGTTAAAGTAGACAATTTGGAGATATTTCTGTAAAAATATGAAAGTGGTACCTCTAAAATATCACCCTGAAAAAAATTCTTAAAAAATTCAAAAACTTTTTTAGGAGTGTTTCTCTTTACCAAAAAATTTTCCAATTTTTTTTTTAAATAGTCTTACCGGTCTACATAACATATATTTTTTTCATTAAAATCGGTTCAGCCGTTTTCGAGACAATTCACTTTTTCGATTTCACTTTCCCCCTCTATAACTCCTACAAAAAAATATTTTTCGGCATAAAATTTGGAGGAATGTTATATCACACTGATATCAACCTATGACATCAATTTCGGTTTGATACATGCGGGGGCATTTTTTACATACTTATTCCGCTAAGCCCGTTGTTGTCTTTCTGCCTATAAAATTTGTAGCAGACACTTTAACGAAATCGATCAGATTTGGCTATCAGGGTAGCTAGAGACCCTATAATAAGAGTCTGGCCATCGGATATCCACTTTTGATTGATTCTCTAGATCTGGACAACTCCCGCTCATATTCGAATTACACTAACCTTATTATTAACATAGACATAATATTTTAGCAACATAAATAAACAATAAACATTTTAGAAGAGTACAATGTTTTTATGTAAAACGTTAAAATTATATACAGGGTGTCCCAGAATTGTGGAACAAATTTTCTTGAGCAGATAGAGCGGACGAAACTGAGCCGAAAAGTCCTCTACCATTTTGTAATTTTCCCAATAGTTAACGAGATATGATTAAAAATCACCGTATTAGCTCGGCCCTCCGCCGAATATAAGCGCGCGGCGCGAGACGACCGCCCAGCGTTGCTAGGCACTCGATGAATTGTGTACTACACGCGGCAATGCCTACGAGCGGCGGTTTTGAGCTGCGATTGTCTCCATGTTTTTGTAGAAAACAACTCCTCCTTGAAAACAACGACGCTGGGCGGTCGTATCTCGCCGCGAGCTTATATTCGGCGGTGGGCCGGATTAATACGGTGATTTTTAATTATAAATATCTCGTTAACTATTGGGAAAATTGCAAAATGGTAGAGGACTTTTCGGCTCAGTTTCGTCCGCTCTATCTGCTCAAGAAAATTTGTTCCACAATTCTGGGACACCCTGTATATATATATATATATATATATATATATATGAAATTCTTTACATTTATTCTTTATTTAGTAGTTGTATATAAAGATTAGCAAAATAAAGTAAATGTAAAAAAAATAAACATATAAAACATTTATTAATATACTTTTAATGTTACAAAACATAAATTAAATTTGTTTATCGCAGATACAATGAAACATAAAATTTTTTTTATCATAGATACAATAAAACATAAAATTCTTTTTATCACAAATATTATAAAACAAAAATTAAAATTATTTTTATTGCAGATGCAATACAACATAAAATTCTTTTTATCACAAATATTATAAAAATTAAAATTTCTTTTATCACAGATATAACATATAAGATATAATAAAACATAAATCAAAATTCTTTATATTACTTAAAACTTTACGAAAATAAAGCATGCATCGCCATTGATTTGCTATTATAATGAAATTTTCGTACAGTTTTTTTATTATGAATTTTTAGTCTGAATGTTTTAATGTTGGAATGTTTAATATTAATGAAATATAAAGAATGTATTGTATAACATTTTAATTGTACAAGCTTTGTAAAAGAAAAACGCAATGGAATTGGTGATCTTACTGATTGTATACATTTTTGGCATGTTGTACATGTTTTTGTAATAGATTTTACAATATAACCAGCTGTATACATTTTTGGCATGTTGTACAAAGAATTTAATTCCAAATGTAATAAGTTTGAAACTAAATTTTTATTAAAGGAAGGAATCTCCTTAGTTTTTTTATTTTAATCCATATCAATCGTAGATTTTTTTTTCTTCTTTTCTTTCGCTAAATATTCAAGAAATTCTGTTAAATACTGTCTGTCGTCTTTATCATAACTGATATTATTAATGTCTTTCATATTCATTGCGATGGCAATTAATTTTAAATTATTAATGAATTGCAATGGATAGGGTATAACATTTTTTTGTCTAATCTGAGAAAAAAGATTTTCCACACAGTCTTGTGTAAATCTTAAAGTGAAAACGTATTGAAAGTTTCGTTTTGTAATTAAATATTCAGTTAAATCAATAATGGATTGTGTACTTATTATTACTCCTCTTTGTACCGGTTTAAATGCACCATTACCTATTTTCAAATTATTAAAAATATGTATAATTTCATACAAAAAGTTAATATTTTCCTCATATACGTTAATGTTATTTTTACCTAAAGCAACTTTATAATATCTTGATGTCATTAAGGAAAACCATTTACAAACTATTTTTACAAATCACGCAGTGGAGATAAACTCTGGTTTGTTATCTTCAACTGCTAATAATTCAAATGAAGAACTTACATCATGAGAAAATACATGTTTGGTTTTATTTGCCTTCATTTTACTGAAATTGTTGGATGTAATATCATCTAGCTTTAATCTAGGTGTTAACAGTAGTTCAGAATTTTCTTGAATATTTATCAACTCATTAAAATGTTTTAACTCTATTTTATTTGAAGATAAATTATATTTAAGAACTAAATCATCGGAAATGATTATTAATTCATTATTACATAATGCTTGTTTTAAATTTTTAAAAATGTGAGGTGGATCGGCGATAATATATAAATAACGAGTAGGATCAAATGGATTGTTGAATAGATGAGGTATGGATGAGACTATTTTACACACGAACTGAACACAAGTAGAGATATTAAACAAATATGTATAATTGTGAAGTGAGAGTTACAGTCGTTAGCAACGCACTCGAGACAGACAGTAAAAGAGTAGTACAAAATACGAGTAAGCAGAGCATCCAACTTTAGGTTATAAAAGTATGAGAACAGTAGCGAGTCGGATGAAAGGCGCGTTAATGAAACAATGAGTTTGATTCGTAGATTATGAAAAGAAACCCCCATGAGATGATTACAGTGCCAATGTTTTCCCTTGGATAAGGCCTTGATTAATACGTCGGCGGGCATCTCCTCCGTTGGTAGATAATTCAGGCTGATTCTTCCGGAATTCATCACCTCTCGGATGTAGTGGTGACGAATATCTATATGCTTCGTGTGGGCATGGTACACGGGATTGACCACGAGTCTTTGCGCCCCCATGTTGTCGTTAAGTAGCTATAGAGAATTCGGGGAAACTTCGCTGACTTCTTTCAGAAGACGTAACAGGTACACAGCCTCCTTGGAGGCGTCACAGAGGGCCATGTATTCCGCTTCTGTGGATGATAAGGCAACGGTCCTCTGTTTCCTGGATTCCCTGGATATAGGGCTATTGTTCATGACGAAAGTATAGCCGGTAAACGAGCGACGGTCGTCTAAACTTCCGGTCCAATCGGCATCGACAAATCCTTTTAAGATTTCGTCGCCTGATTTGAACTCGATTCCAGTGTAAGCAGTTTTCTTGAGATATCGAAGAATACGCTTTGCTGCTATCCAGTGACTCTTGCCGAAGCAATCGTTAGATTGACTCAGCACGCTCGCGGCGTGAAATATGTCCGGTCTAGTAGCCACGGACAGGTATATGAGCGAGCCTACTAGCTCGCGATAAGGCGGTTTTGGTCCGTCTTCTTCGCTCCATGTGTCGGTCTTCGACAGCTTAGATCCGATGAGGAGAGGAGTGGATACAGGTTTGTAGTCTTCCATCGAAAATCTGCGGAGAATATCTTGTATGTATTTCTCCTGGCTCATACGAATGCTTCCGTTGTTTCTTTCGAATTTTATTCCTAGACAGTATTTTAAGTCTCCGATATCCTTTAGTTCAAATGATTTCTTCAGATGCGTGCATAGGCGAGAAATTGTGTCTTGATTTTCGGAGGCTGCGATCATGTCGTCGATATAAATGACTACGATCAAAAGATTCCCTTGGCCCTTTATGTAAACGCATGGATCAGCTTTGGATGGGATTGCTTTGAAATTTCTCAGTTCGGCGTCCAGGTGTTTAATCCAGACTCTCCCCACCTGACGCAGTTCGTAAAGTGCTTTTCTTAATTTGCAGACTTTGTCTCCTTGTGATAACGTCTCCAACATTGATTTCGCTTTATCTGCTTCTTTGAAGTAAGCAAGTCCTTTGTCCTTAATGTACCGTAGAACATCCTCCAGGTAATCGGGGACCTCCATAAAGACATCTTCTTCTAGTGTGCCGTTTAAGTATGCCGTCGTTATGTCGAATTGACGCATTGTCTTGTTTCTCTGAGCTGCAATCGATGTGGCTAATCGAATGGAGCTCAATCGAGTCACTGGTGCGTATGTTTCGTTAAATTCGGTTCCTGGTCTCTGTGAGAAACCCCTGGCTACCAATCGCGCCTTCCGATGATTCGAACCTTCATGGTCGACTTTGTTACGGAGAACGAACCTGCTACCGATAATGTTCTGATTTTCGGGTCAATCTGTTATATCCCAAGTGTCGTTGCGAATTATTGAGGAAACCTCTGATGCCATTGATTGGATCCATTTTGTTGAGTCGGGTTGTGACAAACGAATGGGTACTTCAGCTATAAATGCAAGCTTGGCAGTTTCGCCGATTTCCCTCGCCATGGGGTATGCCTTGCGTGGCCGTCCGGGTTTTCCCGTCTTAACGATTCGAGGCCTTCCGGGACCGCGTTTGGTTGCGTTGATCTCTTGATTTACGATTGTCCCCTTCGCGGACTCTTCGTCATCGTTGTCCGAAACTTCCTTTTCCTAGACGTTTTGATCGGCTCGCATTATCGGTATATCGAATGAGTCTTGATCGTCTTCGCTCTTGTGTGAAGAAGGCTCTGAATCCTCGCTCTTCGGTTTTTTGACCTCGGTGACGAATTTTACATCTCGGGTGATACGGACTTTTCGTTCTTCGTGTATCCGTATTCGGTAAGCCTTTGAACATTCGTCGTGGCCTAGGAATGTTCCCTTAATTCTTCGAATATCGAATTTTTCTTTATTCGGAACGTTGTTCAGGACGTAGACCTCTGCGCCAAACTTTTGAAAATCCATGACGTCGGGTGGGTGACCGAACTTGATTTGTATGGCGTCTTACCTCCCAGGACACCTGTTGCATATGAAGTTGGCGATTGACACTGCTTCCGCCCAAAATGATGGCATTAAACTCGATTGGAGTCGAAGACATCTGGCCGTCTCTACGAGGGTGCGGTTTTTCTTCTCGGAAACTCCGTTTTGCTGCGGATTGTGAGGCGCAGTTAACCGTCTGGTCATCCCATGTTGTTTGAGATGAGTTGTCAAATTCGTTGCTCAGGAATTCAAGTCCATTGTCGGACTGCAGGCATTTTGGTCGTATTCCGTGTTGAGTCTTGAAAAGCGATCTGAAATTTACGAACTCTTTGAACACATCACTCTTATTACGAATAAATCTCACCTTGGTATATCGGGAATGATCGTGAACGTTACGAAGTAGCGTGCTCCGCCATTGGATTGAGTCCTCATTGGTCCACAGACGTCAAAGTGAATGATTGCGCCCAATTCCGTCTCCCTGAAAGATTTCTCGTATTGGAAATTTTTGTCCGTATCTGCGATGTTCAGTCCTTGAAGAGTTCCCCTTTTTGCAGCATCTCGAATGTATTGGATGTTGAGATGTCCGAGTTTCTCGTGCCATTCTTTTAGTGACTTGGAGTCGGACATTTTCTTCGTGGGAGTGTAATCCGTGGCGTTATGGCATTCGTCGTAAGCTTTCGTCTGAATATAATATAATCCCTTGACGCGATCGGCTTTCATCTGCACTTTGTCCTTTTTGTCGATTATTTCTGCGGAGTGTTTGGTGAAGACTACGCTGAATCTTCGGTCATTTTACCGACGGATATTAAGTTTGTTCGGAGATCCGGCACGTAGAATGCGTCGTTTAGCGTTACTTTTTTTTCTTGTTCGTTAGTCTTGACGAGAAATATGGCCGTACCTCTAGCTTGAATTTCGGTGTGTGCATTACTCGCCAGGTTTAGTTTTCCGTGCTCCTGAGCGCCGATCTTCGTGAAGCCGGCCATGCTGTTGCACAGATGTGATGTACAGCCACTGTCGATACACCATGTATCTTCGATTTTGCATTCCGCTTTATAGGCTAGGCAGTCTCCGTTTTCGCGGCGAATAGACTCAGAGTGTCGGCGACATTAGATGACTGTCCCTCCTTCTTCGCTGGCTTCGAGCTTCGACACTCCTCGCTTTTGTGTCCGAATCGACTGCACTTGTCGCACTTTACGCTGCCTTTGCCTGGTCCATTATTGAAATTTTTCTTCTTTTTCCAGGGCTTCTTTTTTTAGGATCCTTGGCTGCAGTCATTGCATTTTGAGTAGTTTCGTTTTAGTGCGTCTTCGACTACTTTTATGCGTAGGGCCTCTGGAATGGGAAGAGCGTCTCGTGCTTCGACGGCAATACGAAAATTATCGAACGACGTAAGAAACCTGTTTAGCAACATTATCGACAGAAGATCGTTATCTAGGATAACCTCCATTTCGCCTAATTTATTGACCGCATCGAAGAATTGGCGTGTGTATTCCCGAATGTCATCGCCCTCGCGCATTCGTTGCAGCATTAGTAGCTTGAGTAATGTTGCTTTTCTTGCGGGCCTTTTGACTGATATATCTTCTAGTATGGTCCATATATCCCGCGAAGTAATGCAGCCCTTGACCTGCTTTATCTCTGACGATTTTATTGATAAGATGATGTCGGATTTTGTTTTTTTGTCTACTTGTTCCCAGGCTTTTACAGCGTCGTTGTTGTTGCCTATGGCTGCTGATTTGACGATGCTGCCGTCGACGTATCCCCAGGCATCGTTTTTGACGAGTATGGCTTCCATTTGGATCTTCCATGTGTCGTAGTTATCCTTTTCGAGTAATTCGACACGGGTGATTGCGTTTGCGTTCATAGTTCTTGACGGCGTGTGCTTTCGAGACAATAAGAAGTCGTTCTCGGGCGACGTAATATTTTTTTTTTCTTTTGCTGAGCGACGTTAACCTCGTAATGGAGGCGCCGGCGACTCGTCTTAAAAGAAACGTGATTACTCGCTTGAGTCTCGCGTCGGGACTGGGCCTATAACCTGTTGAATAGGTGAGGTATGGATGAGACTATTTTAGAGACACGAACTGAACACAGTAGAGATATTAAACAGATACGTATAATTGTGAAGTGAGAGTTACAGTCGTTAGCAACGCACTCGAGACAGACAGTAAAAGAGTAGTACAAAATACGAGTAAGCAAGGCATCCAACTCTAGGTTATAAAAGTATGAGAACAGTAGCAAGTCGGATGAAAGGCGCGTAAATGAAACAATGAGCTTGACTCATAGATTATGAAAAGAGCATTTCTAACATAGATGAACAATATAATTCTTTATTTTACTATATCTACCAGTGCTAATATCTAACAATTTCCATAAGCCGATATTTCCAGGACCCATGTCCGATGTAATAAAATTAACATGAAATCCAAGTTCCTCGGTTTCATTAATTATTTGAAAGCTAATTTCTTTTAAAGTATTACTATTGAAACTATTTCCTGTGAAATGATGCCCCACTATATGCTTCCATCGACTGCAAATACCAACAAGCATGAAAACGAGAGCATGTGTAGCTATACCTTTTTCTCAAGGAAATGTTATATCTCCTACTAATGATCCCGTTGCAGGATTATAACATTTTCTTGAAGTTACAGCCATCTCATCAAATATTAAACCACACTCAATATCTGTTTCTTTATTAAATGAGGATTTTTTATATTTTAAGAATTCAAACATTTGTTTTGATATTCCAAGTTGAAATGTAAAGTTTTTTATTTTTTGCCGCAATGTTCTTAAACTAGGAAGTGATATCCTTTGTTAAAGTAATTCTTTATAACTAGTAGTTCCACAAGCAAATTTTAATTTTAGTGCGCGTTGAACTATCTTATTCGACCAATTCTGAATGTGACCTTTCTTTAATAATGCACTTACTTGGTCTTCATTAAATATTGTACTTATAGCTTTCATATACTTATCATTGTTAATTTTACTTTTTAGCATTCTATTTGTATATTGTAAAGCCTTCATTTTTTTCCGCATAATGATTAAACGTAAATATTGTTTTTTTACTATTTCTTTATACTTCTCATTTTTTTTTGTTTTCAAATTTAATTGTGGATGACATATTTATTGATGACGATGTCGACTCCGAGATGTCATTTATAGTAACCTACAAAGATTATACACAATAAATTATGCTATAACACTATTTTCTCTTTTTATAATACTTACTGCGTGAATATTAACTTCTTCATTTTCAACTTCATCAATTACTTCTTCATTTGTAAATTCACTGCTTTGTATATTATTGGTCATATTGTAAAGTTTCTCTCGGAAATGAGTCTTTAATTTGTATCAGAATGTCCGTCTTTTACAAAGGTTGGGTGTGTACGGGCAAATGACAAGCACACACATTAGCTGAACACTTATCTTTATTACCGAACCGAAGGCCACAACAATTCTGCAACGAGCCTAACCGTACATACTCTATATCTGACGGTGGTCCCGAGACTGACTGACTTACATAATACCTCGAGCACACGCTTCACACAGCGCCGCAAGCGCCAAGCTGCTGGCCTAATCAGGCCGCATTATAATCTTGAAGCCAATCATAATCGTTGATGGAAGAGTTCCACCGCCAGACTAACACGCGCGAATTCGAAATAACTAAAAATCTCTTACAGATTCGGCCTTTCCTGCCTTAATCTTTCGACTCGAAAGTCTTTACTGAAATAAATTAACTGAAATAAATTAACATGAAATAAATTAACTGAAATAAATTAACATGAAATAAATTAACTGAAATAAATTAACATAAAATATGATTACTATAACCTGTACATACATATACATAAAAAAAAGAGGAGTTTTGTAGCTTACAATGAGTATAAAATTTTTTTTTCAATACAATATCGCAACTCACTATAAAATAATAAGCGCGTAATAAGAACGCAAATAACACAAAATATTATAGTAGATAACATAAAATAATAACGCAAGTATTATTACAAATAAAAGTAAGAAAATTTCTTGATAGACATGCGTTTTCCTCAAGGAACAGAGTTAAAAGAAAATTAAAGGAATGTTTTAATCCTTATTAGCCCCATTAATGGGTTTTATCCAAGGCTTCATTCTGTCTGGGGATAAAATGGAATTATATGGTTTCTGCGTTACGTTGAAACCTGGAATATCCGTTATAACATATCGGTTTTTCGAAAGAACTTTTGCGATTAAATATACTTAGGTTTAAATTTCTTATCTTCTCCTGGCTTAACTGCAGTATCTCTAATTAAAATATATTCACCAGTTTTATATACCGACGGTTTTTTGTGATATTGATCATAATATAACTTATTATATTCCTTAATTTTAGTCGAAACAGTTTGAGCAAGTTCACGACTAGATTTACAGAGATTATTACAACAAATCGTATCCTTGAAGCATGATTTTAAAAATCTCACTAATACGCTATCAGCATGATTACGCTGATCATATCCCAATAATAATTTGGACGCAGATGCTCCTATCGACGAATGATATGAATTATTCATCACATATTGCACCGTATTTAAATCTTTGGTCCAATCTTTTGATTCTTTTCGAAGCTTCCTTAAAGAAGACTTGAGAAACCTATTTACCCGTTCTGCAAGGCCATTAGCCCAAGCAGCAGCAACGGCTATCAATCTATGCTTAATGTGTCTTGACACTAGAAAGTCTCGAAACTCTTGTGAGGCGAACGCAGTGCCTCTATCACTAACAATCTCTTCTGGATTTCCAAAGAGTAAAAATAAATTTTTTAAACAGTTAATTGTTTCTTTAGAAGTCACTGACTTTATCGCATATAACCAAGTATACCTCAAGAACGCATCTATTATTACTAAAATATATTTAAACTTTGTTTGAGACGCTTGAATAGGACCATAATGATCTACCTGTATGATTTGCAATGGATGGTTCGTGTCATTGGTGATTTGCATTTCACCTTTAACATTCGATAAAACGTTCAATAACAGACATATTAGGCAATTGTCAATGTAATCACGCACACGGTTTCTTAAACGTGGAAACCAATAATTTTCTTTTAAACCTTGTATGGTCTTTTCTTCTCCACAATGTGCCATTTGGTCGTGGTAAATTCTTATTAAATTTTGAATCATGGATTCTAGAACAAATCTTGGTTTATCAAGTCCTTTGCGAAAAACTAAACCTTCTATTAAATCAAATTTCTCATGCTCTTTAATTTGCAAAAATTTGGCAATTAACATCAAATAGACGTCTTGTAGTTGACGATATTCTAACTCTTTTTCGAGAGGTAAGCAAGCTAAAGCCTGTGACGTGACAGGGTCCGTCACAAGGGTTCGCCTGACCGAGCAGGGTCCGGCAAGGGATCGGAGTCGCTCCCGCGGGGCGGGAGCGCGGCGAGTCCCTTTATTTAGCGTGATTTGGTCGCGTTGCGGCGTGTAATCCGCACGTTTGTTTTGTGGTTCCGCTCGCGGAATTAAATTCACCGACTTATGACTTTTCGATTCGATAGGAAGATTACAAAGGCGACTGGAGTGGTGGTTCGCGAAAAAGGAGTTGGAAACTGTGAAGGAGAGGGCGAGCGGAGGAGCAGCGGGAGCAGCGGAACAAGGGCAAGGGCGGAGGCAGGGCAGGAGAACGTAGGAGAAGGAGAGTCAGAGCGGACATACGGGACGAGGCGTAGGGCGCGGG
This sequence comes from Tetramorium bicarinatum, assembly GCA_928718305.1. Lineage (NCBI taxonomy): Eukaryota > Metazoa > Arthropoda > Insecta > Hymenoptera > Formicidae > Tetramorium > Tetramorium bicarinatum. The sequence goes on from OV788319.1 coordinate 15,600,308, forward strand.
TTTCTCCCTGAGCGACTAGCGCACCTCGAAGATCCCGGGACACGGGCGAGTGGAGGGTCGCCACCCGGAGGACGCTTCGGTGGGACCCCACTGTGAAAGAGCAAGCCCGCCGACGACATGAGGAGGCGATGGAGAAGCGAGCCCTGGCCCGGCCAGCCAGGGAACTCGCGCAAGGAAACGCGCCTGACGAGCGGCAAACAGGACACGGGCGTGTATGGACGAGTCAACGAACTTTTTGGATAAAAGTTATCGACCGTCAGGATCGACCGCCCTTATCGACTGCCCGGGATCGAAGGGTAATAATCAATGAATAATGCTAGGCGCTGGATGGCGCGGAAGCAAAGGGAGGGCCCGACGCTGCGCCGGAAGCGTCCCGGCGACACTGTCTTGTGGGATGTCGAGGCGTAAGGAGCGAGCCCGAGACCCGTTGCCGCGCCGCCCGAGCCTTACCGCCACACGTCACCTGAGGGCTGCCGCCGGACCAGGGGATCGAAGCAGGTCGTCGGGGAGAGCGTTTCCGAGGAGGCGACAGGAACTGTAAGACCACCACTCCAGCGCGTCGCGAAAAGCGAGACCGGGGGCGGCGGCCTCGTGATACCGTCCACGGGAAAGGACGTCGAGCCGTAATTGCGCGACGGCCAAGGTCGCCGGACCGGACGCCGTTGCGATAGCCCGCGAGGAGGCTGGCTGCCCCGGGCTCGTCATACGTTGCGTTCTGTCGGTTTGAATCCAAGGGGGAAGTCTCCCGCCGTCGCATCTCACACGCAGTCAAAGAAGGAGTTCGCGAATTCGCGCGGTGGCGTCATGACCGTGGCCCCGTGGCCGTGTCGTCGACATTCGGGACTCGCGTCTGATTAGCGTGCGCTCATTTATCGCGTCGGGACTGATGAGAAGTACTGTCGCGTCGATTGTCTAACGTGTCGATGTATCGCGTGTTACCTCTATAAATTCGCAGTATAATTCGGTCTGTCTCTATTGTATATTTGCTCTCGTATCGTCGCGTTATAAAGCAAGTAAAGTTTCTTTGGTAATGAGCCCGTGCGAATATTCAAGCGATAATTCGGCTGCGATATTATCGTTATGGGTTCGTTCGTAAATTCCCGTAAGAGAACGACTATCGCATTCGTATTATGAGTCGGTTCGTATATTCGCGGTCGCAGATCATTGCTTATTTCGAGTTATAATTTCGTTTGAAGATCGCGTAATGATTTAGCCAGGTCTGTACGCGGCATGTCGCTCTGATTCCGTTGTTGATTGTTCTTTTTTTTTGTATCCGATTCGTAACGCCGTTTAGGTGTCGAAAATACATATTCTGTTATCAATACCATAAGTGATGATATCATGATTTGCGAAACGCTGACCTCTCCTTTCGTCCCAAGCCCCGTAATGAATACTTAGCTTGAGTTCCGCATATCGTATTGTGTGGCACGGACGGCCGTGCCTGGCGCCCAATTACCTTTTACGCACTTTCTCGATTTTCGCGGTATACTAGACGTGGCGATATTAAATCTGGTCGGACCTCCGCGGGGTCAGGCGGACCCGCGGAAATTCCCGTCGCAGAATTTTTGGCGCCCAACGTGGGGCCACCGCCTTAAAGTTTCGAATAATCGCTCGGGAATTTTATTTGTCGGTTTTGGATATAATTTAGCGTAAATTCCTTTGATGTTTTCCGGCCTACGACCTTGAGAGCTTTTCATGCTCGGGACAGGAGAGCTAGCGTTCGCAAATAATACTTATTTGTAGTTAGTGTGTGCATGTTCTTGTTAAGATTTCGGCTATTCTGTGCATGTGTTCTTATTTTGCTATTTTCTTGTGTGACTTTATTTTATTATGTGCCCCTGATTTTATTATGTTCCCCCTGATTTTTGTTGTGCCCCTATCATATTGTGTGCCCCGAAATTAAGTGCTATAACTGATAAAATTCTTCGCTCGATCGCGCTAAATTTTTTTTTTCTTTCGCGCTATGTTTCCCGTTGAAATAACGTCCCGCCCGACTGCGTAATTACGCAGGGGAGGGAACCTTGGAATTTGGTGCCGCTTCGCGAGTGAAAATTTTTTTTTTGGGGCATTTCTTTTTGCGATTGGACGTTCTCGGGTTGTGAAAATCGGAAAACTCGCGTCGGATCGTGAGTGAGCGAATTTTTTTTTCTGTTTCTCTCTCTTTCTCTGCGCTTCTCGCCGTGATAGGATGGTTGGGAGTTGCGGAGATCGGTAGATCTGCCTCCGTTCGGGAGTGAGAATTTTTTTTTGTGTTCCTGGCGCGATCGAACGTGGGTTTCGGGCATTTGAAGGGTCACCTTGATTCGGAGTGGAAAATTTTTTTTTTTTTGGTTATTCTTGCGCTTCCCTACTGCTCTGTGACTGCTTGCTCGCTTTATCTTTTAGCACGCTTGAGAGATAGCGTTACGGATAATTCAAGGGCGGACGAATCAAGTGCGTGTGATAATTCGATCCGCGCTTTTACTTTCTATTTGCTCGGCCTGTTTTGGAGTTTATTTGCTTGCGAACGACGTTTCTCGGGTAATAAACATGTTTTGAGTTTGCGTGATTGTTTGCGGAACTTTTGAATTCGGGAGAGCGTCTAGATATTTCTAGCACGCTAATTGACCTTTCTGTGCACGCGCGGCCTTGGTGCGACTGAGATTATTAGTTATAAATATTTGGGCGTGACAACGGCTATCGGGTGGGAAAAATTTGAAACGAATATAGTGAATAGTTACAAGCTATCGGTGGATCCCGGGCTTTCGTGCCGCGGGAGTGAGATTAGGGATCGGGAGAGCGGGTTGGAATTTTGACGGTCGGATTTTGCTGCCGCGACGGTGCCGCAAGTGAAAAGCGGAATGGGGGAGGAAAACCCGGACGCGTGGATTCATCAGCTGACGCTCGACGAGCTGAGGCAAAACCTCGAAAATCGCGGGTTGAGCGCGCAGGGCATACTTCCGGTATTGCGTAAACGGCTCTTAAAGTACGAGGCCGAAGTGAGGGGGGCTGAAATGCTTTCCTCAGGGTCGAGCGCGGGCGAAAAGGATCCAGACCCTCCGATTGCCACACTGGCGATGCCGAAGGAGGCTACACTCCTCGGGAGGGGGGAAAGGAGCCATACCGCGCCGGCAATTATCGGGAGTACCGCTAAAAACTGCGTGGGAGGAAGACAGAATGCGGGGGGGAATTCCGGCAAGGTACGCCGAATATCCCGCGTACCCGCGAGATCGGAGAGCAAATCCACGCGCGTCCACCACCGAGGCGTATAACTTAATGCGCAAGTGGAATTTACACTTCTCGGGTAAGCGCGGCAGTGACGCGGAGGCCTTTTTACTACGTATTAAGGAAGCCCGCGCCATAGTTCCCATCGCCGACGCGGATCTCTTTAAATGTTTGCCATTATTTTTATCGGAGGTCGCGTTGTACTGGGTGCGATTAGAGGGGGGTTCGTGGCGCACGTGGGAGGAGTTCGAGACCGCATGGAGAGCGCGATTTGGGGATCCCGATTACCAGTACGCGCTCCGCGATGAAGTGTTGCGAAGGACACAGGGCGAATACGAGACGGCCGCGGATTACCTTACGTGTTTACGCGCATTGCTGAGCCGCATGAGCCCGCCCTGGCCGCTACAGGAACAACTTAGTCTCGCACATCGGAATATGTTACCGCGATTGCAGATCACCATTAAGAGATATGATTTTACCGATTTCCGCTCGCTGGAAGATCTCGCGACGCGAGTCGAACGCAGTTACCTCGCGGATCAATCGTACCGACCACCGCTGCCGCCGGAACAGTCATTATTCCCGGACTTAGCTTATCACGCGCCGAAAAATAAGGCGAAATCGGCCGCGACAGTCGCGACGGTGGGAACACCGGATACTTCAAAGAAAGAGAAACGGAGAGCGAAGGCGGGAGGGGCGCAAATCGCCGTTAACAATATGATCGCGACGGCCGCGCCGGAGTCAACACCCAGTGCGGTAACCGCGGTAATATCGGCCGCGGGAAATCAGATGAAGTGTTGGAATTGCGAGAAGCTTGGACATCGCGCGAGAGAGTGTACCGAGGCGCGCCGCGTGCATTGCTACCGCTGCGGGAAGAGGGAGGTCACTGTGAAGACCTGTCCGACGTGCTCGGGAAACGCGACAAGGAGCCAGTAGAGGGGGTCCCTACGGCTCCAAGGGAAGAAGAGGCCCCGTCCGTGGAAGACTGCGCTGAGTCGTACGTGACATTCGAGAAGGGGGAATTGCCACCCTTGTATTACCTCACGATCCTTATAAGCGGACGACCTCTTAAAGCATTAGTAGATTCGGGTTCAAATCGAACACTTTTCGGGAGGGAAGGCATTAAACTAATTAACGAATTGCAATTACCGACAAGAAGGAGCAGAAACGCCCGCATAAGAACAGCCAACGGGCAGATCGCGCAGATCGCGGAGGAAATTGAATTAACAGTAACCCTAGAAAGCAGAGATCGCGAAATTACCGTCGGATTACTACCAAATCTAGCTGTGTCGTGTATAGTAGGAATAGACTTTTTGGCAAAATTTAAGATTACGTTGAATTTCGCGGAGACGAAATGGAATTTCGCGGACGTGCCGCATATACAGTACAGCTTCCGGGAGGAGTCGGAATCGCGCGTTTGCTGTGGCCTATCGGATTTAACAGCCGAACAGGAAAAATTATTAAAATTTTTTTTACAAACGCTGCCGAAGCCTCCCGATACTCCCGGTACGACTAGCCTCACGGAACATAAGATAGACGTGGGGGAGAACGCGCCGATAAGACAACGGTGTTATTTAGTTTCGCCAAAGGTACAGAGTGCCATACGGGAGGAGGTGGATAAGATGCTCGCGGCGGGAATAATAGAGCCATCACACAGTGAGTGGGCGAATCCCATAGTAATGGTCAAAAAGCCGAACGGCAAATATAGATTTTGCTTGGATTTTCGTAAGGTCAACAACGTATCAAAGAAAGATGCATATCCGCTTCCGAACATGACCGGCATTTTAGATAAACTATGTTCCGCGAAGTATATTTCGACGTTAGATCTTAGTCAAGCATATTTCCAGATACCGCTGGAAAAGAAAAGCCGCGAAATTACCGCTTTTAGTGTGCCCGGGAAGGGACACTACCACTTCACGCGAATGCCGTACGGGTTGACGGGGGCACCGGCCACGTTTCAAAGATTGCTGGATCGGCTGATTGGCCCGGAAATGGAACCATTCGCGTTCGCGTATTTGGACGATATAGTTATCGCTACGTCAACCTTCGACGAACATATGTCATGGTTAAAGAAAGTACTGAGTAAAATCACGGCGGCTGGGTTAACGATCAACCCCGAAAAGTGCGAATTCTGCCAGTTGCAGGTACGGTACCTAGGCTTTATCGTACAGAAGGGAGGTCTTGCGGTAGATCCCGAAAAGACACGACCAGTTCTAGAGTATCCTGCTCCGCAAAACTTAAAACAACTACGTCGATTTTTGGGCATGTCATCATGGTACCGCAGATTTATTCCGCAGTTCGCGACACTTAGTGAGCCGTTGATGCGCCTTTTGAAGAAAGGCAAGCGCTGGGGGTGGGGGGATGAGCAGGATCGCGCCTTTGAACAGATCCGCGCGCATCTAACAACGGCTCCCACGCTAATCTGTCCAGATTTTGAAAAATCATTCACGCTACAGACGGACGCGAGCTCGGTGGGATTAGGAGCGGTACTCGTACAGGAGATCGAGGGGAGCGAGCGTGTAATAGCGTACGCGAGTCGTGCTCTGTCGGACCCAGAGACGAGATACTCGGTTACCGAGCAAGAGTGCTTGGCCGTCGTTTGGGCCATTCAGAAATTTCGACCTTATCTGGAGGGATACAAATTCACGGTTATTACCGATCACAGTAGCTTGCGTTGGCTACACAATTTGAAGAATCCGACCGGCAGATTAGCGAGATGGGCGCTAGAACTCCTCGAATACGATTACGAGATAGTGCACAGAAAGGGCGCGTTACATCATGTGCCGGATGCACTCTCGCGCATGTATGAGAGGGAGGGAGAGAACGAAACAGAGGCGGTAACGAATGTGGCGGAAATCGTCGAGAGAGATCTAGATACGAACGATGCGTGGTACCGGAAAAGAGTAGCGGAAGTGATAAAAACGCCGAAAAGATACGCACATTGGCGGTGGGTTGACGAACGATTGTATTTCTTACGCCCAAAACCAGTCATTTCTGAGATCGTAGAAGATCTCGATCGATGGAAACTGGTATTACCGCGCGAAAAACGGATCGAAGCCTTGCGGGAGGCACATGACGTGCCGACAGCGGGACATTTGGGAGTCGAAAAGACGTATCAACGTCTCGCGGTGCGATATTACTGGACGAATTTATTCCGTGACGTCGCGAAATACATCAGAGTTTGTGAAGTGTGTCAACGCACAAAAGTAGAGCAACATAGTCCCGCCGGATTAATGGGCCGGCGAATAATCGAGGGACCGTGGACGGCTGTAGCTGCCGATATCGTCGGACCGTTACCGCGAAGCAAGGCAGGCTACCAATATATCTTAGTGATACAAGACCTGTTTACTAAATGGGTCGAGTGTAAAGCCCTGCGAGCCGCGACGGGTCCAAAAATAAAAGAAGCTCTCGAAGAACTAATCATCTCGCGATGGGGTACGCCAAAGGTGCTCTTGACGGATAACGGAACAGAATTCATCAATAAAGTAATGAAAGGCTTCGCGACGGCGAATAAAATCGAGCACACGACCGTACCGCCGTATCACCCGCAGGCTAATCCCGTGGAGCGGGTAAATAGAATATTGAAAACCATGATTGTCGCGTTTATCGAGAAGGATCATCGGGAATGGGATGTCCATCTGGCAAGCTTTCGGTTTGCATATAATACCGCGCATCATTCCTCGTTAGGAACTTCTCCCGCCTTTTTGAACTTGGGGCGAGAATTGACACCTCCGAGTGTGTTGAGCGAGCGACAGTGCGGGGAGATAGAGATCGAAAATCGCGAGCCGGGGGAATGGTCGGAGAGAATGAGAGAGATGAGCGTCGTGCGGGAATGGGTGCGCGAGAATTTGGAGTTGGCGAACCAACGGCAGGCGCGACAGTATAACCTGCGCCGCCGCCCGAGGAAATTTAAGGTGGGAGATCTTGTATGGAAGCGCCAACACGTGTTATCATCGGCTGCGCAAAATGTCGCGGCCAAATTGGCGCCTAAATTCCAGGGTCCCCTGCGCATTTCGCGAGTGATATTGCCCCTGACCTACGAGGTCGAACGCCCTGACGGAACCCCCGGAGGAAAAGTCCATGTTCAGGACCTTAAACCTCACTATTACTCGTAGTTGGAGACCCGTCCCGCAATAAGTAAGAAAATGACGGATCGAAGTACATGGGACCAGTGGCTGCGCTTTTGTCGCAGACATGGCCATCTGCGAAACCTGATAGAGAGGGAGGACCCTGCGTTCTGGCGCGACCTCGCCGAGGCGGTGCAGGAACTGCTCCGAGAGCGAGAGGCCGCGGGGAGCGAGGGATCGGAGAGGCGGGAGACAAGGAACGTGGCTACCCAGACGGATACCCGCATACTGGTGGGGCCGGCATTGACCGGGAGAGGATGGCCTGGGACGATGCCCACGCCGGGAATGGCAGCGGAGAGGGCGGACGAGCCGGAACCCGACGTACCCGAGGAGGCAGCGGGGAAGGAGAGACGCTGACGCAGGAGAGAGCGACCGAGGAAACAGAGGCATACCCTGCACCCGCCCGCATGCCGCCACCCTTGATGGCGCTCAACATCGCGAGGCCCCGGGAGACCGTACGAGGGCCGCCACCCGCGAAGAGAGCCGGGTGCTGGAACTGTGGGGCGAACCACAGATACGCGAACTGCCCATTACCCAGGAGAGGCTCCTTTTGCTACGAATACGGAGCAGCGGAGACGACCTTGGCGGAGTGCCCCAGATGCAGCCGGGACTATCTGCGGGAGGGCCCGTACCCGGGGTTTAGGGGCCCCCGCGATCGGAGCCGACCGGCGCCATCCGGGGCGGGACCATCCCGAGGGGAGGAGGGCCAGGAATCAGCAGAGTCCTCGGAAGAAGACGGCTTATTCCCCGAGTTCCCGGAGATTGTGTAAAACGACAGGCCGGGACCGGGGGACCGGGCTCAGTTGGAAAGGACCCCCTCACCTGCGGCCAGCCTAGCCACTTTTATATTTTATAGTTTTTTGGTTTTTGTCTGTTTTATTTTTATGTTTTTTTTGGGTTTGGTTGGAATGGTTTTTTTTTGTTGGTTGTTTCTTTTCCTTTTATTTTATTTATTTTTTTTTTTGCTTTGTAAGCCTATGGGGATCCCCAAGCTCACGTTTTCCACCGTCCCGCAACATGCCCTAATAGCTCTTAGGAAAATACTCATTGTATGAATACGTTTTTTTTTTTGTCAGTACGAGGATTTGGCCGTTATAATAAACATGTGTGAGTGGCGACCTTTAATTTTTCTGTTGTTACTATCCCGGATCCTTGGTGCGCACAGTTCCTTACTATAGTGCGGGACTGGAGAAATTCTCTCTCTTGTAAGAGTCGAGCCCTCTCCTCCTTTCCCTGGAGCGTGGGTCTTCGAGAGTTGCCCGGAAGCAGGGCCGGAAGGGTGGGCTACGCGGAGGCGAAGGGAGGGGCGAGAGGAAGATTCGAGTCCGAGGAAGATTAGTTAGTGGATCGCGGTAGCGTTGCGCATAAGGACGGACTGGCCCGATTGGAGCGCAGGAGTGGTGGTCACGGGCGGTGTGGCAACTAGGACCGGTTCGGTCCTCCCCTGGGAGGGGGGAGTTGTGACGTGACAGGGTCCGTCACAAGGGTTCGCCTGACCGAGCAGGGTCTGGCAAGGGATCGGAGTCGCTCCCGCGGGGCGGGAGCGCGGCGAGTCCCTTTATTTAGCGTGATTTGGTCGCGTTGCGGCGTGTAATCCGCACGTTTGTTTTGTGGTTCCGCTCGCGGAATTAAATTCACCGACTTATGACTTTTCGATTCGATAGGAAGATTACAAAGGCGACTGGAGTGGTGGTTCGCGAAAAAGGAGTTGGAAACTGTGAAGGAGAGGGCGAGCGGAGGAGCAGCGGGAGCAGCGGAACAAGGGCAAGGGCGGAGGCAGGGCAGGAGAACGTAGGAGAAGGAGAGTCAGAGCGGACATACGGGACGAGGCGTAGGGCGCGGGTTTCTCCCTGAGCGACTAGCGCACCTCGAAGATCCCGGGACACGGGCGAGTGGAGGGTCGCCACCCGGAGGACGCTTCGGTGGGACCCCACTGTGAAAGAGCAAGCCCGCCGACGACATGAGGAGGCGATGGAGAAGCGAGCCCTGGCCCGGCCAGCCAGGGAACTCGCGCAAGGAAACGCGCCTGACGAGCGGCAAACAGGACACGGGCGTGTATGGACGAGTCAACGAACTTTTTGGATAAAAGTTATCGACCGTCAGGATCGACCGCCCTTATCGACTGCCCGGGATCGAAGGGTAATAATCAATGAATAATGCTAGGCGCTGGATGGCGCGGAAGCAAAGGGAGGGCCCGACGCTGCGCCGGAAGCGTCCCGGCGACACTGTCTTGTGGGATGTCGAGGCGTAAGGAGCGAGCCCGAGACCCGTTGCCGCGCCGCCCGAGCCTTACCGCCACACGTCACCTGAGGGCTGCCGCCGGACCAGGGGATCGAAGCAGGTCGTCGGGGAGAGCGTTTCCGAGGAGGCGACAGGAACTGTAAGACCACCACTCCAGCGCGTCGCGAAAAGCGAGACCGGGGGCGGCGGCCTCGTGATACCGTCCACGGGAAAGGACGTCGAGCCGTAATTGCGCGACGGCCAAGGTCGCCGGACCGGACGCCGTTGCGATAGCCCGCGAGGAGGCTGGCTGCCCCGGGCTCGTCATACGTTGCGTTCTGTCGGTTTGAATCCAAGGGGGAAGTCTCCCGCCGTCGCATCTCACACGCAGTCAAAGAAGGAGTTCGCGAATTCGCGCGGTGGCGTCATGACCGTGGCCCCGTGGCCGTGTCGTCGACATTCGGGACTCGCGTCTGATTAGCGTGCGCTCATTTATCGCGTCGGGACTGATGAGAAGTACTGTCGCGTCGATTGTCTAACGTGTCGATGTATCGCGTGTTACCTCTATAAATTCGCAGTATAATTCGGTCTGTCTCTATTGTATATTTGCTCTCGTATCGTCGCGTTATAAAGCAAGTAAAGTTTCTTTGGTAATGAGCCCGTGCGAATATTCAAGCGATAATTCGGCTGCGATATTATCGTTGTGGGTTCGTTCGTAAATTCCCGTAAGAGAACGACTATCGCATTCGTATTATGAGTCGGTTCGTGTATTCGCGGTCGCAGATCATTGCTTATTTCGAGTTATAATTTCGTTTGAAGATCGCGTAATGATTTAGCCAGGTCTGTACGCGGCATGTCGCTCTGATTCCGTTGTTGATTGTTCTTTTTTTTTTGTATCCGATTCGTAACGCCGTTTAGGTGTCGAAAATACATATTCTGTTATCAATACCATAAGTGATGATATCATGATTTGCGAAACGCTGACCTCTCCTTTCGTCCCAAGCCCCGTAATGAATACTTAGCTTGAGTTCCGCATATCGTATTGTGTGGCACGGACGGCCGTGCCTGGCGCCCAATTACCTTTTACGCACTTTCTCGATTTTCGCGGTATACTAGACGTGGCGATATTAAATCTGGTCGGACCTCCGCGGGGTCAGGCGGACCCGCGGAAATTCCCGTCGCAAGCCACAGCGCGGCTAAGTGCATCCACACGTGCCATTTTCCTACTCTCGCGATGTGTAACTTTAAAATGATAATTTTGTAGTCGAATAATCCACCTGGCAATTCGCGGATTAAGATGAGCCTTATTGATAGCATACACCATAGCATGACAATCGGTAACTACTGTAAAGGTTAACCCATATGACAATATATGCCAACGTTCAATAGCTTTTACGGCTGCTAAAACTTCTAACTCGAAGCTATGGTACTTTTTCTCCGCCGAATTAGCTTGGCTATAATACGCAACGGGAGCCCAATTGTTATCTTTTCTTTGCAGCAGTATGGCTGCAATTGCAATCGAACTAGCAGCAGTATGTACTTCTGTTTCCGCGTTTGGGTCATAAAATCTTAACACTGGATAAGATGATAACTTATTTTTCAACTCGTTAAACGCTAAAATGCATCGATTATCAAAATCAAATTCGACTGATTTACATAATAAATCTGTTAATGGTTTTGCTATACGGGCATAATCTTTTATAAACTTTCTAAAATACCCCGTAAGCCCTAAAAATCTTTGAATTCCTACCTTAGCAGGAATCGGAAATTTCTTAACCGCTTCTACGTGACGGTCACTTATCGATATCCTTGCCGGGGTAAGCATATATCCTAAGAATTCAATTGTTTTTCTTAAGAAACAACACTTTTCCAAATTTAATTGAAACTTGTATTATTTAAGCAACAACATTACTTTTTCAAGGATCTTTAAGTTATCTTCAATTGTTTCAGTTGGAATTAAAATGTCATCTATATAAACGATAATTTTATCATCCCTTAACAAAGGTTGTAATATCTGTAATAACCGCTTTTGAAGCTCAGCGGGAGCTTCACAATAACCAAACGGTAGGCAAGTAAATTCAAACTGCCTATCTGGGGTAGCAAATGAAAAAAACTTAGTATGGTCGGGATGAATCTTAATATGGTAGAAACCATCTTTCAAATCAAGCAAAGTATAGATACTTTTATTGCTCAAACGCGACATACAATCTTCAATATTTGGAAAAGGGTATTTCTGCTTGACAACCCGTTCATTCAACGGACGCAAATCGACACACATACGCATATTACCATTACGTTTACGTACTGGCACTATTCGTGCGCAATACGGCGAAACACTAGATTTAATAACGCCACGATTAAGTAAATTATCGGTTATTTCTCGAATTTGCATTCGCTCTTTATATGCAAGAGGTCTTGGCGAAAAAGCGTAAATTGATGTATTCTTCAAATTAACAGTAACCGCATAGCTGTCCTCGGGAGGAGGAACTTCTGCGTTCTCAACTTTTTTTATAACCTCAATCAATTTATTCGTTACAGAATTATCAAAATCTGTTTTTACATCTGAAAACAAATTATTTTTAGTATCACCTACGTTAGCCACCAATTCCAATGAAACTAAATCAGAAAATAATTTAACCTTAATATTTTCACAATTCTCTGATGGAGAAAATAAAACCGAAATTATGTTAGAACTAAAGAAATCTCTGCCTAAGATTATATCAGAAGAAGGACATTTATTTTTTAGAACTACAAGTTCAATGTGACCATTAAATTCTGGCAACGCCTTCAATCTGATTGGAATAACTACAGATCCCGATGCCTGAATCGAAAATCCATTAATTGCCTCATACTTTTTAGAATCAAACGGAGTTATTTGCTTATTGGTGTTTGACAATAAACTTTGATAAACCTTAGGACAAACAAAAGAGATAGGACTACCAGTATCATATAAAGCCGTAAGATCACATTCATTTCGATCCAATTCAACAATTTTAAAAATAGGACTGTCCGTTTTAATTTATGGGACGATAATTCCTTTACCACAGCAACGGATGTATCTGGAGCGTTTTGTTCTTCCACCGAAGCCACAGCCTTGGTCGCAGTATTATTTTCTGATTGTTGTTCCTTTCTTTTTAGTTTAAAACAATCAGCCTTGATGTGTCCCTTTAATCGACAGTAAGCACACACTATCTCACTGGTTTTCTTCGGATTCTGCAGATCCATCATTGTTGATGTGATCTTCTGAGGCGAAGAAGGAGAATTCTTTGACTTTTTTTTCTCACTGGACGAGGAGACGTCTTTTTATTGGCTTCACAAAATGATGTTGTGACAAGATGCATCTTATTTAGAAATTCATCCACCGATGTTACTGCAAACGAACCAGCTATTCCCCGCAACGATGCTACAGTAATCCCTTGTATTAAATACTGTATTTGATCTATTTCCGGTAAACGGAGACTTCGTAGTAGAGCCAATTTGTCCATTGCATAGTCCTGGAAAGACTCTTTATTAATAATCCATTTGCGAGCTTCGATTCTATTTATAACTGTCTGGAACAGCACCTGTCTTCTAAATCAACGTATTATCGCTTCCTTAAAGCAAAACCATGAGCTATTTACATTTCCTGATGTCAAATCAAACCATCGTCTTGCTACTTTTTTGTCAATTTATACGAAGCAGCAGAAAGCATAACAACAGGGAATATACCGAAATTTGTTGCGATGATTTCTATTTTTTCAATCCAAAGATCTATATCTTCGTCTTCCGACCCTTCAAACTGTGAAATCTGAGAGATTAGAAATTTCACCACCTGTCCCGAAGCCGCTGACATCATATCTGACAGTCTCTTGATCTGCGCCGCTCATGCCACTTGACGAATACGCAGTAGGACCTCGCGCCGAATTACCAACATAGGTAAACCGTGATGTGATAGGGGTCGAGTATGTTGACGTAACTGACGTCACTTCTGTCGAAAACGCAGTAGGATGTGTCCCTGTCGACCGATACACATTTTGCTTTGGTATCATAAACTCATTCACTCGATAACCCGGAGTTACCGGAATGTAATACGTGTCCGATAGTAAAGTGTCTGGCGCCCGCGTTTGACTCAAATTACTAACTTCCGGTATAAACACTGGCGCTGACTCGGTTTGCGCATTATTCCTTTGAGACGCATGTTCGCGACTCAACCGTATTTCAGATATCAACATATCAATCGTCTTACGTTGATTTTCTACTTGCTGAGCGAGAATTGCCCAATCCACTTTCTTATTTTGAGAGTCACTAACCGAAACTGACGTTAACGTGCCCGATTGTATTGTCTGAGTCACTGTAACTTGAGATGCTCTTGTAGCACTATTCTCTGTTTCTCGGAAACCTTCTTGAAAATGCACCAACGGTCCATGCATTGCTAGATGATCCCAAATTAACTCAACTAATTCTTCGTGAGAATTAGAAGGAACCTAACCCATACGAAATAGCTTCCTTCCTGAGCTCTTCTATTGATAGAGCAAGCAATCTTTCTCGAGTTTCCATCCTTGATATGAGAGGGAGGGGGGAGGGGGCACTCGGATGATCTTTTGATTTCTTGAATCGATCGCGTTATTGTTTATTTTCGCTTGTCAACTCACACAAGCTTATAGCGAATACTTTTTCCCGTTACTCGTTACGGCGATCTGCAACGTGGTACGGCACTATAGCACCGCCAACAGCAACTGAATTAACCAAGCCGCGAGAACGTGAATTAAGTGAAGATGAGGATTTCGTATCCCACTTCTGAAAACTGTAAAGTTTCTCTCGGAAATGAGTCTTTAATTTGTATCAGAATGTCCGTCTTTTACAAAGGTTGGAAGTGTACGGGCAAATGACAAGCACATATATTAGCTGAACACTTATCTTTATTACCGAACCGAAGGCCACAGCAATTCTGCAACGAGCCTAACCGTACATACTCCATATCTGACGGTGGTCCCGAGACTGACTGACTTACGTAATACCTCGAGCACACGTTTCGCGCAGCGCCACACGCAAGCGCCAAGCTGCTGGCCCAATCAGGCCGCATTATAATCTTAAAACCAATCATAATCGCTGATGGAAGAGCTCCACCGCCAGACTAACACGCGCGAATTTGAAATAACTAAAAATCTCTTACAATATTATTAACATTACTGTAGTAGTAGTAAGTTTATTAAGCCCTTTCGGGGTACACAGGGACTCCCGTTCCCTTTACAGTTTTCTCTCTACTTTCCTCCCTCTCCTCCTCACCTTATTCTCTCTCTCTCTCTCTCTCTCTCTCTCTCTCTCTCTCTCTCTCTCTCTCTCTCTCTCTCTCTCCTACACCATTTCCTCTCCTCTTCCCTTCCTCACCTCTCCATATTATTCTCTCTCACTCTCACTCTCACTCTCTCTCTCTTCCTCTCCTTCTCACCCTTCGCTCGCTACTCTCGCCTTTACATTTTATGTTCTCTCTCCTTCCCCTCCGACCTGACCTTCGTTGGCCATTACAATCTAAATAACCCTCTCTCTTCCCGCATCTCCCTCTCCATTTCTCATCGCTCACTCCTCTCTCTCTCTCACTCACTCCTCTCTCTCTCTCATTCACACCTCTCTCTCCATTTCGTATTCGCCTCTCTATTTACATTTTCATCCTTTCTTTTCCCCATCCGACCTGACCTTCGCTGGCCATTACATTCTAAGGACCCTCTCCCTTCCCACGCTCCCTCCCCTCTCTCTTACCTCCTTCCCCCTTCCTTTCATTTCTTTATTCCTGCTCTCCCTTCCCTTCCTCCCACCTCATCTCATCCTTATTCCATTCCCATTTCTTTCCCTCTACCCAGATCTCCCTATTCGTAACTCTAACCCTTTTTCCTCTCGCTCTCTCCCTTCTTGCCACCTCCACCATCCTCCACCTCATCCTCCTTTCTTCCATTGTCAAGTCCTCGTCTACTCCCACCCCCCACTTCCTTCTTATCTCCCACCCTTTACTTAATAATTCCTCCCTGTCCGCTTCCCTTTTTATCTCCACTATTATCACCCACGTTCCTTCCTCTCCCCTCCTTTCCTCTATCTCCCCAAAATCTACCTCTCTTCCTAGCGCAGCCTCTGTCAGTGCCTTCGCGTATATTGTCCTTTCCTCTCTGTCTTCTCCCTCCACTCCCCTCCACACCACGTTCCTCTTCCTTCTTCTTCTTTCTTCCTCTTTCCTTTCCGCTCTTTCCCTCGCCTCTCCTTCCTCCAGCCTCTTCCGCACCCTTTCCTCCATTTTCCTCTTTATCTCTTCTTTCTTCTCTCGTTCCTTCGTCCTCTCCTCCTCTTCCTCTTCCATCAGCCTCCACCACTCTATCATCTTTTCTTCCTCTTTCTTCTCCTCCCACGCCGTCTTCTCTGCTGCCTCTCCTTTCTCTCCTCTCATCTCCAATTCTCTGCTCCTTCCTCTTCCTTCCTCCTCTATCTCTCCCCCTGCTTTCTCCTTCTTTCTCCCTTTGGCCACTCTCTCTGCCTCTTCCCTTCTTCCATTCCCCTTCTTCTTGCTCTCCTCCTCTCTCTCACTTCCGCTCCTTCTTCTTCTCATCTCCGTCCATCCTTCCTTATCTGAACTCCTCTCCCTTGCCTCTCCTTCCTCCCTGCTTTCCTGCTTCTCTGCTTCCTCCTGTGCCTCTCCCTTTCCTCCTCTCTGACCTTCGTCCTCTTCATGTCCACCTCTCTCCCCTTTCTCCCTCTTTCTCTCTCTGTTCTCCGTGCGACTTTCCTTCCCCTCTTTATTCACCTGCTTTTTCGCTTCCTCCTGCTCTTCTCCTCCTCCTCCTCCTCTCCGGCTCTTCTCTCTCTCTTCCTGTTTCTTCTCCACTTGCCTGTCTTCCTTCCTGCTCCCTGATTTTTGCTCTTTGGCCTTTATCTCCTCTCTCTTCTCCTCCCTCTCACCCTCTTCCTCGTGTTTTTCTCCTTTCCTTTCCTCGCCTCTTCTCTCACCCGTAGCCGCCGTATTTCTTTCTCCTCGTCCTCTTATCTCCTCCAAGTATTCCCTTATCACCTTCAGTTCTCTCCTGCACTCTATCACCTC
This sequence comes from Tetramorium bicarinatum, assembly GCA_928718305.1. Classification (NCBI taxonomy): domain Eukaryota; kingdom Metazoa; phylum Arthropoda; class Insecta; order Hymenoptera; family Formicidae; genus Tetramorium; species Tetramorium bicarinatum. The sequence goes on from OV788319.1 coordinate 15,616,916, forward strand.
CTCCTTTATTCCTTTCACCTCTCCTTCCAGTCTCCTCCACTCTTCCATCCCTACCGCCACTTTCTTCATCTCGGCCTTGCTTTCATGCTTCTCACTGATCTTTCTCACGTGCTTCTTAACCTATTCCTCCTACGTCATCTGATGTCGAACTATCGATCTCTCGATTTATCGACCACTCCTTCGATCGGTATTTCTCGCACCTTCCTCTTCTGCGCCATCTGCGTCCGCCTTCTCTCTTCGCTCGTGCCCTACCTGACCGACTGCCAGGCCCTTTCCCCTTTCTCTGCCTCTCTGCCGTTTCTGCCATGTCATCATTCTCATCCTCTCTGCCCTGCTCCATTTCCACTCCTCTCCTTAGCTCTCCTCCTTACTCCCTCACCTTCCCTCCAATCACTCTTCTTCCACTCCACCTCCTCCACCTTCCTTCACTCTCTCTCTCCTCCATTCACTTCCCATCCTCCATAATTCTCCTTTTATCACCCACTCACTTTCCGTCCAACTGTCTCCTCCGCCATCTTTCTCCCTCTCTTATTAACATTACTGTTAATTCTGTTATTATTCTGGTCTTTCGTTGATCGCTTTAAAAAAAAAACCAAAAAATGTTGGTATTGCATCTCGTTTTAATTTATGTTTGTCGACATCCCATATTTCTGGAGCAAAATGAACCTATATAATAATAATAGTTTTGTTATACAATTTAATTATAATTGTAAGAAAAACAGAAGTTTTGCAAACCCTATAAGCGCATAATATTATTTAATGTTAAGTAATATTTTATGTATATTATGTATCTTAGAATATTAAATATAATATTCCAAGTATATTAATATAATATTAATTAATATTTTAAAATATGTTAATAGATGGTTATATGTCCACTTCTGATAATATTAAATGAATATTCAAGATATAACATTATTTAATATTATTATAATATTATACAAACATTACAAAAGTATTATTTAATTTATTATGTTTTGAATCTTTTAAAAAATATTTTGTATTTTGACACTATTTCAAATTGAATCGAAAGAAGCAAACAGTTGTCTATTCAAAAAAGATTCCAAAGGTAGTTACAAAGAAGAAATTAAAAGAAAAAAGCTGATCGATGACAAGTAGTTTAAATGAGATTGATAAATCCACGGTTAACAGCTCTAAGCTGTGGAAAAGTCTAAGAACTCTGATGGAGATCCTCTTCTTATAGGGACCGTGGATGATTTTTACATGTGAGAAAGATTCGCCGCGAAGCGGCGATGCCTCGCACTACGCTTGCCACCACATTTACATTAAAAATTTGTTTGTGCCATTTTGAAATAGAAATATATCTGAATGAAAAATACTTTAAATAGTTTTAATACACTTATAAAATACTTCAAAAATTATTTTTTTTCCTTGAGTAAATAAACAGCGATAAAATGAATATGGTATAGAATTTACAATTAGTCATATTCATTTACGGCTGTTCAAGACTATCTTAAAATATCTGGATGAAAAAACATTTTAGATAATTTTAGCACACTTGTAAAATATTTCCACCCTTTTTTCTTCTGATAATCTTGAACAGCCATAAATAAATATGAGTAATTGTAAGTTCTATATCACATTCATTTTATCGCTGTTTATTTACGCAAGGAAAAAAAATAGTTGTATTAATAGAGTATTTTGTAAGTGTGTTAAAACTATTTAAAATATTTTTTCATTCAGATATATTTCTATTTAAAAATGGCACAGACGAATTTTTAATATAAATGTTGCGGTAACCGTACGAGGCACCGCCGCTAGGCGGCGAATCTTTCTCGAATGTGAAAAATATCCACAATCCCTATAAGAAGGGGACCTCTAGCAGAGTTCTTAGACTTTTCCGCAGCTCAGTGCTGTTAGCTATAACCACTGATTTAAACTTTTTGTAGAGCAAACGGACTCCTAAGCCTTTTTATCTAACAGTCCATACACTACACATTTCTCATACCTGACGGCAATTACAACTACGTGCTATGTGGGTTATTACATTATATAAAAATTGTCTCAGCTGAAATTACAATATATTTAGAAGTATAAATCACTAAAGAAACATAAAATTTCACAAAATAAATTTTTTCAGATATTTATTAAATAAACATTTAATTTTTATTTATATTTTGTTATTAATTTCTATGTTTTAAAATTTTATATAAACATTCATTTTTTGCTAGAATAATGTTCTAAAAATATTTTTATAATATTCCACGGATGATAAAACAATATATCAAGGATATTATGTGAAGTGGACATATAAGATCGAAAGAATATTCCTATGACATTAAAAAATATTATGTAATATTCTCAGAATATTGCAGTAATATTATTTTAATTATTAATAATATTCGTATAATATTCTAGAAATATTGTGCGCTTATAGGGAAATATATACTATTAATTTTAATTAACATTGTAATTATTACTTTATTATAATAAAGTTACATATAATTACTAACCTCGCAAAGACGCGAATTCTTTGTTGATGTCCAATTTTTATATGGAACATTATTTAACCATTATTAAAGCTCGACGTACGGGATCTTGTGGAAATATTTTCATTATATATCCCTTGGCTGATGAATTATTACAAAATGGTATTGCACATCCACCGATTTTCTGTATGTATACAATTCTTCTTTTCAGCATCAAATAAACGCGCGGTTATGGGTAAATCATGAATGTCAGAAGAAGTTAGAGGCGCCTTAAGTTAGAGAAAGAGATAATGAATATATATCCTTCTCTCTCGCAGAATTTTGCCCAGATTGGCTTCATGGCCAGACTTTTATTATAGGGTCTCTAAGGATAGCTACACCGAAAAAGGTCCTTGTTTATGTATTCCTGTGTATATTAGGCGTGAAAAATGCCTTTACACATGAAATTGGCCGCGAATCAGCGCGATCAGAGCACATTCGAAAAGCAAGCAACTTTCTAACCGTCATTATACATGAATAACTATTCATGTGTAATGACTGTTCATTGATTCATTGCTTGATTATCGTTGCTCGAATAACCAACAGTCATGATGCATGAATAGCTAGAAAGTTGCATGATTTTTGAATGTGCTCTGATGGCGTTGATTCGCGGCCAATTTCATGTGTAAAGACATTTTTGACGCCTAGTGTACACAGGAGTGCATAAATGATGTCCTTTTTCGGTGTAACTAGTGTAGATGAGTGCCCATCTCAAAGTTTTCTATTGGTCTTTGAATTTGAGTCTCTTCAATGGGAGACTTAGGGCGGTATTCATAGTCAGTTATTTATTTCAAGACTGTCTTAAGTAAAGTCTTAAGAGGCTCTGTGATTGGTTTAGAATCATACAAGATTGTACTTAAGCTGATCTTAAATATAAGAACTGACTATGAATACCGGCCTTAGAAATAATACGCACATCTACACTAGCTACACCGAAAAGAGACCTTATTTTTCCTCGGCTGTATACATATTAAGGATAAGGTTTAGGGGATTGATTATGTATCTTTTCAAAGAGTGAAAATATGAAAAGTGAACAGATTTACTAGGATATTTGTAATTTTTTTGGTTAACATTTAGTAAATTTGCTCACTTTTTACATTCTTACTCTTTTAAAAGATACATAATTGGGAGCGTCCTAGATGCGTACGGAATAAATCGGACACAGCAGGTTGAATGAATCGGACACAGTAGGAAACGGACACATGGTTAAGTGGTTGCAATCGGACACAGTGCAGATCGGACACGGTAGGAAACGGACACACGATGGTTGCAATCCGACACAGTGTCGATCGGACACAGTAGCGTTCGGATACAAATAAATTTGAGTAATACTGAAGGAGACCTAGTTTTGCCTGAAACAATTAGAAAAACAATTAGAAGAAAACTACATTCACGTTGTTCGTTTCCATGTTGTTGGGTGCGAAGCTCTCTACTTATGTTATTAATATTATGCGGAGATACAGGGGGAGGGGCGGAGCTCCGCCCCTCCCCCTGTACCCCGCCCATGCGTTATTACTCAATTTCACTACTTCCACACAGGTTTATAACTTCAATTTTGCGCGCTTTCTGTCACAATGCATTGTAATATATGCATTTTTATAAGGAAAGGTTATAAATATAGTATTGAATTTAATAATAAAAATAAAATTCATTTAAATATATATATGTATGTATAATTGTATACATATGTACAGTTAGACTTTTAAATTAAACACAGTGTTTTAACATTAACCATAAAGTGTAGTAAATGTGATAACAAAGTTAATATTGATAAAAAAACATTAATATACCGATATAGAAAAGGGTAATATGTAAAAAATATATTAGTACGTATTTTTAAGCAGCACTGGGTCACCGGATGTCCCTGGCTGGTCATCAGAAATGGACATCGGAGGATATACTTTTGTGATGATACTAAAAAAAGCTTCAATCCGTTCCAAATAGCTATGAGCGCGTTTAAAGAGTTATTCGCATAAATATCGAGTGACATGATCTTCACGGGTTTCGTATCTTGGAATATTTCCGCGAACTTCTCTCCAAACACGGTCAATATGCTGTATGTGTGCGCCAAGAAATTAAAAAAATATATTAGAATACAAAATATAATGTTAATGTATAATGAAATAATAACAAATTGACTTTTCTTACCAATATCAGGATCAACAAAGTTATAAGAATGGTTTACTGTCAGATGTTGGAAATCTTCATTGCTCAAACAATTATATGACTTCCAACAATTTGACACGATAGTAGTTCTTAGTAATATCCACTCTTTAATACATACCAAGAGAGTTTCCTCTGTTCGATTCTCTACTGGCACAATAAAAATCTTCTTTGTATCTCGCTCATATCCTCCGAAAATCCAATGACCTTTCACAAGCCGACCACGATTGTATTTACGTTTTCCAATTTTTGGCTCGTCGATCTCTACTGTGTGTCCTAGACCATCAAGTTTTTCACTATGTTTCTCAACCTAGAACACACAGATCTGTAAAAAGAAATAAAGTTATTAATATTTTATTTCATACATTATAACTTATTATTCTTGTAAAGTACATATATATATGAAGCTATATTAAAATATAATTACCTCTCGGCAAAAATTAAACTAAGCCACAATCGTGGCCGACGAGGCAACACCAGTTTCATCCTGAGTGTCATCTTGATGTGGATGTCTCAACATTAAGAAACATGCAATAATTTTGCATATCGTGGCCACGTCAAAATTAAACCAATCTACAATCGTGGTCGACGAGGAAACACCAGTTTCATCCTGAGTGTCATTTTGACGTGGATGTCTCAACGTTAAGAAACATGCAACAATTTTGCATATCGTGGCATATTGATTTGGCAAACTAAGTACCAGTTTTAGTGCTTTGCTTAAATCGGCACTGCTTTGGCACACGTTTCTTGTGTATGTTTTTTACATAGTACCGTTTTCTACATCGGTACATTAATGTTTCTTTATCAATATTAACTTCGTCACCACATTTACTACACTTTATTGTTGATATTAATACACCGTGCTTAATTAAAAAATCTAATAGCTTTTCCTTACAATAAGTAAGGTGATCAAATTCAATTAAACTTAGCGTAGTGCGGTTTTGTGCGCCTAACAATAATTTTTATGCTTCGTCTTGTTCTAGAATTAAAATTTCGAAGAGTGTAGGAGAGAGAGAGAGGGAGAGAGAGAGAGAGAGAGAGAGAGAGAGAGAGAGAGAGATTAAAACGCATGCGCATGAGTCTCGAAAGCATGCTTACATCGTTACATTATGTCGGTATGACAAAAATCCTAACCCTAAAACACGTCAATTTTTACAATTAATATCTCTTTTTACAGGTGAGAGCGACACTTTTTATCGTCAGATTCGTTCATTTTGAGTAAAAATGAATCGAATGAATCCAATTTCATCGATTTTTGAAGTGAGGCCCCTAAACTGAATAATTACCTCTTCGAATATTAAAGAGCGACGATTCTAACTTACAGATTCGTATTTTGTATATCTACAATATTGTGAAGTTACAGCAAAATCGGTGAAGTCGCCCGTCTTCTTCAGTATTACCCAAATTGATTTGTGTGTCCGATCGCTACCCCAATAGCAAAATGATAACAATGTGTCAGCAGATAGGCAACAGATTTAACCAAACTATTACAGCAGATTGACATCAACTGCGTCGTCATTAAGCTTATGTTCTGCCGGCAGAATCTGCTAACATAATCAGATAGCAGATTGGTAGCAGAAATCGAGCAGGGTCTGCTGACATAACCTGCCGACAGATTGGCAGCAGAAATCGAGCAGGGTCTGCTGACATAACCTGCCGACAGATCGGTGACAGAAATCGAGCAGGATCTGCTGACATAAAATTCATTGCTAGTATTAAAGACTATAGTGCACGTAACATATACTATAGATTTTCAGCGATAGTAGTAAATTTTAGAACACAGCCTGAATTATATATTAAGAGTATCTATTTCCATATGAAATAGATGCTATATTCAGGTTACACTCAAAGAAGTTTTAATCAATTGAAAAGTATACATTATAAGCTTCTTTATATAATCCACCAAACGAACTTTACTTATGTGAAAACGTATAATCCTTGCGACTCCTAGCGATGTGAGCGCAACTAATGTAAATTTACGAATATTTAACTTAACTACAAAATTTGCTCTATTTCTGTTGCCAATTGGTCGACAGGTTATGTCAGCAGATCCTGCTCGATTTCTGCCATCAATCTGTTAACTGGTTATGTCAATAGATCCTGCTCAATTTCTGCCGCTAATCTGTCCACTAGTTATGTCAGCAGACCTGCTCGATTTCTGGCGTCAATCTGTCACCAAATTACATTGAAGCAGAGTCTGCTCGGTTTCTATCACTAATCTGTCGATAAGTTATGTTAGCAGACTCTTCTCGATTTTTGTCGTCAATCTGCTATCTGATTATGTTAGCAAACTTTGTTACACCCCTTTTGACATTCTGCTAGCATCATGTGATATATCAAAGTCTGTATTCAAACTGTAGCCTTTCTGTTGACAAAATTTGTAGCAGATGCTTGGCAAGATCTGATTTTAACAGACTTGGCTATTGGGGTACTGTGTCTGATCGACACTGTGTCCGATCTGCACTGTGTCCGATTATAATCGTGTGTCCGTTTCCTACTGTGTCCGATCGACATTGTGTCCGATTTATTCTGTGCGCAACTGGGACTCACTTACATAATCGACACTTAGATGCACACAGTATAAAACGGACACCACCAATGAAATTATATAAATTAACCCTACCGAACTAAGCAATCTGATTGATGGTGTCCATTTTACACTGCGCGCATCTGGAACGTTCCCACCTTGTATATGAAAATTTTTTCCCGGTAGTTATATGATTATAATTAAAAAAAATTTAAGTAAGTACTAACATAAAAAAGATATAGATTTTATTACAGCAGGAAGGCCATTATAATTTTTAAATATTATATGAATTTTATTTTATATAATGTTTAAATAATTAACTAAAATTAAAATAAAAAAATAATAATAAATTCCTTTTTCATTTAAATAGTATCTTTTATGTTGCAGTTTTAAACCTTGGAAGAAATTATAATTATGCATTGTTAATAAAGAAATAATAGAGAGAAATAACATTAAGACATAACAGTTGAGAAGAATATCGAACCGAAAACTTTGAATATAAACAAAAATTTTGGAAGATTTAAATACATAATATCATTTATGAATTATTCTTTGGATTAAAAGAAGTATGAGCATTGAACAATATTTTGCAGTTGTGATATTTTTGCAAATTTTAAGGTTGATTACTGTACATTCAGGTAATTAAAACGATAAATTTTAAAATAAGAATAGCCAATGTAATTTCATGAATTAGAAACAATAAAATAGATATTTAATATAGTTTCTATATACAAGATCCATAACATTAAAGAAGTTGATATATTGATGAGTTAACCTCGTAGTTTCTTTTTAAATATACATATAAAGAAATTAATGTTAAAAACTATATTATTAATATAAACTTGTTTATTTTATCAAATAATTTAATAACTTTTTTCAAGCTTATATTTCTTTGCATCTAAAGATCTCATAGCGATACTAATAAATAATTAAGTAGTTGCCAATTATTTTTTAAATTATAATGACATTTATTACAATGACAATTATGTGCTTTTTGAATTTTTCAAGATTGAAAAGTATTACTTCCCAGACAACACAATGTTTAAAATCGGGTTATAAGATATTTTAAAGACGTCTTTTAGGCGTCTTTTAGGCATATTTCTTTGATCCGATTTTAGACATGTTTTAGACATTGTGTTGTATGGGTTGTGTTGTATGTTAGAACATTTCTGCACAGCACATGTAGATTCTGAGAATATTCTGAGAATATCATAAAGTATACAGCGTATATTCTGTGAACATTCGGAATACGTATTGCAATATATCGTGTATGTATTAGGAATGCTACTATGTCCGACTTTTTCTGTTTTTCTGTACCTACTGAGAATATACGCGATACGTATGTCTACAGAAAGTCATTAATACATATGATATAATATATTAGTACATTAAAATATTCCATGTAAAGTATCTGTACCTAATATGGCCCACCCTAAGCTTTGGGAATTTTTCTAATTTTTTGATGAAAATAAAATTAAAAAATAATAGTCAAGTTTAAAACAAGAAACATTTCTGAACCGAAGAAGAAAATATATGAAATATTTTCAATTATTTACATAAGTGCAGTAAAAATTAAAAAAAAGATAGCATTATGAAGACTAGAACCAGGAAACCGAACTAACTAGAGAGGTGTACGGGGTGATAGACGGGGATTTCCAAACTGTGTGTATATATTTATAGGTACAAGTGTCAGAAGTACACCGGTATAAATCAACTGCTCCCGAATTATACAGGGTGTCCAAAGAGTATCCATATGGATCTGTCTTCACATGTCCAATAATCCGTGTAAATGTCTAATAAAGAGTGCATCTATCGCATTGTTTTAACATCCATGAACATGTCTATCTATATAGAAGTGCTAGAAACACAGAACTTGTTTATGCCACTTGCAACATAGTAAAGGGTAACTGCGGCAAATCGCACACCTATCATTCTTAACGAAAAGCATACCTATTTCACTAAAAAACAAGATTGTACATCAAATATATCCAATGCTTTTCCGAATGCGTATCGCTGGAGGTTATCAAAGATTGGTGCGGAGAACTGATCAAAAGCAAAATGATATAAATGGAATATAGCTTCCCTTGATGTAAGATCCACCATATTACATTTCTATCTATGTGTCTTGACGTATTCCGTTATGTTTTAGCTTATCTGTTCTCTGTGCAATTCTTGATAATTTTTGGTAATACGTATTCGGAAAAGTACTGCATTGTCGAATCGTGCAATGGTGAATCGTGCGGTGTCGAATCGAGCGGTGTCGAATCGTGCGGTGTCGAATCGTGCGGTGTCGAATCGTGCGGTGGCGAATCGTGCGGTGTCAAATCGTGCGGTGTCGAATCGTGTGCTGGCGAATCGTGCATTGTCGAATCGTGCGCTGGCGGATCGTGCGATGTCGAATCGAGCGGTGTCGAATCGTGTGATGTCGAATCGTGCGGTGGCGAATCGTGCGGTATCCAATCTTGTGGTGTCGAATCGCGCGGTATCGAATCGTGCGGTGTCCAATAGTGCGTGTTGAATCAAGTGGTGTCAAATCGTTACGTGTCCAAACGGGATACACCCCCTCTTTCATTCTGCATAAGAAAATTAACTATCTTGCGGCGGCGGAAAATATTCCCTTCCTTGAAGCCGAAAAGAAAATCAAAGGCAATAGCTTTTCTCCCTAATCGAGTTATGATAGTAGCTTGGACTACATTAGTTTTCCCTATACTCTAAGATCATCAGAGGAATCACCTATATATTTTAACCCGAGATTACATAATAGGTTCTCATGTCTCTCTTGCGATAACGAAGGAAACTACCCTTTCAGAGACACATAGGTCAACAAGGTAAGATCCTTCAAGGCAGGCACTGCACCGCAACTCATCCCTGATTCTCATCCCCAAAACTTCTCAGTGGCGGGTAAAAGAAGAGAAATTTCCTTATCTAACCCCTTACGAGTGCCTAACCCAGCGTTCAAATCCGTTGGGAAATAATCATTCCCATTTGTACATAGAGAGCTTCTAATTTGCCCAGAGAGTAGAGCCCCTTTACTCACTTCCTCAAACACACTCTTTATCATCTCAGACAGGAGCATCCGTACCCGCACAGACTACACTTGAGGTTTGTGTTTGTATGATAGGTCTCTCTGAATTTGAGGAGGAGGGGAATTCCATAAATACGCGTTTTGCTTCAAGTAAGCTAGTACATCGTCAAAATATAGACAACTTATTGTTTTACCTTCAGGAATCACTATCTTATTTCCTCACCAATCTTCAATCATTAATTTCTCTGCTAACTTAGCGCAACTTTTTAGATCACTTCCGAACGGAAGCCCTCCTCGTTATTCGGAGAAATTGTCAATGATTTGAACACACTCCTGTGGGTTCTAATAATCGCATTCGCTACTAAAAATAGAAACGCTGATACTCTCAATCTAAAAATCTTACAATGGAACTGCTGTAAAATATTAAACAAAATCCTGGAAATAAACCACTGGATTTCTGAGTACGATATTGTATGCTGCCAGGAAACATTTCTTTCAACTGGTAAGAGCTTATCAATAAAAAATTTTAATACGTATTGTAAAGATGCAGATACACTAGGTTTGAGAGGAATTTGCATATTAATCAAATTAACAATTCTATTGTATGTACGATTATAAATCTGGACAATATCACGTACCCATCAATAGAGTTCATAGGGATTGAATGCGATTTTAAATGTTGCAAATTGACTATATTGTCTATATACAGGCATCCTAATATGATAACTCCATTGGCTATACTAAATAGTACAATATTATGAACATTGCCAATTTCTACGAACTGGCTATATTTATGGGTGACATTAATGCCCACTGCACTGGATGAGGTAGTTCCCATACTGAACAATATTTGCATTTTTGACCATTTGATGACGGCCATATTGGATCCGCCATCTTGAATTTTAAACTTTTGACTTTAGAATTGAAAAAAGCACCATCAACAACCTTTGTATACCAAGTTTTATAAAAATAGGGCCAATAGTTTCTGAAAAATGAGCGGAGAGCATGTATACATGCTTCCCGGCGTCAAAAGATTAAAGGACAAAGCACAATCTTCCTGGACATTCAAAGTGCATTTGACTCAGTCAACCCCAGCATATTTCTGAAAAATCTCCGGGATTGGTATTCACGCGGTAATAAGAAAATTCGTCTGGAACATTGTAGGACATGGAGAAATCTTCACAATAAGAGAAGGCCAGTTATTGGATCCATATAACGCATTTCCACAAGGATCTATTTTAAGCTCGATTCTATTCAATATTTATGCGGCACCTTAGGAATGCACCTAAACGAAAAGGTTAACTACTTGCAATACGCAGACAAGTTTTGTACACGTCTCACAGGAGACTTGAGGACTCTTTTAGTTCTTTAAATGACTCGCTATGGAAAATATACGATTATGTCTGGAGAAGAGGCTAGAGTTATCTCCTTCTAAATCGCAGTACATGATATTCACAAAAAAGAAGACTTCACGCGTCACCGACGGAAGGGATACAAATCAGCGGTTCTCCAATCCCTAGAATGAGCAAATTCAAATTTCTGGGATACATTCTGGACCCAAAACTGCTAGGCAGATTGCATCTAGATTATGTCATCCAAAAGGAGCGCTACATAGTTAACGTTCTTGCGTCATTGGCCTCCATAAGCTGGAGAGCACATTCATCGGCTTTGTTGACTTATATAGATCAATCTTCAGAGGAATAAATGACTATATAGATCAATCTTCAGAGGAACAATAGAGTGTGCGGCCCCGTTCCTTAATACGTACAAAAACCAGAACAATCTAATCAAGCTTCAGCGATTGCAGTATCGTTGTATAAGAACTTCAATGAGATACAGGACTTCTACACCCATCAATACTATGCTGGATGAATCCAAAGAGCCTCTTCTCACTTCTAGGATTGATGCCAGAAAATATTTATACAAACTTTGCTGCCAGAAAATATTTATACAAACATATGTCTAAAAAATTTAATCCAGTTATGGAAAGCTTCATTACAATTATCGAAGCTACTAAAAACCAAAGACAGCTGGACATGATATCAAAATCCATTCCGTTTGTCAGAGTTTTCAGAACCTTATATAAACACTATATAAGAAAACAAATATACAAATAGGCCATTCAATCTGAATTCAATCACTCATATTTCTCACAATTTACAGAAGTCATGTATGATAAATTAGAATATACTGACAAGGAAAGGTCGCGATTGACTACCCACTGATTTGGATCTCCTTTCACGTGGTGAATCTACTACCTGTGTCTGAAAAGTTCGGTGAATGGTCGTATATTTTGTACACCGCGCTAGTTCGGATGATGCGCTCACGCATACGCATTGTGAGACATGTCACCAAGTGCCCCCTATCGGTCAACTCAACACACAGTTAACGGAGTTGAACGCTGCAACACATCGCACGGCGTCAGTGTGAGGACTCGTGTCATTGCACAATGGAGTGCAAAACGGAGCAACGCGTTAACATGAAGTTTTGCTTCCACCTAGGCAAAACGGCAACAGAAACCCATGCAATGTTAGTGCAAGTTTACCACGCTCAAGCAGTGAGTAAAAAGTGCGTTTTTGACTGGTTTAAACGCTTTCGAGATGGAAAGGAAGGTGTTGCAGACGAGGCGCGTTCGGGTCGACCAACCACAAGCACATCTCCAGACAACATCGAACGAGTGCGACAGATGCTTGCGAATGATCGGCGACTGTCCTTACGAATGATAGCAGATGAATTGGGTATAGGCAAAGACAGTGTAAGGACTATTGTTCACGAACATTTGAAAAAGCGGAAGATTTGTGCCCGGTTTGTATCGCACCAGCTGACAGACGAGCAGAAGCAAACTCGGATGGAAACGTCGAGAGATTTCATTGACGTTTGTGACCAAAATCCGGAGGTGTTGAAAACCATCATTACAGGAAACGAGTCGTGGTGCTACCAGTATGATCCGGAGACCAAGAGACAGTCAATGGCGTGGTGTTCAGCGTCTTCTCCGTCTCCCAAGAAAAGTCGGCGCACAAAGTCCAAGATTAAGACAATGCTGATCGCCTTTTTCGACAGCAATGGTTTGATTCATCATGAATTTGTACCCGGGGGTACAACTGTCAACGCGGAATTCTACGAGGGAGTTTGGAAACGGCTACTGCAACGCATCAGACGGGTTC